>JAAXCT010001261.1:0-204575 GCA_012490785.1 Eragrostis nindensis
AAAGTTTTTTGGATTTCCTGCAAATTTCATATGATACTGCCCTCGCAAGAAAATTTTCTATACTTTTCCCATGTCTCGATTCTTCATTCTAAAAGTTGCTACAAGACCAAATCCTATAGCAATTAGAATCCTATGTTTTTCCTATAAAATACTTCGATCCAAACGAGGCATAAATATTGGTGCCACTGGACTACTGCTACTCGTGGGTCGGTGGTCGGTGGAGACTGGCGCTGAAGAGTGACTGACTGCCCGTTTCAACCCCACTGTGTTACTGTGTATCGGCGGCGACCCCTCGCTGCCCATTCCTTCCCATCTCATCGATTTATCGCTCGATCCGAACCCGCAATGTAAAAGCTTCAATCTTTTCCGTCGTTTTTGAAAGATCTTTTTACAGTTGTCTTCCTCTCCGTAAATCTCGATTTGTTTGCTCGTGGAAACACTTACAAGGTTCTGTTTCTTGGCGGGGAACAGAGGCGTAGGATGGCCGCCGGAGCACGGCGGCGGGGCGCCTCCTCGCGCCCCGGCGACGGCGAGGAAGCGGGGCCGAACTGGGCGGCTCTGGGCCTCGATCTGATGCAGGTCATCGCTGCCCGGGTGCTCGCCACGGGGGGTATCCTGGATTACGTCCGCTTCCGCGCGGTCTGCCCCCAGTGGCGCGCCGCCGCCGCCTCCCCGCGCGGTCGCGGTCTGGTCGATCCGCGCTTCCACCCGCGCCGCTGGATGCTGTTTCCGGAGGGCTACGGCCAGTTCCCCGGCCACCGCGCGCACGGCGGCTACGCCCGCTTCTTCGATCTGTCCGCCGCAGGCGCCTTCGTCCGCGTCCCCCTCCCGGAGCTCAAGATCTACTGCATCCTCGACTCCCCGGACGGCCTCCTCCTCCTGCAGCGCGACGAGGACTTCGCCGTCCGCCTCCTCCACCCCTTCACCGGCGACGTCGCTGCGCTTCCGTCCCTCAAATCTCTCGCCGAACAGCTGATTGGCCTGGAGAACGACAGCGCCCTTGCCTGGTACAATTTCCCTGTTTGGCTGCGCAACTATGCGATGTATTTGCAGCGAGTTCGCAAGGTTTGTGCCGCCATCAATGTCAGGGCTACGGGGGTTGTCACGGTGATGCTAGCGCTTGAACAGATTGGCCGTGTGGCTTTTGCATCGGCTGGCGACTGTGAGTGGAGTGGACCCTCAGCAGCTGGGAGATGAATGTCCAACTGGAGAGGGTGCTGCCGTACCAGGGGAAGCTGTATGTGGTGAATTGGGAAGACGGGCTAACAAATGTCTTGCTGATTGATCCGCCACCACCACGGTGCGAGGGGGAGGGGTCTCCATCTGAGCAAACAATACCTCCTCCAAGGACGGTTGTGACATTTTCAAGCGAGGAAATCCACTTGCCTTATCTGGTTGAATTGAACTCGGAGATCTTGCTGGTTGGCTACAATGACAGCTCCTTTTCGCGCATATTGATTCTCAAGCTTGCTGATCTTGTCACGGGTAGGACTGTGCCTGTTAGAAGCATCGGTGATAATGTCCTCTTTACTGGGGCGCGGAGCCTGTTTGTCTCATCCAGTTGGCTGCCTTCCATCGGTGGCAAATTCTGTTGTATGCTTCCATGCTGGAGAGAATTATCTGGCGCTGTATGATCTCAGGACTGGAACTTGGTCACCCGCCAGTGATGGACATCAGATGCTTAGCCCCCCACCACGTCCTTGTGACCTCGTACACCACATCTTTACCTGCTGCAATCGACAATTCTGGTGAGCATCTTCATTTTATATCCACTGATTGCTTTATTATTATTTTTATCTGCAGTCTTCATTCTGTGATTCTTTCTAGTCCAAGATAAAACAGTAGCAACTAATACTGCTTATTGAAAGGAAGCTTAATGATCTACGGTTATGGGACTTGTCCATTTTTCTAGATATAGACAAACAGTTAAACACCTGGTGGTATTCAGGTGACCTCAATGATCCTCCAGTTAAAATATCAGAAGAGAAAATGGTAGTGCTTTCATTGGTCGAGAGAAAGAAATGATAACGTTATAAAAAAATGTTTTTGGTGAGGCTAGATTATAATGTTGTGCTTATGGGTGATGTTGTATCTACATTTTTTATCATCGGAATGAGACTGGTATAACCACATTTCAAATCACATGCATTAACCTCCTTGATATAAATACAGTATAAAATCAGAGACCTATTTTTGAACTCAGTTTTCACCTCCTAGTTCAAACTCAGCAAGCTGAAGGTGAGGGTTAATTTATCCTCAGCCAGTTACCTGCTTTTGTACTTATATTTTTCTTTAACCATTGTATTACATACATTTTAGTTCTAGTTATTTTTGAAGTCCCCATTGACTGCTCATCTACACCTTTAGGAACAAAGGATTGATGTTTTGCTTTGAAGGAGAACATGAATGGTGGGTGAAGCGGAGCTCGAGATATGGGGTGAGTCTTGCTTTCATTGCAAAACTGCTCTTTTGCTGATACATTGGTGATCTTAGCAGTGTTGCTTGCCTATTAATTTTATAGTTAGATACAGTGTCAAAATATGTTGATACATGATGCTATTGAAAATAAATACAGAATTAATTCATTGCCGAGTTTATCTGATTTCTGTTTGTCCTGAATAATTGGGTCTTTTCTGTCTACTTACTCAACACCATTTCATTCTGAAATGCATCTTGTTGTATTCTCAACAGCATTTTATGCTGCAAATGCATCTTATTGTTATAAACTGAATCTGGACTTCCAATCTTGGGGTTAATATAGCTTCACAGATAGCTCAAATATATGTCGCCAGCTTTGTTCTGGATGCTAAACCGCTCCTCATTGTCATTAACAATCTTTTGTTACAAGTGCTTAAATAGTTGGACGGTATCTTGACTCTTCCTCATCCTCTGCATTATAAGTTTCAAAAGGAAAAGTACAAAATTACCGCAACAATTGTTATATGGTTTCATTTCATTTGCTATCAGTCTTCACAAATTCGGTTGCGTTACATACAGTATTATTTCCTGTGATCACAACCAGTGCTGATCCTCTATTGTTCTTGCTTTGACATTACGTAGGCCTGAAGATACTTTGTTGTGAAGGTGTTCGAGATAACTAAATGAGCACCAAGAAGAAGAATGTGTTTATTGGTGCGGTGAATCTACCCCTTGCTGAACCTGCATCTCCTTTCCTGGTGGTTGCTCTGTGATGAATTTAAGGCGGTTGCTCTGTGATGAATTTGCGGCTCGCATCGTAACTGTGAGGCTTGAGGTGTTTGTAGTACCTACTAGGAACAGAGAGGCCATCTGCTTAGTTTCTTCTCTTTTAACCCCGCTTCTGTCGTTCAACCTGGAAGCAATGCTTTTGTGGAGCCGAAGATCTGTTACTCTCTTGGTGCTGATTTTAGATATTCAGCTTCTGTCTTTTGCCTCCAAACTTTGTATGAACATATTCAGCACTTTGATGCATTAGTTGTCAGCTCTGTTGAAATTTGTTGTAGGTTTTTCTCTAATCTGATTTTCCTTCGAGAGGATCCCCCCCTCTGAGAGAAATTTTTATAAAATGGTCTTTTTGAAAAATATTTATCACATTTGGACTCTTTAAAAAAAGTATTTCCAGAAATAGACCTTTCGTACGACGCCACATTATTTGGCGTTGTAGCCCTCTCTTCACGGCGTCAGAGGAATTGGCGCTGTATTCGTGCACGTGCCTTTCTGGCACTGCGTCAAATGACTCGGCGCCGTGCTGTTGTAGCACGGTGGCAAATGATGCTGCGCCGTACAAAAGTCTATTTCTAGGAATACTTTTCTGAAGAGTCTGATAAACATTTTTCAAAATGTTCATTTTATAAAAAAATTCACCTCTTCTGATGCATGTTGGTTGTCGGATTTGGCAAGAGGCCAGTTTAATGGTCGCAGTTTCACGTAAGGGGACACTCGCTTGGACTGGGCTGCCCATTCGTCGGGTTCTTCCCTATGAGATGGGCCCAAATGATGGCATGATCTACCGTTGTAATGGGCTACAAGCAAGCCCAGGCCGAGTATCACACGCTCAAGTTCCCTGGACTCACCAAGGTCCAATTCCGGCGCTCCCCTGTCCCCTCCCCCCCGCCGCCGGCCACCTCACCTAGCCCCGCTCCGCCGCACCGCGGCGCCGCAGTTTCTCCTCCTGCCTCGGTCTCGCGGAGCTAGGGGTGGGCATCCATCCTGGTTTCTTCTCTTGCCTTGCTGGTAAGCGGTTGATCCTGATCCTTGCTGGCTTGCTTGGATGGATCCATTCTTTTGTTCCAAGAAGAGAGGCTGTTCTTGCTTGGCGTGCCCCACTCTTGCGCAGCTAGGCGATTGATTCCTTCGTGAGTGCGCCGGTAGTCGTCCATACTGACTGTCAATCCCCCTGGCTGGGGCTTGTAAAAGTTCGACATGCTTTACTAGTGGGTGGTTAATTGATTTGGTTGGCAGCAACAGTAGTTTGGATGCAGTTGCTGGTTGATGCCATGCTTTCTGCTTGACAAGAGCCTACTTTTCAACACACGAGCAGCTAGCTCTTCGGTTCATGGGTGGATTCACGTGTTAATGGATCCCATCACGCCAACACCAGTGCAATTAGATGGGGGTGATATTGTGTCTTGTTACTCCCTGCATGATGTAGGCTTTATGCAATGATTGTGTGCCTGTAGAGTCTGATGTTGAAAGTACCCCAGCTCATATCATTGTACGAATTGGAGCCATGCCATAATTCTTTGTTTTGCAAATTTTCCTAACCCTTATAATATGCGTCATTTGTTGTTTATTTGCGGTTGGCATGGAGTATCTCCATGCAAGTTTCAGCTACTTATTCATTAGCATTTCTAGATAGCCTTGATTTGCATGTAGCTCCTGAATCTTTAAGAGAAACAATTTGTTGTAAGCACCGCCCTTCTCCAAGCAGTGTTGTGAAGGTGTTGATCCAAAATCCCTTAAAATTTATTGCCATGCACAGAATCTCCCACCCATGATCCACCCTACATAGCCATATGTCTTCTATGTTAAAGGCCCCAAAACATGATAGACCAGTTTTATGAGAGTACAATTCTTTCACACGCTAATTTCGGAGTTGCTAAGCTGACCAAGCATTTCCAATTCGGACTACCATATAGTTTTGCTAACAAGAAAGGTGTATATTGCTGAAGCAATACACACTATCCATGTTACAGCTTGCGTATCGAATACTGCAGTCATAATATTGATATGTTGACTTACTAAGTTTCTTTGTATGGTGAATTCTGCCATGAAATCATTTTCTGCCTCTTTGTTGTTACTGGACAAACTATGGCACTGCTTCATGATGTATTATGCTGTTAGTCATCTTGCTATTATCATGCTACTGGCCATGCCTGTTCTTGATGCTGACAAGCCATGTCATTGCTTTATATAATGTATCAACAATTTCTCTGGTTTCTCAGGTTAGCATCTGAAAGCAATGGCGAAGCACCACCCCGATCTCATCATGTGCCGGAAGCAGCCTGGCATCGCCATTGGCCGCCTGTGCGAGAAGTGCGACGGCAAGTGCGTCGTTTGTGACTCGTACGTGCGTCCATGCACCCTGGTCCGGGTCTGCGACGAGTGCAACTATGGCTCGTTCCAGGGGAGGTGCGTCATCTGTGGAGGCGTCGGCATATCAGATGCCTACTACTGCAAGGAGTGCACGCAGCAGGAGAAGGACCGGGATGGATGCCCCAAGATCGTCAATCTGGGCAGCGCCAAGACTGATCTCTTCTACGAGCGCAAGAAGTATGGCTTCAAGAAGAGATGATTGAGAAGATGGGGTTGTCAGGTTCTCTTGGCCTCAGGATCCAGTTGGTTGTGTTCATTTCAGTACCAAGAGTTGGTTGTCGCAGCAATGGGTTTATGTTTGGCCTGTGATTTGGAACTGAAAAGATAATTCACCTCTGGTATGTCTGTAATGGTACCTTGCTATCTCATATGGTACTGAAACTCTGACCATTCTGAATGCACTTTACATTAGTGACCATGGATGGTAACTTAAAATGTGAACCGAGATGAACGTTTCTGTTCCATAATTTGCCTGTGGTGTTGATTCATATGGCTGTCATATGGGATGGAAAACTCAGCATCGGAATTGAAGCTGAGCAAGGCGGGATGTGCATGTTACGGTGCCACTTATCAGCGACAATCTGGTCAGTGACTGGGCAATATATGTTCAGAATTTCCTCTTGTTAGAATATGTTCAGGATTTTCTCTTGAGGAATTGAAGCAAGACACAATGAAGGTGTGTAGTCAGAGTTTCCTCTTGTTAGAATATGTTCAGGATTTCCTCTTGTTAGAATGAAGTTCGATTGACATCTGACCAACTACCTAACTTCGTGGATTTCAGAAAGTCTTCAGAAGTAATCTGAAGCCCATTTATATTTATTTACGAGCTCGTGCCATTTTCTGGAATTCTATCTTTGCTGAGATGATGTACACAGATATTTGAATTTGTTTGCTACTGTCCCAAGTGGCAGCCAAAAAGGATTTTGTGTTGAAAGAGATGCTACCTCCGGATCTAAAATTTGATGTCTGGACATGAGCACCAATCCAAATTTGAACTGATCTTCCTCCTGTTCGGACGTCAATAAAAATGATACCGATCGAGTATATCAACAATACTAGGAAGAAAACGACCTGGCCCCTCCAAGCCACCACCAACCCAACCTGTTCGATCACCGTCGCCGCCGCCTCCACCACCAACTCCCCATCCGGCCATCTCTCCCCAACCTCCTCATCCCCAAACACCTCACCCCACCGAGCTGCAGCACTGCCCACTCGCGCCATGGCCGCCACCGCCATCGCCGTCCGCTTCCAATCCGCAGCCGGCGCACGCCATGTGGCGACCTCGCGCCGCGCCCGCCTGTCCGTCTTCCGCGCGCAGTCCGCGCCGGCGGCGGCGGCGCTGACGCAGGACGACCTGAAGCGGCTGGCGGCGGTGCGCGCGGTCGAGCAGGTGCAGAGCGGGATGGTGCTGGGGCTCGGGACGGGGTCCACGGCCGCCTTCGCCGTCGCCGAGATCGGCGCGCTCCTCGCCGCGGGCAAGCTCTCCGGCATCGTCGGCGTGCCCACCTCCAAGCGCACCTACGAGCAGGCGAAGTCGCTCGGCATCCCGCTGTCCACGCTCGACGACCACCCGCGCATCGACCTCGCCATCGACGGCTCAGATGAGGTCCAGCCTTTGTCTTCCTGGTTCCTTTTTTGTGCATAAAAGTCAAATCTTGTGTTGATTTCAACGAAATATTGGAGCAAAAACGAATTGATTCTCGGTAGGAGTAGTTAGCGGTACCTGGCGAGCTAGAACTGCTGGCGTATAAACTTTTGACATGGAAGGTTTGGCTTTATGCATACCTTCTCCTGCTGCTGTTCTTGCTTGAAAGATGAGTCTGTCTGTCTGGTATGTCTTCTAGTGCTATTAATGGAGAAGTGACAATTTTGGCCTTGAATCTTGATCATGGTACCTTTTCTCTCACTGAAACTATGAAGTTTTGGTGGTTCACTCTTCAAAAAAAAAAAAAGTGTTTTGTTGATGCTGTTTACTGTGGTAACTTTGGGACAGAGTAGGCCAAAGTGAAATGCCTCCATGATTTTGGCTTTTGGACTTGTTGGCAGCTGATGAAGGAACACGCATTTCAGATGTTATTATGGAGGGTTGGCATTTCAGCCTGTGTCAATTTAGTGATACAAATGTTTAGCAACATTTACTTCTTGTTCCCCAAGGTCGAAGTAAAAGTGCCATTTTCTCAAGCAGGAAAAGCTGTAGAAATCTGAAGTTGCTCAGATTCTGCCATTCTCTTGCAAATGTTACATCAAAAGAATATTTAAATAATAGAGAATCAGAAGCCAACATTTGTTCTACTTCTAGGTGTTGATAGTACCCAAGTAAGAAAACGGCAGTGATAGTAAACATTACACTTTCACACGCGCTTGCAAAATAGCAGCTTTATGGTCAATATCAGGACAAATTATCCCCTCAAACAAAAATATCAGGACAAATTTGTGCAGCACTATTTCCCATATAACTGTAATTTTTATTTCGTTCCTCTCATATGCAAACTGCTTTTATGACTAACTATCTTCCATTGTGGTCATAAAACAGGTTGATCCTGACCTTAACCTAGTGAAAGGGAGGGGTGGAGCCCTTCTTCGTGAGAAGATGGTTGAGGCTGCATCAGACAAGTTTATTGTTATTGTCGATGAGACAAAACTAGTTAGTGGCTTGGGAGGAAGTGGTCTAGCCATGCCAGTGGAAGTTGTTCAGTTCTGCTGGAAGTACAATCTAGTAAGACTGCAGGAACTATTTAAGGAAGAAGGGGTTGAGGCAAAGTTGAGACTGGAAGGTGACAAGCCCTATGTTACTGACAACTCAAACTATATTGTTGATTTATACTTCAAGACGCCCATCAAGGATGCATTGGCAGCGGGGAAGGAGATATCAGCCTTAGAAGGAGTTGTTGAGCATGGGTTGTTCTTGGACATGGCGAGTTCAGTTATCATTGCTGGAAGTGATGGTGTCAGTGTCAAAACGAAGTGAGTTTTTTTTTTCTATGTTGAATTTATGACTTTTCAATGTATAAGCTATTGATGTCAAAGCAGGCAATAAAATGCTAAATATGTTTTCCCCATGTTACACTGGTCCATATTCATATATTTAGACTCTCTTGTGAGGATGATGTATTGTGATATAAAAGCCCTTTTACTAGGTTCAATCTTCTGTGACCTGTACAAGTAATATTTGAATGTTGAAGATACGCTCTCTTGCAATCACATTGCCATACCACTCTTTCTTTGACATCACTAGTAGTACAAAATTTTCAATGAACTTGTGTTGTGCATTGCCATACCTTTTGAATCAGATGTAGCTCAACTTAGTAATTGAGTGGATTATGAAATAGCCAGCTGAGAAGAAAATTGAGATACTATTGTTAGTAAAGCAAAAATGAAGCAAGATATATATATATATATCTTGCCTCTCGTTTCTGAAGAAATATTTAGGTTCAGAGAAAAAAAAAATGTTTTGTTACTGATGAAACCAGGACAGGATGCTGTCTATGTGCCACATTTAGCAAATTAGTTCCAGTGTCTCTATGCTTGATTTTGACAATATGCAGTTCAGTGCTGCTCATCATAAATGAGTAAACTTAGACAATATTGTCATCACAACTGCTAGTATGATCCATACTGGCATGCATTTTCTCCACCTGTAGGATTATATGGAAACTGACAGGCAGACATTTTTTATATATGACATGCTTTCCACTCACAACGTCAATCTGGCAAATGCTGATAGCTGCAGTGACTATTGGTCGTGCAAGGCAGCTCTGAAACAGTTTTTCGTACAGAATATATATTGTATCCAGAACTGAAGAACCAAAACTTTTTTCGTGACATCAGAATAACATTACAAAGTGCGTGACAGTGATACTGGACAATGTAAGCTAAGCTGCCGAAATTGTTCTCCAAACGTCGACTTGCTGAAAATGGTTTCAGGATACTATTTTACAGGCATTTAAGGTATTGTTATCTATTGAGGAATTCATCTAATTTGTTTCTACAGGTTAACACAAAGAGAATAATTATTGAATAAACAACTTTTGTGTAGTATTCCAGAAAGAGCAGTTCAGAGGTAAAATAAAAATACATGTCACAAAGTTGAAACTGTACAGGGAGCCTGAATCTAGTTGAGGAACAAAACTTTTCCAGGCTCAGGTTTGCATTTTCAGGCATCAGATTACAACCCTGTTTCCTTAAAACTCCTTGATAACCATATGGCTGTCTCTCTTGGAGATGCCTTGCCCGGTCCGAAAGGCTTCAGCAAGATTCCCAACTCCTCAAACCTCTCTTGCTGCAGCAACTGTGCACTGAACTCAAGCAATCCTTCAAGGGCCTCAGCTCTCTGCTGGTAAGACCTCGTGTTGAACCTCGTTTGCCTCCAATCTGAGCTTCTGGGTGGACTATCGACAAGAAGGTCAATATCAGGAGTGTCGGTGTAGTTTTCACTGTCACTTCGAAGCACTTGGAAAGTGCACTTGTCCTTGGTGATGGATTGGTCAATGATAGGTGGCGACATGATCTTCGTGATGGAATGCAATGGGTCTCCAAAAGACGGTAGCGGGAATTCAGCAATTCTGTCGATTCGTGGAGCGTTAACTGAAACATCAGGAGATTTCAATCTGGTAAGAATGTCAGTGCCCTGCTTCTTTTCAGGAGTTTTGATCATCGCCAGGGGGAGTGACGTCCGTCGTGTAGCTTGAACAATTCGGTCTGCTGAAGATCTTGAAGATGGACGCTGCAGCATCCAGAAACAGAAAAAAAAAAGGTGGTGGTCAGAACGGGAAACCTTTGACGCATCTTCTTTTAACCATAATGTTTAAAAACACACTATGCGGAAGGGAAGGTAAGTTTAATCTTTGGACTAATTGCAATTTTTGCTTGAACCAGTGCAATGCATTTCCATCTGAGGAACTAGAGTTTGCTGAAATATCCTTCATGAATAATGACTGATTTTCTATGTGCTGGATGCTGATTCTACGAAACAAAGACTTAAATATCAACGAATAGATGAACTGCAACTGAATGTTATGGCAATCAACAAGACATTAACATTTAATATGGTCAGGTGCTTCGTACCTCTTTTTGAGCTGTTGTAGGAGCATGAAATGTTTTCGAAGGTTCCAGCCGTCTTCTAGGAGTCGATGACGCCCTTCTCGGAGTAGGCGATGGAGATCTCATAACTTTTGAATACTTATCATGTATCACTTCGTTGACAACTTTTTTGGTAACTTGGGTTGACAACTCATCCATTGGCTGATATACTCGCCCTGAACAATCTGCTCTGTTAGAACTTGGAGTGTCATGTCTATCAGGGACTTGGTCAAGTCTCACAACCCTCTCTATTTTAAATGAATGGCTCTTACTGTATTTGGGCTTACAACTGTCTTCCCCATCAGAAAATGCTGTCTTATTTATGCCTTGTCTGGTAGGAAGTTTAGCAGATAGCAAATTGCGAGGAGTCAACTTTGATTGGAGTTCAAACACGTATGGCTGAAGGTGAGGATGCTTAAGCAATTCTGCAGCCTGAAATACACATATCAGGCAATGGGAGGCAAGAATGAGTTAAAGAAATCAGGTTGAGATAAAATTAACATAAATGTGTCGATGATGAACATACACTTGGTCTGTGATCTGGACTTCTTCGTAACATGCTTTTGATGAGTCCCCTACTGCATAACCCGAAAGAAAGATGTAATTTCTGAATTAATTTAAATATGTACATTAAATAATTGATACATAGGGCAACGCTTACAATGCACCGGAGTATATAGTTGGAAGGGGAGCTACGACAGACTTGTTTATCTTATTTATCAATGCTTGCATGTCCTATAAGAACAAAGTTGTTAACAATGGTAAAGTATACAATAAATTTAGTTATCAGTAGAACACCAGATGCTACTCACAAATGCTTTAAATGCAGGCTTGAGAGCAGTCATCTCGTAGATGCAACAGCCTGCACGTCAAAAGAACTTAGCCAACAGACAATAAAAAATTTCAAAATCAGAAGACAGGCAACTGAATATGGTGAAGAACCATACCAAGAGACCATATATCAGACTTGGAACCGTATGGAATATCAGCAAGAAGTTCAGGGCACATGTAAGTTGGAGTTCCCACAACCTTTAAAAGTCACAAATAATTAGAATTAGAAGCAGCTGAGAGTCCCAAGCGCATCACCTGCCATAGTGTTGAGCAAGATGAACTTACTGAAGAAGCTAAATCATCAGAAGTCAATACTTTAGCAAGCCCAAAGTCGCCTGTTTCAGGCAGCATGACCGGAAGAGAAGGATATTACCATCAGTCATGGTACTTTCCCTTAATTACTTGACAAGAGTAATAGAGTACGCTTACCAAGCCGGATGTTTTGGTCCTTGGTGAGAAATATATTAGAACACTGAAACAATTACATGACATGATGAGAATCGAGTAAGCAGTATGAGTCCATTGCAAGGATAAATAATACAAGGGTTTCGAATATAAGAACCTTGACATCCCGATGAAGGATATGATTGACATGTAAGTAATCGAGTGCCATTAGGAGCTGCACAAGCCACACACAAAGTCTCTGCATGGAGAAAAATTTGGACACAATAAAGCGCAACTTTCAGTAAGCAGAATATAAGTATATGAATATGCTTTATTAAGAACTTTTGACCACCTCTTCTGTGAAATGGTTGCCGTTAGCCTTCTTAATGGCTTCTGACCTGCCAAGAAATGAAAATAAAAATAAGAATTGTGATACATATTCCAGGTACAACTCAGAGCCCAACTTTCAGAAGTTTACATACATGTCCCCTCCCTCACAGTAACCAATTATGATACACACGTAGCAACCCTGACAAAAACAAGAATCAGTCCATGTCAAGAAGTTATGAGCAAATAAATCTTTTATTAGGACCGTTGACACATGCAAGGAAATGTACAAGAGCGAAGATTGCCCTTGGGTGCTGCCACTATGTACAGAAAGGAAATGGGACCATGCTCACCTTCTCCACCCAGGACTCTTTGTACTCCACAATGTAAGGATTCCTTACTTTTGCAATCAGCTCCATCTGCATGAAACAAGCGTTGAGTGTTCTACATGATAATGTGGGTTTAAATATGTATTAGCAGGGGATCATGACTGTGTAGGAGGTGTGCATTTCCTCACTTGGAAGAACAAACCAGTTAGGCCCTACAGGGCAATAAAGAAATTTGAGCCATTTGGGCGCTCAAACACTCTTCCCTTTAACAAAGATTTTAATCATTTCTGTTCAAATTCTGCATTACAAATGGGACCAGAACGAATGGTCCAAACCATCAAGCATACTATATCCAATTCAGCATCAAACTGATTTTTTTTTTTCTAAGAATGTGGTCGCGAAATGGGACAGCATATATGATCCTACCTCTTGGTGTGCTGATCGGCGACACCGGTCGGTCTGACGTGCCAGGCGTATCTTCTTCAAGACGTACCTGAAATTAAACATGACAGGATTCAGAGAGTTAACGGCATGGAAGCAACAATCCCTCCATGACAGTTGACAGGCTAGGCTATACAATGCTAGGAACAGGAGGACTGCGTCACCATCTGCCACCTCACCTCTTCCTCTCAACCTTGTGCCTCACCAGCAGCGCAGAGCCAAATGAACCCTTCCCAATCTGCTCCAACACCTCATACTGCTCCATTTTCTGAACAGGACTGCTGAACCTGAAACTTTCTTGAAACTAACCTGCGAAGACGAAGATGCTTTTGAAGAGGAATTGCAAGAAATTTGTCGATGGAATTGTTCAGGAAGTTGAAAATGGTTAAAATTTAGACGAGAAGCAGTCGAAAGGAGGGAAGCACGACGTCCAGCTGTGGCTCGAGAATTCATGCTTCTCCAATTCGAACAAATGGAGATAGATACCATTTGAATGAAAGATAAGGGAACGCATCGCAAATTGATCACACGAAGAATTACAAAAGGTGCAATCGAGTCAAGAAAAGATTCAAGCGACATTGCCGCTTGAAACGGGAGAGAGAAAGAAGCCATGATCCATCCTTACCTCGGCTAACGGACGAAGGCACCCTGTTCCTGTTCTTCCTTACTTGCCTCCCATTTTTAGAGAGTCTGCCTGATGGAGCGTATGGGAGAAAGAGAGAAAGTTGACGCTCCGATAATGAAATGAGGGCTGTCCGTGCTAGTGAGAGGCTTTCAAAGTTTTCAAATTGCAGAGAGAAAGTGGTGGGAGCCAAACATGTAGTACAATGGAGAGAGAGAGAGAGAGATTTGACTAAAAATTCTTTGGATCAGTACTCCGTGTACCGAGCATTCTTTTATGGTCCTATCCGTATCGCCCGCCCTTCGTGAAGATAGCGGATTTCATACGCGTTCCTTGTACAAGCCGGCCATAAAGGCTTAACCGAGAATTTCTTTCTGCAACGAATAATTTGGTCCTCTGCGAAATTGCGCGTGGAAATATGCCCAAATTTGGTAGCTTGATAGTACAACTCGTGGTACCAACTAAGGGAGGAATTAAAATTAACGGTTGATACTATGTCGTAGCACAGCTTGCCATGACCTAATCATCAGTTACCTAAACAGTCTTAAATGGCCATAACTCGTCAGAGCAACCCTCAGGAAATTTTCTTCGTGTAGGGATTGTACATTATTATGATACAGTTGCCTAGTGACTGGTTCTTTGCAATAATAAATATATCAGTTTTGGATGTGGCATATATATCCCATATATTTTATGCATGATGTAGCTCCTAGACTTCACACTTTTTCACCAATTAAGCAAAAAAAATTTTTGCCAACCTGAAGTTTCATAATGGAATGGATGAGCATCAGTATTCGAATTCTACATCATAATCATCATGATAAAAAAGAGAGGAAATCATTTCTGTGAGCTTGATGCCCTGCCTTTTCCATTCTTGAATTTTCCTTTCTCTATTTCTCTTTCAAGCAATGAATGGACGAACGGATGAGCAGTGCCTACTGCCTGCCGAAGTATAAATGTATAATGGACTACTGGAGACTTCAGTTGGCGCGAAAGATGCCACACACGTCGTAGGGCACAGGATCCAGCTTTTTTCCCTGGTCCCCTAACTGATTTTCAAAGTCATATCATCACTTATTTGTTAATCGAAATGGTTCCTTCACTGATTTTCTCATTCGGACCAGAACGATTATCACCCTCCAGCCTCCACTTGGCAGTTTCTCCTTCCGCCAGCACACGTGTGCACGCTGCAGGTCGCACGTGTGCACGCAACGATTTTCATGATGATGCCTGACGCATTTCTGATTTAATTTCAGGCATCTGAAACTGTACGAACGAACTCGATGTTTTCTTAACCTGAAAACTTAGAATCTAGACAGATTGCGATTCGGTGTTTGTAATTTTTGAATCCCAGTTTGATTTGAGCTCATGTCATCAGAGGCGCTGAAAGCTGCGCTCATCAAGCTACTAATCATTAGGTTGTCAACTCATGAATGACGGTGAGTAGGGCAGGGGTTTCTGTTAGGAGGACAATGCCATCCCACCCGTCTTGCTTAGATTTGTTCAAGATAAGTATCTATGCTCATGGACTAGATTTGTGTAAACAAAAAAAAAAGGCGCAAATCATACCGGATTTGGTGATGTGACGTGGCATCACAACTTGACTGTGGGCAGTTTATTAGTGGATGCATGGATGGAGAGCGATGCACGAGCATGCAAGAGTCACCATCTTTGTATGGGTCTACATAGTTCATCTTTTTTTTTTAATTACGTAGCCCTGTTTTGTTAGTTACACTTGAGGATGCTGATAAACTAAACATTCTTGGTGAAAAAGTAGAACTTGCTTATGTGTGCACGAGCAGTGACCGTATATATGAACAAAAAAGAAAAAACAAAATGGCAGCGAATAGCACTGGTAGCCCAAGGTGTGGTACATGTGGCCCATATATTTTTTTATCTATGGGCCATATATTGTTTACCTGAAAGCCAACACGTAGCCCATTGGATTTCTTTTAATTACGTAGTCCTGTTTTGTTAGGTACACTTGACCATTTTTTTTGGGGGGGGGGGGGGGGGGGGGGGGTTGGTGTTACACTTGAGGGTGCTGATAAACGAAACATTCTTGGTGAAAAAGTAGAACTTGCTTATGTGCGCACGAGCAATGACCGTAGATATGAACAAAAAAGAAAAAACAAAATGGCAGCGAATAGCACTGGTAGCCCAAGGTGTGGTACATGTGGCCCATATATTTTTTTATCTATGGGCCATATATTGTTTACCTGAAAGCCAACACGTAGCCCATTGGATTTATTCGATCAATCGGGCGATTCGGGCCCATCTTACCTTCAAAGCGGCAGCAGGCAGCCTCCTATCACCGAAACCAGAGAGCAGTTCCAAAAGCATTACGCGACGAAGGTCAGCGTCATGCAGGCGCGCGGAAAAACCGGGTCGATCGTTTGTTTCGTTTCATGGTCCACGTCAGCCAGCTCCGTCGTTTGTTTTGGCTGTTGCCATCGCATCCTACGTGGACGTGGTGATCATTTCGTAAGCATATACGCACATCGTTTTCGGCATAAACAAAAAGGGGTAAAGAAAAGCGGTACGTAGAAAAAGTTTGTGCGTCCACAGATGCTGACTTGTAAGAGGGTGACACGAGCAGAAGTAAAGTCCAAGTATGTATTGTATGGCAGCTTCTAGTTGTCGTCGTCTTGGACGCTACATCAGCTTGTTATCCCTCCATGAATGGAAAAGTTGGAAGAGTGTGACTGTGAATGTGTGTGTGTGAGAGAGCGCGCGCTACATGACGTTCTGTTTTTAAAAGCAACCAAATATCCTTGCAAAAAAGCAACCAAATATTTATTTTATTATTTCAGAAAAGTAGTTCAACCTTTATCTGGAAAATCTCAATTGAAAAGGTGCCTTCTCCCGGTCCTCACAGTCAGCATTTTACCCTGTGAATGTTGTGCATGCCATTATCTTTTTTTTTTTTTTTTTTTTTTTTTGCGAAAGGGAGGGGGATTTTATTAAACTGATGAACAGTACAGCCCATTCCTTTTACAGAAAAACCCCCGAGGATAAATTACAGAAGAGTCCCTGAAGAAAAGAAAATTACAACGAACTCCCTCTTCATCAAGAACTCTACCGCCACCACTTCTCCCCGCCGGCGAGCACCAACAGCAGCTCCTAGGATCCTCGTTCCTCCACGGCCGCGAATTGTGAAAAGCCGAATTGATGGACGCAGGCGCCCATAACACGAAGAAGGGATCAATCCGGCCATCGCACGACCGTCGGAAAAACCGAAGAGATCCAAACAAGCACCGTCGATCACCACCAGCAAAGAGAAACCAAAAACTGGAGAAGCCGCCGCCCGATCTGAGAGGCAGCAACCCAGAACCAACCCAAAAGCCGGCGAGGTCATAATCGAAAGACGACGACAACCACCCGGAAGCACGATTCCACACCACCAGCAACGCCGGCGGGGGAAACCAAAATCCCACACCACCAGCACCGCCGGCGGGGGGAACGACGATCTTCCACCCTTTCGCAAAGGAGAAGAAAACAAACCTCCACATGGTCTTGCCAAGAGCTTCTTCGCCGTCACCGACGCCTCCGCCTTCAGCACCACCAAGGGAGACAGCACCGGACGACGCCGACAAGAAACGCCGCCGGAACCCTAACCCTAGCACGCTAAACCTAACCTACTAGAGCTAAGACCTACTCCAGACGACGATTCGCCAGCTCTCCCGGCTCTCCGGCGCCGAAACGGCCACCGGAGATGGAGAAGAGCCGGCGAATCGCCGCCGGAAACTGTGTCGCCCCCCCGGTCGCCTCTCTCTCCTGTAGCAAGGGGAAAGACGAGTCGAATGGGAAGCGTTTCTAATATATCACTCCTGTCTGTCTTCTGAACTGAACCACAGCAAGGTGCATGCCATTATCTAATTTGCTTATTGTTAAAAATTATACGTACATATAAATATAACTGAAAATCCTGATGTCAGTGTGCATTATCTCTAATGGATAAATGATGGTGGTGAACAATGTCATGAGACATGCATGCTTGGAAAGCTAAGACAGGTGACCAGAGCAGACCGGAAGAGCTTTTTTTTTCTTTTTTTTCTTTTTTTTTTTTTTTTTTTTTTTTTTTTTTTTTGCGAAGGGCAGACCGGAAGAGCTTGACGTGTTACCAAACGCATGCCGCCGCGCTGGATTGCCATTGTCGAGTTATGCATGTGCGAAGAAATTCTTTCTTCTGCACTACAGGTTCTTGTCATTTACTCACTGTCGTTGCTTAGGAGCTAGGATTTATTTTAGATGACTAGGAACTTGGATTTTAATAGCAATAGGTTCCTGTGACCTCGATCTCTAGCCGACGACGGACCTGACGCGTCGTCCCACTCCCAAGTCGGAAACTGACAGGTTACCAGGCAGCTCCCAAGTCGGAAACTGACAGGTTACCAGGCAGCCGGCATTCTCCGACTGACTTGTCCATAGTACAATAGTCCTGTCAGATACTACCTTCGTTTCATATAAGCATTCTTAAGTTTGTTGAAAGTCAAACAGGTTCAACTTTAACTAGCATTATAAAATAAAATATTTTAAATATGAAGATTTGCATATTAGGATAGTTGATTTCACGATGAATCTAACAACATCGACTATATATAATAGAGTGCTATAAATATTTTACTACTGATGGTCAAAGTTAAGGAAGCTTGACTTGACCAAACCCTGAAATGCTTATATTCTGGGACGGAGAGAGTATCAGATTGCACCCCGCATGTGATCTGATGGACCCTGATCGAGTCCCTGCAGACTGTTCTTCATTTGCATGCGTGCGTGTTCTAGACACTGATACTGTTATGAATGAGGCTTAATGTCCTTTTATGTTTATGTACTCCCTCCGTCTCAGAATAATTAGCATTCTAGCCTACTCAAGTTTTTCCAAAATAATTGTCATTCTCACTTCCTAATGCACCTTTCTTTCTTTCCAATACATCTCTATCTCTCTCCTCCTTGTTTTCTGTGCATTCACATTTTTCACTTCTTCTTAATCCCCATACCCACACTTACAATGTCAAATATAGTGGGACGGAGGGAGTAGAGCTTGATCACTAGATGCCTAGAAGGATCAATATGCATGGATCCACAGACGTGATCTGTCTGCATTGGCAATGGCGATCATGTTACGCTGAGCTCGATGCGCCACCAAACGGACAACAAGAGGTCAGCAGCTGTCAGCTGATCGGACGCATGCGTGCCGTGCTGATCGAAAGGCCGGGGGGACCCTGTGCCGGGGCGCGACGCGAGGTGTCTGTCCTCCGGCATTGCACGAGAGGAATGATAATCTTGTTTGTTCTTGGCTGGAAGGAAGATCCGTGAGTTTCATTTGCTCTTTTTTTTTTCCCCATGAGATTAAAAAGTTATGGAAAAGATCAGTCTGGTCTCTATGGTACTATGGCACGCGAGAGGGGGGGGGGCATGGCCACCTTTGGCTTGCTCTACATTTTCAGTAAGAAGCGGAGAATAATGTTCAGTACAAACATGTACTGGCGATAGAGAATAATAAAGGAGGCATACTCTTATAACACTCAGAACACAATCATCATTCGATGTTATGGTCAACCTTTTTTTTCATTGGTCAATTGAGAATGCAGTTTGGAGAAAAATTGAGCCAACTAGTCCGGTTCCTTTCAGGTCTTATTAATTTTAGATTTACCTCTTTATTCAGGAAAAGTTAGGACATCTGAATGAAGGGTTAAATTGTCATTTCGATAGAACCAAGGCCAGGCCAGTTAGTCGGAGTGTTCGGCAGCCGGTTTTTCAGCCGGCTGCTGCTGCTGCTTTCCTCCTCTGTCTGCTACAGTGCTTCTTTCCTCCGCTACAGTGTTCTCTCTCACAACTGCAACTGCAACTGCAACTGCAACCTCCAACCGAACAGGCTGAGTGTTGAGTCAGCACGACGAGATGGCAGGACCAGGACATGTAAGCAAATGGGTAATTGGACCCAAGCACTCAGTTGACCATTTCAAAAGCCAAGGGCTGAGAACCGGACCTTGACTGTAAACTCCACGGGCCAAGTTTACCGCTCACACTTGACTTTGTACCAGAATGCTTAAATAATCTCTATTTGCACTCGTTTAAACAAGGAAAACTGTATTCTGCATTGCTACATTACACCTTATGACGTCAATTCCTAGAAATATTCAGGGAAGTTCCTTTTTATTATTATTATTTTCATAATCCAGCAAATGGAAATATTCCGAACTGTATTTTTGTTGACACCGAGATTTGATTTGTCCCACTAGTGGAGGTATTGGCTAAAGAAAGTTGTGATGACAAAGGAAATGAAGAGTTTTTACGTTACGGTAGTGGGATGTCAATAAATTTTATCATTTTTTCTGTGACTATTTTATCAGTTGCCCCTTCATAAAGCAATTCTATTTGGGTTTTGTTCGTAACTTTAATGATTGTGTAAACGATGTGACCATGCGTGAAGGTAGGTCATGATCCTTGTCCAGTGTCCTGCAGCCCATACCAAGAGCAAGGAAAATGGAGGGAGAGCCGTAGCAGGATAGGTAGTCCACTCCACCCACCACACCAATCTGCTAGCTCATCACAGCCTGCACTGCACTGCATTTCACAACCACCACCACAGACTGCTGAACCCAGCTGCTTAATGTATAATCAATCTGGACTAATCCTGAAACCAATTTGCTGCACATTTTCAGCATTTCCGAAAATCCCTAGACCAGATGCAGCTGCTGTTGGCATGAGCCTCGTCAGCCTTTAATTTCGGTTTGTTTACGTAGTGCTTGGTCAAGTTTTCCGTATTTTTCCCTCGCCAAAAAAAAAAGTTTTCCGTATTTTTATTGGTGGTTCAGTTGTTGGTCAAGCATGTCCCCTGCTTTGTGCGCGCCAGCTTTCTCTAGCTAGACTGGAAAGGCAGGATAAATACAGTATTCAGTTTAGGTTCAGAGACCTTGACGTGTTCAGACACTGCATTCGTGCGACGCGGTTTCGGCCGTAGCCGTCAGTCATCACCGCCGCCTCCCGTGTTAGAGATGGAGGAAGGAACAAGGAGAGATCAGATGGCTCACGTCGTCGTCTCCGCATCTGCCGATGGAATTGGACGAAGCAACAAGTCAAGTGGAACGAGTTGTGAAACATAAACAGAGGGTGCAGTCAAAATGATCAAAAAAGAGAGAGAAATGGACAATGTATCGTCCAAATTTATTAGTTGTACATCGTCTTATATTCAGGATTACACGGGACTTGCACTATGCTCTTTCCAACGGAATGACTGATTTTAACTGTTTGCTGAACAGTCAGAATCAGGTAAAGCTTCTCATGTATACTAATTTTACAGTCATGTAAGCTCTGCATTTCAGTACCTATTTTCCAACAAAGTTGCATACTACAACAGTGCTATGCAAGCATGGAACCGTCTCTTTTATGAGCCCGTGTCGACACTCAGCTGAATTGAAACGTCCAGTTTTAGTACTATTTTCCAACAAAGTTACATACTGCAACAGTGCTATGTATGCAGGCATGGAACGTCTCTTTTATGAGCCCGTGTCAACACTCAACTGAATTGAAACGTCCAGAAGTTCTAGCATGCGGTCCCTGGAAGGAATCTGAAACTGGTGACCACAGCGTCGGCGAAAGCAACGGCCGGCGCCTTTATACTATTCAAACTAGTAATAACTAGCTACAACAAGCCTCCATCGCCATGAACGAAAGCTAGAAAGAGAAAAAGGAAGCAGAGGCCGGCGACATTATTCTGGGTTCTTTGCTGCTGGAGGCCGAAGAACCGCGTCCTTGGTCTGCAAACAAGGGAAGGCCAAAGGCAAAAGAAAGAGGTCACATAACAAACGGACGCGCCATGGAATAAGCATTAGCTAGTCCTATCACAATAAAGGAGTACTAGTTTCAAGCAAAGCACATCTTTCACAAATTTAATTCTCTTTTGTTTTGAAACTTTTGATTTGGTTATAAATGGACGGGGACCCGGCAGGATTGCAAAGGAGTTGCTTGGGTGATTGATAAAGGAGTGCAATTGCTTGGTCCCTCTGCCTCCTAAGTGCTTAGGCAGTAATCATTTGGATTGATTGAAAAATGGAAAAAAGAAAGATGTCATTTCGGTATGGTTGAGCATGAACTTTGTAGATATATGTTTTTCTGACTTTTTGCTTGCTCCAATGGGATTTACTTGAACTCCACTTGTACTCAAGTAGTGGTTACGCAATAACCCTTATTTCCGTTTTTTCTTATGGGGAGGACGATCACAATCGATTTCACTGGATTTTGACGCCGCACTTTGCCCGCCACAATCATCTGCATAATCCTGAAAATGTGACCTCTAGGGACGTACATTTCGAATGCCAAAATCTAAAATAATCCTGAAAATGGAACAAATTCGTTTGGAACAAGATGAGTTGTCATCCTCGTAGCCAGCTGCATTATTTGTCAAAACTGCATCACCTAAAGGTAGTTATAAGCTGAAAATGCGCGAAAATGACTCGGCAGCAATAGAAGCTTTCAGGTGAACCTCAGTGCATTATTTGTACTGGATAATGGTATATGCTCTCAATATAATGTCCAAACAATTATAAAATCATATGATCAATCATCATAACTAACCCCATGATTCCTACTACCTACAGCTAACCGTCTGTCCAAATCCACGAGATAGACCAAAAAATCGACCATAATTGTGAACCAATCACAAAACACCAACCTTGGGACCCAAAATAAAAACTACCTCGCAAAAAACAAAACAAAATAAGCAGTCAACCTCGCAGAATAATAAGCAAGAACCTAATAAAAACTGGAAAGAAATTCCGAAGGCGCGTTGCGAAAGCGTGTGCACGACTCCCAAACACAAACCGTTGTCTTCTATATATATAAACCATTTCATTCACACAAACGCATAAACGCAAACACAAGACACCCAACAGACACCCGGTGACCGCTGTCGAGTTTTGGCAAATGGCGAAAGCGCGTCCAACAGCAACAGCAGGCATGACGACGAAGTCTTCGCCGGCGGTGCTCCTCGTGGCGCTGCTCCTCTCGTCGGCGGTGCTGCTCGCCGCCGGCCAGCAGCCGGGGCCGGCCCCGAAGCAGACGGCGGCGAACAATCCGCGGCTGCAGAAGGCGTACGTGGCGCTGCAAGCTCTGAAGCGCGCCATCACGGAGGACCCCAAGAACCTGACGCGCAACTGGTGCGGCCCCGACGTGTGCGCCTACTACGGCGTCTTCTGCGCGCCGGCGCCCGACGACCCGCACGCGCTCACCGTCGCCGGGCTCGACCTCAACCACGGCGACCTGGCGGCGACGTTCCCGGAGGAGCTGGGCCTGCTCTCCGACCTGGCGCTGCTCCACCTCAACTCGAACCGCTTCGCCGGCGGCTTCCCGGAGTCGCTGCCGAAGCTGCACCTCCTCCACGAGCTCGACGTCAGCAACAACCGCCTCTCCGGCGGCTTCCCGCAGCACATCCTCTGCCTGCCCAACATCAAGTACGTCGACCTCCGGTTCAACAACCTGTGCGGGCCCGTGCCGGCGGCCATCTTCGACAAGCAGCTCGACGCCATCTTCCTCAACAACAACCACTTCGACTTCGAGCTGCCGGAGAACTTCGGCAACTCGCCGGCGTCGGTCATCGTGCTCGCCAACATCCGCCTGCGCGGCTGCCTGCCGCCCAGCGTCGGCCGCATGGCCGGCACGCTCAACGAGCTCGTCGTCCTCAACGCCGGCCTCCGCTCCTGCCTTCCGCAGGAGCTCGGCTGGCTGCGCGAGCTCACCGTGCTCGACCTCAGCTTCAACCAGCTGCAGGGCCCGCTGCCGGAATCCATGGCGGGGTTGCACAAGCTGGAGCAGCTCGACGTCGCGCACAACGAGCTGTCAGGCCACGTCCCCGAAGGCGTCTGCGCGCTGCCCAGCCTCAGGAACTTCACATACTCGTACAACTTCTTCTGCAGCGAGGCGCAGCGGTGCCTCGACATCCGCCGCGTCGACGACCGCCAGAACTGCATCGCCGGCCGGCCGGACCAGCGGCCGACCGAACAGTGCATGGCGTTCCTGCACCGCCCGCCGGTGCACTGCGACCAGCACGGATGCTTCGCGCCGCCTCCGCCACACTACTGATCGGCCGGCCACCTCGCTCGTGGTGGCTTCCTCTAGTGCCGGCCGGCAGGCGCCTGAGAATTGTGAAAATTCGTTGGTGGTTCCTCATGTGAGTGAGACCGAAAGGAGGGTAAATTCGGAAACAAACAACGTATATATATACACTGTAATTTTTTTTCTCTTTTTTCTTTTTTCTTTTACTTCACAGGAGTGGTAATGTATGATGCAATTTTTAGACAGACAGACATGGCAGTAGTGAATTGCAGTGTTAGTGACCCACTGATCATCGACCAGATTGTTTTCTGTTTGTTTGCTCTGTTTGCTGTTCCTTTTTTTTCATAGATCATCAGAAGTACTGTTAGTTGGGGTAATCATGTGGATAGAAAGGGATAATATTCTGCTTAGTTATTCACTTTCTTTGCTTGAAAGGGAGCTAACATGATGCCACCACTAAGAAATTAACAATCCAAGATAAAAAGTTCCTAACGGCCATGAATGAAAAATTAAACAGGACTTAAATTATGGGGAATAATCCAGGTCAGGGCTACCAAATGATGGACAGCACGAGAACAATTAGTGGCATGCACATCTGATTAGGACGGGGTCAAAGAAGAAGGACCGAAATAAATTAAAGCAGCAGATGCCATTGGCATCCAGCTGGAGCAGCTGCAAAAGAAGAGTTCCTCCCCTCCTTCCTTTCTTCCTCCACATGTGTACATCAGCTTGGCTGGCTCCAGCTTACATTACCAGTTCATTCAGACCACTGTATCAACTGTTGCATTCTATATGTATGCATATGCAGTGTTCAACGCCAATGTCACTGTCACACGCTCATCAACAGCCTGCTATAACAAGAAAGAAGATACAGCAGCTAAGGAATTTTTAAAAGGTAGAGATACGCAATTGCGAATCCACAACTTTCAGTTCAGGTTTATATGTGCCCAGCAGATTACGGCAACGATATGGTTTCCAAAGACGGCGATGGCGAATGGATGGCGATGTCGCTGAAGGGGAGATACTGAGGGCAACGTGCATGAGCATGCTGAGGCAACGATGAGGAAAGGCAAGGATCGGAGCAGTTGCCATCTGAATAGACTGAATTTGCAGCGAAACGAGCGGCCGGTTGCGCGACAGGCTGGCAGGAATCAACTTGGCCAAGAACTGGACAAATATGAGGCTTTTTTCTCTAATAATTTGAAGATAAATACTAGTCCATGGGTCCGCCATGCCATTATGCATCTTAGACATATTGTTGTCTGATATGTTATGCCTGTTTGACACTAAACACAATGCCAAGTCAGGATCACTGTTAGCATCCTGTTCAAGCTATTAGTTTTGGCAGGTAGGGAGAAGATACATATGTATATTTCTATATGTATGGCTTTAGTTGTGGTACCCAATAATGCAAGGCAGACAGGCTAGCAGGTAGGCCTAATGCACTGTCTAATTGGCAGGCGGGCAGAAGAAACTAGGGATGCTTGCCCACCAAGTGACGGACGGCAAGGGCCTATGAGCAGTTCTAACACACAATTCTTCCGTCAGCATGTTTCATTTGTAATGCAAATTTGTACTGGTGTTTGGTGCCGGTGTGGGTTTCTTTTTCAATCATCATCTGCCATTTGGTGACCATTTAAATATGTTGGTTCCATCTTCCATGTCTATGGATATGCATAATTGAGAGGATTTGTCGGAGCGACGACAAAACTCTTTTCTAACCCACTCAACTACCTCCATTCAGCTGGGTGCTCTGAATTTTCAGGGACCAAGAAGCAGAGGTGTAACTTCCGCGGTACCTGTTCAGGAAGCGGAGCCTGACATCTCAACAGCCACTAGCACTATTCTAGGCGGTTCAGAGTAACATCCTTAGCTTGTAGTACATGGATGAGGTTAGGAGGGCACATGCATGAAGGAAAGAGATACATGACCAACCTCAACCAAAGTACAGAGTTCAGACTGAACAAATGTCACATTCACACATGAGCTGTCTGATGAAGAGTTTATTTTCTTCAGTGAAAGGGGTGGGTTTATTAGACTCAAAGGGAGTTTGGAAAGAAAAACATGCAATGGAATTACAGAACCTCCTCAAGGGGTGATTTATATAGTAACACTAGAATTCAATAACATGTAGCTTGAAGTTGAAGAGCATCTTACATACAGATTATTCAGACTACATACTTTACAAATACAGATTACTACGCCTAAAATCTAACTCATGGTTCTCTGGCATTACCTCAAGCCTTGCAGCTGCACAGGATGTGAGGTAGGTTATCGGACTACAAGTCGTACTCCGGTCTAATGGTCTACTTCTCAGCATTAAGATGGTCCTGGTTCAAAAAAAAGGGATACGAGTAAGATATGTCATTTATTTCAGTATAACTTTCATAATATCAGTATTATCTACAAAAACAAATGCTTACCTAAAGCTAGAGGTGGTGCGCTGAGTTTGCTGTCAGTACTGTTCATTGCAGGACTATTGTTTGCCTCTCCCATAAGTGATGGAAATGAGGGGATTGACTTCAATATCAACTTCCTACCACCTTTTCGGTTCGGGGAAATACTGATGGCATTATGTGGTGGTGAGACTCGTTTTCCATTGGGTGAAGTAGTCTTAACACAGTTAATAGGAGAATTATCTTCTTTGAGTACATCTGGCATTTCCTCATTGCAACCACTATTAGCAACCTTGGAAATTTTGCGAGATTGAACTGTCTCTGTAGCTTTAGAAGTAGATGACCGGGAGTTCGAGCTACGAGCTTTAGTAGGTCTTGGCGGCTTTGCACTTGAGAAATTTGGCGGCTTGAGCAGCAAAGAACTGGAAAAGAATTTTCAGTTATTAAAATGCGCAAACAAAGATACTGAATGCATCCAAGGATAATAATATGTGATCAGCAAACCTGGAAACATCAAACGGAGGTGTTATTGGGACAAGCTCAATGAGCGGGTGATCTTCATTCTGTACATTAGCCTTTTGTTGGTCATTTTCCTTTTCCACACAAATTTTTGTTTCTTCACCTTCTTGCTTCATTTCTTCAGTGAGTTCAATGTCAGCTGATGCAGCACCAGTGAACAAAATATTAATATTCAGATATACAACTTAATAACAGGATGTTCTCATATGAAGTTCAACATAATTTAGCGCATTTGCAATGGCTCCCACAAATTAGATGCAGTTTTGTTTATGTCAGAACCACCCATGCAGTGTACAATTTTATTTGCACATTCAACTTAGTTATTTTATGTACTGGAGCCATTTATGCACACCTTTTAAGGAAATAAAACTAGGAAAGTATCCAGAATGCCATATACACGTTACTGTGGTGGCTCTTCCCAATAAGAATCATAAGCAAGGCAAACCATTACTTTTATTGCGATTCAGTGCACACAAATGTTTTTTAAATGGGAATAGCACTGGAATTTTTAAGGGCTATGTCATAAGATATTTGTATGTCAAGCAGCAAGCAACATAATAAGAATCAAAGTAGTAAAGCTTGGCTGCAAGTTAAGTGCTCACCATCTCTTCTGCCAAAAGTGTTTTTGCAACTCTCGCATCTGCAGTTGCTGGAGCATCCAACCCCTCCCTTTTATTCAACATAACATTTGTAACATAAGTAACAAGAAACAGGTACAATTTCAGATAATATTGTCTTCAAATAAGCTTGGAGAGCACTTTGAAGTACCTGATAGCATTCACAGTATTTCTTGAGACAGCTTGACTTCTTGCAATTGCATCCTCTCTTATGACGAGCTGAAGCGGGAGTATTGTTGGGATCCTCCTACAATTCATCAAAAGGATTTAAGAATTACATGATTGGCAGATAATTGCTGACAGAAGTACATCTTAGTGTTCAATAGAACACTCACCCCAGTTTCCTGACCAGTGTCAGACATCCGGATCACTTTTGGAGCAAATGCTAGTGGATTACGGAACTCTATCTGCTTCCGAGTGGAGAGAACAATTTCCTCATGTATGGGCTTGTTCAGACATCCTTGACATGAACAAGGTTCAGAGCAGTAAACTCCAGCAGCAAAACACTCGCAATAACTGCACATTGTAGAAGTGTCAAAAGATTGTGAAGAATGCAACATTATATTCAATTTACTCAAAGTATCTGTTCCATGCCCAAGCAATTCAAAAGAAGCCCCTTCATGTAACTAACTTCACTAAATCTTAACAATATTCAAGGAACACTCACAGTTTTAAGCACTTTGACTTCTTGCAGCTGCACCGCTTGCAAGACTCACCATCATCACCATTATCTGCTTTACGTCTGCATTTAAACCAATTAGTGGCAGTTAAGTGAAGCGCAATAGAACATAATAAGTACCTTGCATCAATTCAAATAATCAGAAGCACAAACAAACCTCTTCTTTTGAGGGCTGCCACTTTGACTTGAAACACGATCATTTGCAGGAAAACCTTCAGAATCATCCATTGGAAGTTCTAACAGCTCACCACCTGAATGGGTAAAATTCTCTCCTGCAGAGAACAGCTTCCCATGCATATCATGTTCAGATGTTGACAATGGAACCAAAGCAGAAGCCATAGGATCCTGACAACCCATTTTCCCTTTTGGTGTTGCTGTAAGAGCATTTAAATGTAGACCGATACCACGTGGTACACGTGATTGAAGTTTTGATTTGCTGATTTTAGTCTCTACAGGACTTTTTCCTTTACATGATGCAGACATATCCTCCACAGTCTCTCTCTGTACAAGACTATTAGAAAATCCAGATGCCTCAAAAACCAGACAGCGCCTTCGTATACCACGTTGCTGTTGGGTCTCAGCCTGAACAAGTTAACAGGGAGGAAATGAATGAGAAAATTACGGTGGGATATAGGCATATGTAATATGTCAAAGTTACTGAACTAGATGGAGGAACAGTGTTAAACATCTAGACAGCATATAAAATTCGCGGGTCAAGATACATCATTCAATTACCTTGTAGTCTAATGGAATGCCTCCATTTGCATCATAAATATTATCCTGAATTTCTTCAGTTGAGAGGATTGGTTGACCATCCTGAAATATTTGAGTATTTTCTATCTGATCTTCTCCCATCACAAGTTGTTGATAGTATGCCGAACCAGATGCAGCGGGATCACCATCTCCTGTAAGCTTTGACAACAAATATCCACAAGATTCTGCATTATTCACTGCCAACTGCACTCCTCTGTGATGCTCATCAATCGATGTGTCATAGGCCAAAAGTTCACCCGAAGTTGTGGAAATCAAGTCAGACCACCCGCATCCCATGACTTCATCACTGTCTTTCTCAGGCTGACTGCCATCAAGGAGCTGGCTTTCAGTGGAGAACAGGCATTTCCTTTTCTCCAATGTGTTTTTAATGGTATGGATAGCTTCTAATTTCCTACACTTGTCCTGTTTAAGGTCTGATCTGACACCATGGCAAGGTGTTGTGTTGTGATCTGGGCTGCCAGTATCGAATTGACCCGTTGGTTGGGATAAATCACACGGCACATCAGGATGATCAACCACAACTGAACATGTAACTGTCTGGGTTTCTTGGGTGACAGTGCTGCTGCTGGCAAACAACCTGACAGCATTTGATGACTTGGAAGATGTCTTGCTTCTGTCACTACCTTCAGCACAATCCTCGGTTTCAGAAATTTCAGCAAGAGAGCTCCTGCGAAGGAAAAACTACCGCATCAGAAATCACCTTACTCCTTCAAAAGGTTACACCTTTGCGCATGATATGAGGAAATATGAGGTGCAGAAAGATGCGCAGAACTTACTTCAGAAACCTCAGTTCCTTCTGCACGTTGTCATGCGGAGAAGTGAAGATGGATGAAATGGAGGTTATGTTGATGGTTTGGTATCCTTGGAGACTTGTCGCGGTGTAAGCCGACTTGACAGGCTCAATTGGAGAGAGATTGTCGATGAAGCTGAAAACCGGGGAGTCCTGCATCCAGAAAACAAGGAAAATCAGATCCCATGTTAGAAAGGGCACCTGCAAGGCGCCAAATTTCCAAGGCCCAGATGGTTTCAGACAGACGGGCAAATAAAAGAGAGATTCTCTTCTTACTGTAATGACCCAATAATCTTATCAATCATTTGGCACAAGTACTAGGGACTAGGGGTACTGCACAACTCATCATCACTAGTATTTAATTATGACTGACCAGCATATGCTGCAACCTTGCTATAAATTCCTTCTGTACAATCGCAGCGAGGAAGTCTTGTTTGTAGCCATAAAGAAATCAATTGACAGCCATGTGCGCTCAAAAATGTGCTCTAAAATGGGATATACTAATAAGAAGCAGTTAAATCTAGAGTCAAAGCCTCGCCCAGAACGGATCTGGCCCTCCCGAGGTTGGCACTTGGCACAGAGAAGGGCAGGGATCTGGTTCTGGCCTGATCCCCGTCGGTCAAATCATCACAAGAAAAAAAAACAAGGGAGAAAAACAAAGATCTGCTCTGAAAATCCCTGAACCTGCGCCACGTTGAGGTCTCGCAAGAACGAGGCCGGTCACCGCGACAGCTGGCCAGATCTGGAGCGGGACGCTCTTGCGGTCCGGGATTCACGCGGCCCAGAGCGCGGAGTCGCCGAGGAACGGTGCGTGATGCTAACTGGTAGTAACCCGCACCGGCACGGCCGTACTCCGGCAGCGGGAACCGGAGCCGAGCACGGCGCTAGTAGCGACAGAGGAAGTGAAGACTGCCTGCGGGAGCGCGCTGGCGAGGGACGCCGGCGAATCCGGCGCCGTGGGGGCAACGGTTGCCGGCGACAAGGCGAGGCCGTCCCGGGCCACGGTTGCCACGGTTCCGCCGCAACCGAGGGACTGTGGCCCAGTGACAGATAAAGCGGCCGACTTTGGGTTTTCCCGGCGGAGAAACCGCGCCGCCCGCACACCCTCTGCTCTGGAAAGTGTGAACGCGGCGCCGGACACGGCGCCGTAACCGGCGGCGTGGCGGTTGACTGCTTTGCTTCCGCCCTCACTCGATGCGAGTCCGTCCGTGCACCAGCGCGGGACGGCGGCGGAGAAGCCGCCGAGAGTGACAAGGACGGAGAGGCAGAAAGGCTCCCGCGTTCGTTGGGAGAAGCCAGGGAACCGCCGCCACCGGAGGAGGAAGAGAGGGAGGGATGAGCGTGGGAAGGGGGAAGAGGGGTGTCACCTCGGCGCGCGCGGCCGGCTGCACCGGCGGTCGGTCGGGCGTGTCCATCTCCGTCCGGTCGGCCGGGTCGGGTCGCTCCGGCACCAGCGCTCCTCTCCTCCTTCCTCTGCTGCTGCGGCAGTCACCGCTGCGCTGCCGCTGACTGCCTCACAGTAGTCGTGGCGTCGTCCGTCCGAGTGTCCGGTGTCCGTTTCTCTTGTTTCTATATGGGGCCTGGCTGCCACGCCACCTACGCGAGACGACACGACGACGGGCGGGTGTGGAGCCGAGAAATTTCAAGCCGCGCGAGCGCGGGAAACTGGAGGAGCGTCCCGTCTTTTCGGCAGGGTTCCTCGTCATATTTTTTTCTCGGTGTGCGGAGGAGCGGACGTTCTCATCCACTGCAGCAGGCCAGGCAGTGCTGCAGCAGCTGCGGTTGGAGGGGACTTGAGTGGCGCCCACGAAGGCCCCGCCGCGCGACACGCGGGACACCAATTCCGTCACTAGAGTATTTTACTTGCGGGTTGGCTTAGGGTCGCCGACAAGTGGGTCCTTTCTCGAGTTGCACTGGGCTCCCTCCCATCTGTTCTCCTACGCAGAGACATCGTATATTTGCGTCGGCCATCGTATATTTGGTCACACAACAGGTGACGCATAATGTATATGTCTGGTGCAACTTTGTATCGGTACGAGAACAGTAATTTCGCAAACGTTTCTTCCGACACTCGTATGTTTTGTGAGACAGTGACGAATTTCACCGTGTCCTGCTTTGTGGTAGACAGGTAGAGTACTCCTAACAAAGATGGATGACCCACCGAGCGGTTACCACCGGTAATAATATCACTATAGTACCGTGATTACTGGATTGATGGGCTCATGATGGCTACCTGTAACAACGTAGAGGAGGAGGATGGATTAGCGGCGTTTCCCGCGCGGATTAAACACGTGGTGCTTGCTGGTGCTACGACGTCGCTAACCTAACCACTTTCGAACTTGTCGCGCGCGCTGCTCATCGACTGTCGTCTCGCCGACGCCCGGGTCCCACCCACGGTTACCCGCCCCGCCGCTTTGATAACTGCCGCGGCCGGCCCGCCGCAGGGTCCGCGTGGCCGTGGATCTCCTGTGCCAGCGAATGGTGTGGCCCGCGCGCGTGGGCACGGACTAGCGCATTGGGGCGCGCGACGAGCCTCGTGATCAAGGAAACAAGGACGGCGGCGGCGACAGCGTATCTATCCTCTGCCACCGCACGGCCCGGCAGGGGCTCCCTCCACCGTGCAAGCCATGAATGTGCAGCGCCGCGAAGCGACGCGAGGTTGAAGGAGGAGTTATTGTGACGGCCGGGCCGGGCGATTAATCTGGCTGCTTAATTGCAGGAGGAATTCGCATTGTCCTCTCCTTCGCCAGGCTCTCGATCCATGTTGGTACGTGCAGCCGTGCAGGGCTCAAATTTTGGAGCACTCCTTACGTGCGTAGTACACCACACGGCAGTGGCATTAGTTGTTGTACCAATGAATCCAATTGATTGTACTGTGTACTCCCTTCGTTCATAAATAGATGTTACTGTTGACTTTTTGACATCACGTTTGACCGCTCGTCTTATTTAAATTTTTTGTGCAAATTACTATCTCCAAGTAGTACTAGTAGTACTGCACTGCATTACATGTTTGGGGACATGCGATCTACGTACCCGTCCTGCAGCAGGCCCGTCTGCACTGCGCGCGTCACGGAAGTCCCGTCGCCGCGCAGCGATGGCGGCCAGCCACACGATCCTTGGTACTAGTACGTACGAAAAGTTTCATCTGTGTGCGAGCTAGCGGGCGAAACAAAAGCTCTTCTGTACTCCAGGCACCCGGAGGGGGAGGGACGGATAATGGCCCTGTTCGGATGCTTGGAAGTGGCTGCGGCTGGTGTCCGATCCGGCTGGCGGCTTGTTACCGTTATGACTCATAAATACTGTACCTACAGTACCCAACAGTGTCAATCAGCCCAGCCAGCGCTGGCTGATCAGCCAACCGAACGGGCTGAATATGGATGCCTTGACCCTTGATGCTCACGTTTCGGCTGCAATGGACATTATGCGGATCAAAGTACGTGGCGCGGCGTGGACTACAGCCTGCCTACTCCTAATACAGGTGGGGATCATTTGACTTGTTCTACTAGGCTTTTGGCAGTCGATTGCAGTGATACTGCTTGTGGCGCCAAAGCGAAAGCGAAGCAGAAGAGCACATAGCCAGAGGAGGAAAAGAAAGGAAAGCTGGAGGGAACACAACACACTTTCGCTTTGGTCAGACAAAACAACCCGGTAGCAGGGCAGAGGTAGGCAGGTAGGCAGGGATCGAGGTCGTCGTCTCGATGGCGCGCGACTTTTGTCCCCCGCTCCTCCTCCGCTCATTTCCACTTGCCATCCAACTCCAAACTCCAAAGAGCTCGCATCTTCAGTTCTGCGCCTCGATGATTGCCGGTCGCATCATGACAAGCCACCACACAACAAAAGTTTACTAGTACTACTGTAGTTGGTGAAATCCTAGTTCTCCCGCCTCGGTTGCCGTACGTGTCATCGTTCCTCGCGTGTGCATTGGGGGAATGTGGCCGCGTGCCTGACCCGGCGTCCAGGCCGGTCGGCGCATCTCCTCCAATCGAGCGGAGCCCCAGCGCGCGAATAGTTCCCTCCCGCTGCATCGCCGGCCGGTAGCATTTGCCCGCCTTTGGTCGGTCGGTCCTTTGAATGCGTGCAACGTCGAGATTCCAGCTCCTCTGCGTGGCCATTGGCCGCCCTACACTACGAGGAAGCTAGGAGCCTCCGTGGCAGCCTAGCCACACACACAACATGACGAGAACGACCTTTGCTCCATCTGTCGTCATTGCCATCTTTGCAATGCAAGCGGTACTGGCGATCTCAGTGCCGGCTCGCGGAGCTTTGGAGCTGCCCAAGCTGATATCGGTCATTGTATAGTCTTTCGTGGTGGGCGGCGAGCGAATTCCAAGTAGCAGCACACCCCCAGCCATTTCGGTCAAGAGTTTAACACAGGTACTACAAGAATAGGCAGGCATCGCTCTTCACCTTTTTATTTTTAATTTTAGTTTTTGCGAATCGCTCTCCCAAGATTGTTGGAATCCTGCGCGAAACATAATAATCAGTTGATGACCGGAGGGCGTATTTATAATTTTTCCTTTTTTTTAAGATTTCGAAAAAAAAAAACCGTGCTAACTAAGATGGGCCGATTGTTTCACAAACATAAACTAAGATGGGCCTATTATGACTGCTTGGGCCTGTTGGTCTGTATGCCTCCAACAAATTACTAGGCCTTGTCACTTTTCAACTGCTGCCTGACCTGCTGAAATTTGCTAGAGTCCATCCACCATAGGTACAACAAGGAGAATTCGGAGATGAAGCTGCAGCTCGAGCCTGCTTGGTCATCCATCACGCACGTCGCGTCAACGAGCTTGTTCCTCCTCCTCCTCTGTTGCGAGCATACATAGCAATCACTAGTTCTCTCGGTCGCGCGGGCAGGCAGAAGCTGCCGCTCCACGGCGCAACTGAACCGCGCATCGGCTGCTCGATCGGGAGTAAAAAGAAGGAAGAAAACCACAATCCAATCCATGACTAATATGTGCGCACGTGTACAATCAGACATAGTAGTATACACAAGCTAACAATGCCACATACAAATGCCACAGATAATTGCCCAAGAAAACCACCTTTTTTATTCATCAGAGGAAGAAGAGAGCAGTCACCCAAGACCGCGCATAAGCATCAACGGTGAAAACGGAAATGCAGGACAGAAACACTCCAAGATAATTAACCGGCCGGCCGGTGTAAACGAAGGAAGAAAACCACAATCCAATCCATGACTAATATGCATGTGCGCACGTGTACAATCAGACATAGTATACACAAGCTAACAATGCCACATACAAATAAGCTTTAATTTATTACACAATGAGTTCGATCTCAAAGTCACAATAATGTTCCACAAATACATGCTTTATTCTGACAGTCTATGACGAGGAGGGAAAATAATGAAAGTACATTCAAAAGGGAAATTAAGCAGCATAGGATACTAGTAAATCAACAGGAAGAATGAACGTGTGTTTTCCGTTCCAAAATAACGATATAATTAAAGCGACAATTATCAGTCATAATATTTTACGGCAACCTGGAGGGGCTTATGGAGTCCATCATTCCAAGTCTTCAACTGTCCCAGTACATGGTTCATTGCAGGGCTGTCCTTGAAACCGTTGATCGTAACCTTTTTTAGGTTGGTCAAGTGCTCCATGCCATGATGCTAGTCTCCAACTCGACGCTACCAAGACCCAGTACAAGCTGCTCAAGCATTTCCATGGATCCTTCCTCAAATTTGATGACTTTTGGCGGAGGACATGAAAATTCGAAGTGACTGAGCACCGGAAATTTTTGGCAGATGACCTCATCATTGGAGTTTTCATCCAACCACACAAGCAAAGTCTTTAGGCTCGGCAATTGATACAGGACACTAAATAACTGGTCAACATCAAGGCTTGTAGTGGCGATCCAGAAGCTAGTAAGGTTTGTGAGTGACCCAACCCAGGTGGGCAACCCATCGATGGTACCTCTCATATGAAGGCTCCGGAGGAGTCGCGGTGGTGTTGGTAGGTCATGGAGAAAGTTCAGTAGCTTGGGGTCACTTCTGTGGTTGGTTGCTAAGGAGAGAATTCGGAGAGAGTACCTCTTACTCAAGGACAAGGCAAGCTCTTGAAGAGCATCCATACTATTGATCTCGATGTTCAAAAGTAACCGCTGTAGTTGTTCAAGTTCACCCACTTGTCGAGCAACTTCGGCATCATTTCCAAGGCATGCTCTACCCAATTCTCGTAGTGCCTTCATCTTGCTGAGCCCTTGGGGCAATATCCACTTGTTATTGTGGACTCTATTGTACAACAACAGGCACTCAAGTCTCTCTAGCTTTGTGACAGTTTTTGGTAGGTCTTCAAGGAGGGTAAACCGTACATCAAGTGTCTGTAAATACTCCAAATTCTCAATTTGAGGAGGCACCACGCTGATATTTGTACCTTTGAAGCTTAGAAACTTGAGTAGGTGCAATTGACAGGCATACCTCACATCCTTGTTTGTTACGCCATCGCAATCTTGCAGGTCAAGCACCCTTAGGAGAGAGAACTTGCCTAGTTGATTAAGGAACTTGTGCTCTTTGGGGTCGAAGATGCTCAGTGATCGAACATGCTGCACGTTCACCTCCTTCGTGCCTCGGTGACCAGCTGCCTTTTGCTTGGGTGCAGAGTATGGGCCATTCACGCTGCCATGGATGGAGAGGCGACGAATCCTGTCGTATGACAGCCCGTCGTACGGCCCTCCTTGCAGGCTAACAAAGTTAGCCTCTAGAGATCTTGACATCATGACCTCCTGAAGCATATCGTGCAGCCGATACGACCGTATATAAGATTCCAGCAGGTCGGTACGGTCTTCTTGAATCACGTTCCTACTCAACAGCTCGTCCAAGTAGGATTCTGCAACCTCCATCATTGTCAAACCCCGCTTCTCCGAGACCAATCCTTCGGCGATCTATCTGCACAAGAGCCGATCCTTTTTCATAGCATAATCCTCTGGGAAAATGCTAAAGTACATCATGCAACCTTTGAGCTCATGAGGTAGGTGGTTGAAGCTGAGTGTGACTATCTGTCTCATCCCCTCAAGGGTGGGGTTGCTCTCCATTTGAGAACCAATCGATTTGCATATAGTTTCCCACTTATCTGTGTGTCCAGGTGACTTGAAGCCTGCCAAAACACTAGCAATGCAAACAATGGCCAATGGAATCCCACCACACCTCTTTATAATATTGCCCATCACCTCTTCGAGCTGCACAGGATAAGTGGCATCCGTGGAGCCAAACACTCTGCTGAGGAACAACCTTTTAGAATATTCGAAACTGAGGGGCTGCATATGATGGATCAAATCTTTGCCAACACCAGCAGGGCTGCATGCTTTTGCTACGGTCTCCATCCGAGTGGTCACTATGATTCTGCTGTCGCAGTTGTTCTCTGGCAACACTGATTGGATTGCCTCCCATGCTCGTATTAGCCATACATCGTCTATTAGAATTAGGTACCTGTTTATTCGTATGTACACCATGGTTAGTTCAATGAAACATGCAGAAGAGGGTTCCCCGTGCATATAAAATATCTATGATACTTTCCCTCTTGTGTTCTTTATTTTAAAGATTATAATCTTTTATGCAAAAGATTATTTGGACGGGTAACATGAAAAACAATACGTACATCTTTCTTTACTGAATCATGTTTGCAATCTCATGCTAACATTATTATGTAGAGTATGAAAGCTTAAAAGTTTATTCTAAAAGTGTCACACCAAATGCAACATATTTCTCCCACGGAGCATGACTCATTTAAACATCTCACTTTTCACGCATGAAACAGAACCTTGGCTCGATTTACTACTCCTCGACTGTAATTATTATTTTTTATTTCTTGTATATGGGTTGAACAATAAGCTTAAATTTTAAGCGATGATAGCTTACACAACAGACTATGTTAAATAATTATAACATATTTTCTTATGTCATTTGTATGTATGTGTCGTTAATTGCAATCAAAGTGTGTAAATATTATTAAAAAGATGTTATGATTTGTTTTAGCATAGGTTGTTGTTTCGACTAATATCATCCAAATTTGAGCTTAATCAGATGCACGTGTATGCCAACAATCAAAGTATATGTGTATTGCATTGTCTCGAGTAAAATGAAGAAAAGTGAATTAATTATTCAGGAAAGTAAAATGAAATTTTTATCCCAAACAAACAAAAGATTTTCATAGAGCATGTGCCTAGATGAAAGGGTAGTAATAATGTTTGGAAAGTAGAAGCAAGCAGAGGTAGAATAAAGATTTCTTCCGTAATGTTTTTATGTGATTATTGACTATAACAACATGTCTATGCTAAGGTCTTGTATGGTACAGCTCTGAGCTCCAAGATCCATGCTGGAGTTTTAGAATTTTTTTTTAAAAAAATATTTTTAATTCAAAAAAAGAACTGTCTGCAGAAACGTACCTCTTGTCCTTGAGTCCCTCCTCAAGTTTTTTGGCCAGTTGATGATGATCATCCAAGCCGTTGGTGCCATCAAGAGACGCCTCTTCTACGATGCCTTTCTCCTTAGGCTTGACGATCTGCGCAAGCACGCGCTTGAGTAGTCCCTTGAGGTCCCTGGTTGGCTCGAACGCCTGCGACACCGAGACGAACGCCTGGTACGGGAAGTCCGCCTCCAGCAGCCGGCATACTTCCATGGCCAGCGTAGTCTTGCCAACGCCCCCGAACCCAACGATGGAAAACACCTTGCGTTGACGCTCTGCCCCTGCCGGCGCCTTGAGCCGCTCGGCCAAGGCGTCGATCTGGTCCTTCATGCCGACGACCTGGCGGTGGCCAGCGCCGTCGTCGGTGGCACGGCCGAGCAGCTGCGCCGTCAGCATCGGAGCCGCAGATGAAGCTGCAGGGGACCAGCCCAGCGCGTCGCGGTTGACGCCGTACCGCGCGTGGCGCTCGCTGATGGCGACGGCGCGGGCGCGGAGGGCCCTGACGTCGCCGGCGAGGCGGCGGCGCGACGGGAGCGTCTGCAACAGGTGCTTAAACCTGGCAAGCACGCCGTCTCCCGGGCGGCACTTGATGCGGAGGCGGTAGAGGTCGATGCGGTCCTCCGAATCGTAGGCGAGCTCGCGCACCTGCTTCATGATCTCCTGGATGAAGGGGTCCACGGTGCCGTCTCTGGCTTCCGTCTGCATCCGCAGGAGGGCGTTCATGGCGGCCAGGTCGTCGCGCAGCTCGGCGACGTCGCCGCCGACGCCGCTGAGCTGCCCATACTCCACAGCCAGCAGCTGCCCGACATTGCTCACGAGGGACTGGGCCGCGCCGCCCGCGCCCTCCATGCTCGATCGCTCACGGGTGGGTGGGTGCTAGCTGCAGATTGGTTGGGGACGGCATCTGGCGAAATGGTTTACAAAAACGATGGCAATGCTCTCGTCGCGATAGGGTGATGCTGTTCAAAGATGATCTGGGAATCCAGGGAGACACGAAACTTCCGGTACAAGAGGAGTTAGTCTGAACGCAGAAATGGACAAGCCGCTCCAGCACATGTCAGCGTTTCTAAAAAGGCACAATTGCATAACTGCCCTCGTTTTCAACCTTAACTGTATGTTTGCCCTCTTTTTTTAGACTTTGCAAAATTAGACCTGCTTTCACCCAAGTTGTTACACGATTGCCCCTATTTTGATGGCAAATCTGTAATTTTTCCGATCAAAATAGGGGCAATCGTGCAACAACTTGGGTGAAAGCAGGTCCAATTTTGCAAAGTCTAAAAAAAGAGGGCAAACATACAATTGAGGTTGAAAACAAGGGCAATTTTGCAAATGACCCTTCTAAAAAAGAAAAACTTTACATGCGCTCCGTGCTCATGAATATTTTGTATACCATATAAACAATTGATCTGGAGAAAAATGAGTCGATGACTTTTATATACCATATATAGAGCTAGAGAAGGAAGACTTTGAACGCACATAGAATACTCTTCCATCATTCGTCAATAATTTCAAGCGCAATCAGCGAGATGTACAGCTGGTGGAAGTTTAAACTAGGATCACCATAAGACAGATCCGATCAATCAACTGACATGGCTGGCCAACAGCGGCATCTGGATGCAGCATTGTGGATCTGTATAGTTCTGATATTAGTATATCCTATGTATACAAGAGTAGTGAACTTTTGTATAGCTAGCTCTCCCGAGATGTATAGCTAGCTCTCCCGTCCCGCCTCGGTTCCCGTACGTGTCTCGTTCCTCGAGTGTGCATTGGGGGAATGTGGCCGCGTGCCTGACCCGGCGTCCAGGCCGGTGGTCGGCGCATCTCCTCCGATGGAGCGGAGCCCCAGCGCGCGAATAGTTCCGCTGCATCGCCGGCCGGTAGCATTTGCACGCCTTTGGTCGGTCGGTCCCTTGAATGCGTGCAAAGTCTATTCCAGCTCCTCGTCTTCTTGGCCGCGCGGCACTAGTTCTCTCGGTCGCGCGGGCAGGCAGAAGCTACTGTAGGAGCCTGCGTGACAGCCTAGCCACACACAACGTTACGAGAACGACCTTTGCTCGATCTGTGTCGAATTGGCATTTTGCAATGCAAGCGGTACTGGCGATCTCAGTGCCGGCTCGCGGAGCTTTGGAGCTGCCCAAGCTCTCTCTCGGTCATCGTATCGTCTTTCGTGGTGGCCAGGCGGCGAGCGAATTCCATGTAGCCCCAGCCGAAGGCCGCCATTTCGGTCAATAGTTTAACACGGGTACAAAAATAGGCATCGCTCTCACCTTGTTTTTTTTTTGTACAAAAATAGGCCACCATTTTTTGTATTTTTCTTTGCCAATCACTCCTCCAAAATTTTATTTGGGAATCCTTTTTTTCTTTAGATCTCATTTCGAAAAAAAAAAACCGTGCTAACTAAGATGGGCCGATTGTTTCACAATAAAAAACTAAGATGGGCCTATTTTAACTGCTTGGGCTTGTTGGTATGTAGGCCTCCAACAAATTACTAGGCCTTGTCACTTTTCAACGGCTGAAATTTGCTACAGAGTCCATCCATCCATATGTACAAGAAGAATTCGGAGATGAGGAATCTGCTGCTCTACGCTCAAAAAAGGAATCTGCTGCTCGAGGCTGCTTGCTCATCCATCACGCTCGTCGCGTCAACGAGCTTGTTCCTCCTCCTCCTCTGTTGCGAGCATACATAGCAATCACTAGTTCTCTCGGTCGCGCGGGCAGGCAGAAGCTGCCGCTCCACGGCGCAACTGAACCGCGCATCGGCTGCTCGATCGGGAATTCTGCCTCTCCCAACACCACACCTCCGTGGCCAGCGCAGCGTAGTCTTGCCGACACCACAATTCAGGACTTCCATGCTATGCCGCTCGCAATTAGCAGCTACTACTAGTAGTTAGTGTGGTAGTAGCCAGGTTTGGAACAGGCGGCTTAGCTAGTCTTCAAGGGAGATGCATGAGTCCAGAGGTTCCTCGATCTTTATCCCAGGCGATCTAGATTGGTTGACAGTACTATAAAGACGCATGCCAATTAATTAACCTGATGTGTTGCCATCTTCGCAGGGCCCGCTGCGGCATGGTTGACAACTGATGATTGAGGCACTGAATACATAAAGGAGGCTGTAGTTAGTTGCCGGCCTGATGGATCACGGCCCGACGGTGAGGTTACGGAGTGTTGGGGCCGCTTATCAGAGGGAGAAGAGAGCAGTCACCCAAGACCGCGCATAAGCATCAACGGGGAAAAAGGAAATTAATGCAGGACACAAACACTCCAAGATATATAATTAACCGGTGTAAAAAGAAGGAAGAAAACCACAATCCAATCCATGACTAATATGTGCGCACGTGTACAATCAGACATAGTAGTATACACAAGCTAACAATGCCACATACAAATGCCACAGATAATTGCCCAAGAAAACCACCTTTTTTATTCATCAGAGGAAGAAGAGAGCAGTCACCCAAGACCGCGCATAAGCATCAACGGTGAAAAAGGAAATGCAGGACAGAAACACTCCAAGATAATTAACCGGCCGGCCTGTGTAAACGAAGGAAGAAAACCACAATCCAATCCATGACTAATATGCATGTGCGCACGTGTACAATCAGACATAGTATACACAAGCTAACAATGCCACATACAAATAAGCTTTAATTTATTACACAATGAGTTCGATCTCAAAGTCACAATAATGTTCCACAAATACATGCTTTATTCTGACAGTCTATGACGAGGAGGGAAAATTATGAAAGTACATTCAAAAGGGAAATTAAGCAGCATAGGATACTAGTAAATCAACAGGAAGAATGAACGTGTGTTTTCTGTTCCAAAATAACGATATAATTAAAGCGACAATTATCTGTCATAATATTTTACGGCAACCTGGAGGGGCTTAGGGAGTCCATCATTCCAAGTCTTCAACTGTCCCAGTACATGGTTCATTGCAGGGCTGTCCTTGAAACCGTTGATCGTAACCTTTTTTAGGTTGGTCAAGTGCTCCATGCCAATGATGCTAGTCTCCAACTCGACGCTACGAAGACCCAGTACAAACTGCTCAAGCATTTCCATGGATCCTTCCTCAAATTTGATGACTTTTGGCGGAGGACATGAAAAATCGAAGTGACTGAGCACCGGAAATTTTTGGCAGATGACCTCATCATTGGAGTTTTCATCCAACCACACAACCAAAGTCTTTAGGCTCGGCAATTGATACAGGACACTAAATAACTGGTCAACATCAAGGCTTTTAGTAATGATGCGGAAGTCAGTAAGGTTTGTGAGTGACCCAACCCAGGTGGGCAACCCATCAATGGTACCTCTGATATAAAGGCTCCGGAGGAGTCGCGGTGGTGTTGGTAGGTCATGGAGAAGGTTCAGTAGCTTGGGGTCACTTCTGTTGTTGGTTGCTATGGAGAGAATTCGGAGAGAGTACCTCTTACTCAAGGACAAGGCAAGCTCTTGAAGGACATCCATACGATTGGTGTCGATATCCAAAAGCAACCGCTGTAGTTGTTCAAGTTCACCCACTTCTCGAGCAACTTCGGCATCATTTCCAAGACACGCGCTACCCAATTCTCGTAGTGCCTTCATCTTGCTGAGCCCTTGGGGCAATGTCCACTTGTTATTGTTGACTCTGTTGTTCAACAACAGGCGCTCAAGTCTCTCTAGCTTTGTGACAGTTTTTGGTAGGTCTTCAACGAGGGTAAACCGTACATCAAGTGTCTGTAGATGCTCCAAATTCTCAACTTGAGGAGGCACCACGCTTATATTTGTACCTTGGAAGCTTAGGAACTTGAGTAGGTGCAATTGACAGGCATACCTCACATGCTTGTTTGTTACGCCATCGCAATCTTGCAGGTCAAGCACCCTTAGGAGAGAGAACTTGCCTAGTTGATTAAGGAACTTGTGCTCTTTGGGGTCGAAGATGCTAAGTGATCGAACATGCTGCACGTTCACCTCCTTCGTGCCTCGGTGACCAGCTGCCTTTTGCTTGGGTGCAGAGTATGGGCCCTTCACGCTGCCATGGATGGACAGGCGACGAATCCTGTCGTATGACAGCCCGTCATACGGCCCTCCTTGCAAGCTAACAAAGTTACCCTCTAGAGACCTGGACACCATGACCTCCAGAAGCATATCGTGCAGCCGATACGACCGTATAAAAGATTCCAGCAGGTCGGTACGGTCTTCTTGAATCACGTTCCTACTCAATAGCTCGTCCAAGTAGGATTCTGCAACCTCCATCATTGTCAAACCCCGCTTCTCCGAGACCAATCCTTCGGCGATCCATCTGCACAAGAGCCGATCCTTTTTTATAGCATAATCCTCTGGGAAAATGCTAAAGTACATCATGCAACCTTTGAGCTCATGAGGTAGGTGGTTGAAGCTGAGTGTGACTATCTGTCTCATCCCCTCAAGGGTGGGGTTGCTCTCCATTTGAGAACCAATCGATTTGCATATAGTTTCCCACTTATCTGTGTGTCCAGGTGACTTGAAGCCTACCAAAACACTAGCAATGCTAACAATGGCCAATGGAATCCCACCACACCTCTTTATAATATTGCACATCACCTCTTCGAGCTGCACAGGATAAGTGGCATCCATGGAGCCAAACACTCTGCTGAGGAACAACCTTTTAGAATATTCGAAACTGAGGGGCTGCATATGATGGATCAAATCTTTGCCAACACCAGCAGGGCTGCATGCTTTTGCCACAGTCTCCATCCGAGTGGTCACTATGATTCTGCTGTCGCAGTTGTTCTCTGGCAACACTGATTGGATTGCCTCCCATGCTCGTATTAGCCATACATCATCTATTACAATTAGGTACCTGTTTATTCGTATGTACACCATGGTTAGTTCAATGAAACATGCAGAAGAGGGTTCCCCGTGCATATAAAATATCTATGATACTTTCCCTCTTGTGTTCTTTATTTTAAAGATTATAATCTTTTATGCAAAAGATTATTTGGACGGGTAACATGAAAAATAATACGTACATCTTTCTTTACTGAATCATGTTTGCAATCTCATGCTAACATTATTATGTAGAGTATGAAAGCTTAAAAGTTTATTCTAAAAGTGTCACACCAAATGCAACATATTTCTCCCACGGAGCATGACTCATTTAAACATCTCACTTTTCACGGGTAACCTTGGCTTAAAAAAAGAAAAAAAAAAGATTTTCATAGAGCATGTACCTAAATGAAAGGGTAGTAATAATGTTTGGAAAGTAGAAGCAAGCAGAGGTAGAATAAAGATTTCTTCCGTAATTTTTTTATGTGATTATTGACTATAACAACATGTCTATGCTAAGGTCTTGTATGGTACAGCTCTGAGCTCCAAGATCCATGCTGGAGTTTTAGAAGTTTTTTTTTTTAAAAAAATATTTTTAATTCAAAAAAAAAGAACTGTCTGCAGAAACGTACCTCTTGTCCTCAGAGTCCCTCCTCGAGTTTTTTGGCCAGTTGATCATGATGATCCAAGCCGTTGGTGCCATCAAGAGACGCCTCTTCTACGATGCCTTTCTCCTTAGGCTTGACGATCTGCGCAAGCACGCGCTTGAGTAGTCCCTTGAGGTCCCTGGTTGGCTCGAACGCCTGCGACACCGAGACGAACGCCTGGTACGGGAAGTCCGCCTCCAGCAGCCGGCATACTTCCATGGCCAGCGTAGTCTTGCCAACGCCCCCGAACCCAACGATGGAAAACACCTTGCGTTGACGCTCTGCCCCTGCCGGCGCCTTGAGCCGCTCGGCCAAGGCGTCGATCTGGTCCTTCATGCCGACGACCTGGCGGTGGCCAGCGCCGTCGTCGGTGGCACGGCCGAGCAGCTGCGCCGTCAGCATCGGAGCCGCAGATGAAGCTGCAGGGGACCAGCCCAGCGCGTCGCGGTTGACGCCGTACCGCGCGTGGCGCTCGCTGATGGCGACGGCGCGGGCGCGGAGGGCCCTGACGTCGCCGGCGAGGCGGCGGCGCGACGGGAGCGTCTGCAACAGGTGCTTAAACCTGGCAAGCACGCCGTCTCCCGGGCGGCACTTGATGCGGAGGCGGTAGAGGTCGATGCGGTCCTCCGAATCGTAGGCGAGCTCGCGCACCTGCTTCATGATCTCCTGGATGAAGGGGTCCACGGTGCCGTCTCTGGCTTCCGACTGCATCCGCAGGAGGGCGTTCATGGCGGCCAGGTCGTCGCGCAGCTCGGCGACGTCGCCGCCGACGCCGCTGAGCTGCCCATACTCCGCAGCCAGCAGCTGCCCGACATTGCTCACGAGGGACTGGGCCGCGCCGCCCGCGCCCTCCATGCTCGGTCGCTCACGGGTGGGTGGGTGCTAGCTGCAGATTGGTTGGGGACGGCATCTGGCGAAATGGTTTACAAAAACGATGGCAATGCTCTCGTCGCGATAGGGTGATGCTGTTCAAAGATGACCTGGGAATCCAGGGAGACACGAAACTTCCGGTACAAGAGGAGTTAATCTGAACGCAGAAATGGACAAGCCGCTCCAGCACATGTCAGCGTTTCTAAAAAAGAAAAACTTTACATGCGGTCCGTGCTCATGAATATTTTGTATACCATATAAACAATTGATCTGGAGAAAAATGAGTCGATGACTTTTATATACCATACATAGAGCTAGAGAAGGAAGACTTTGAACGCACATAGAATACTCTTCCAATCATTCGTCAATAATTTCAAGCGCAATCAGCGAGATGTACAGCTAGTGGAAGTTTAAACTAGGATCAACATAGGACAGATCCGATCAATCAACTGACATGGCTGGCCAACAGCGGCATCTGGATGCAGCCATGTGGATCTGTATAGTTCTGATATTAGTATATCCTATGTATACAAGGCTACAAGGAAAGGTTGATCGATGCTGCCGCCAGCTTCCACGGGGAAATGGAATAAAATAAGTTCGAGCGTGAAAAACACACAGGGAGCTTAACAATCATGGGCTATTGTGATTTTAACTATCTTTTTTGGGGTCTTTTTTTTTTGCGAAAGGGAAAGTGTATTAATATTGAAGAAAATTGCATCTCTTGATTACATAGAAGTTCCTGTAAATAAAGAAAATACAATCAAATCCACCAGGGAACTAATCTTCCCCTCCAAAGAAATCGGACGAAGCAGAGCATCGCATTTACAATTCCCAGAAAACCTTTCTTACATCATCGATGGGAGACTTTAAACATTGATGAGAAGGCTGCAACAACCATCATCTGGGATTACCCACAAATGGACCGGGGAGAGAAGCTAGGACGCTTGGGTCGAGGGCCAGATGCGTGGTGTCGTACCCCATTTCTGGAGTACTAGCGCTTACCGTATCAGTCCCTGGATCAGACGCTGATACGACGCTTACACAGAATGACATCACAGTCTCATACCCTTTATAATATTACCAAGTCTCATACAAGCCCTTTTATTATACAAAAGGTCTTACAACAAAGGCCAGCGGCCTGACCAAACAGACAACACACCGATTAGCTGCTACAGCAGCAGCACTAGACTACTACTCCAGCGGAAGACGGAACGGCACCACTCCAACAGGCAGACTTGCGGGCAGGCTGAACCCTAATCTTCATCTCCATCAGCTTCTATCTCTGGCACATCTTCTGAATGATTGAAGCAAGAGTGAGTACTTAAGGTACTCAGCAAGCCTAACACGAGGGGTAAGTTATGCAAGGGAGTTCATCAATGGATAGGCTTGTGGTTTATATCAACGAGGCAAGAAAGCCAAGTTTATGCAAGGTTGTTTTGAAAACAAAACAGTTCGCAATCTAATCAAGTATCTGTAGAGATTAGTGGGGTTGGGTGGCCCTGGGGGAGTTACTGTCCATCCCGCCAGTGCCTCAAGTTTTATCACTGGCCGTCAACCAGCACACGGCTCCAAACCGGTGTATTCCGAAAACACGCCAAGGATAACTCACACAGAAAAGTCTAATCATAGTGTGGCCGATGTGTTGACGGTAAAATGTGTGTTCTACCGCTCGCACACGCGGCCTGAGAGATTTACTTAACTCTGTTCAGCGCCAAAAACTTGGAACGCGGTGAATTCCGGAGCGTGCCAGTCGATTTTCCCTGCAAATCGACAAAGACAAGAAGCGTGTAAAATTCCCGGACTATCGGCCCCGGACAGGCCGATGCGTAACCGCAGCCGATGTTAGTGGATAAAAATATAATCGAATAAGCACTCGGCTGACGGCTAGAAACGAATCGACATGTCGCAACAGTAAATACTCGCACGATAAATAAAGCAAAGCATGCATCAGAATCGGCAATCGGCAAAGCATGCAATCGGCAAAATCTATCGGCAAGTAGCACAGTAAGGTAGATAGACAATCGACAAAAGGAGGCTCAGACTATGCTTGAACAGGAGCAATGAGATATTTAAAGGCACGCAAGCATAGATCTGAACGTGGTAAGCAATCGGCTAAACACCCCGAAAGAACGATTAAACCAGTAACCACTAATTATACCCATAATCTGACAATCGCTTCACCGAGGACACGTCAACTAAGTGAAGTAGAACAGGACACGTCAAACTGCTCTACACGATCGGCAGATACAAATATAATCGGCAACTACCGGTCCCAGGTACTCAGTAAACTAGATCTGACCCTTAGCAATTGTTTCGCCGAGGACACGTCAACTAAGCGAAGCAGACAGGACAAGTCAAACTGCCTACCCAATCACCAAGAGCAGATCTAATCGACAAAATACCTTAACCGTGACTCGAGTAACCAGATCAAACAGAAATCGACATCAGCAATCGGCAACAAGGCTGCGGCGAGGACAAGTCAACTAACCGCAACAAAGAATTGGACCAGGTCTTAAACAATTCCATGCAGTCGACGCACGATGTAAACCCTAGATTGATCTAGATTACCGGATAACTAGCAGCCACATCAGTCTTAATCATGGACAAGTCGACATAATCAGATCGATGCGCTTACCTGACGAGATCCAGTCGAGCCGGAGCCCCGATGGACGCCGGTGACGAAAAAACCCGTCGAGAAATTGTGGCGATGCGCCGAAAGGTTGATTGTATTAGTTGTTTTTTGATTACAAGCACCTGGGTTTATATTTATACACCCGAGGCGAGAGTCCGATTTGGACTTAAACATGACTCCTACTTGACCACAACTCGGTCAATCCTTTCTTAATCTAGAAAAGGAAAGAAATTTAAAAGGGAAAAACAAACCCACACGCACACGCGCATGTTTTCTTCGGCTTCATGATCTCCGGTGGGCTACTACTTTGCGCAAAACCCTTTCTTCACCCGGCGCGTGCTCTGTCATCTACTGACAGCGGGTCCTTGTCCAGATTTTGGTGTCAACACATGCCCCCCAAGCCGGGGTATGGAATTTCCATGCGCCGGGTTGTTCCACCATTCATCATGTCTGCAAGCTTCTAAATGACCCTTCACGTGAAAACTGTACATTTGTCTTGATGAGCTGTACCTTTGTCTTCACATGGCGTGCACCCCTTCGGCAGACAATTCGTACCAAATGCTTTAATTTGCAATAGGTCTTTCACTATTCCACGATCTTATCTTCTTCTGCATCTTGTCCTATAAAAGGACCGGCTCCCTTCACCGAAATCATCAACACAATGGCCAGCAATAAAAATCCCTTTCACAAAGCCTGACCAATGCATCCTGAACAGCAAGAAAGCAATCATGAGCTCTTCTCTCAGATCTATGCTCTGACCTCTTGCCTTCCTTTTGCTTTTCTCCTATCTCTTTCATCCCGACGCTATCCCTCTTGAGCTAATCCCTGAAGATGGCGGCTCCTCTTCAGACTGCGAGGAAGAACTCATGCTCTTCGTCAGACAAGGTTCCTTCTCAGGGATAACATCTTCTTCGACGTGATGCGGTCCATGCATTTGCTCCTCTCCTCGTACGCTGGAGCAACGACCCATCCTATCCTGTGTCAGCACTTGGTTGACACTTGACAGCAGCCGCAGTGTGTATTCTTGGTGCAAGAACTTTGTACTCCCATGTATGGTGTAATTCCTTGTAAATCATAAGAACTTCATTGTCTTCTTCTGTTCTTTCTGCACATTTTCCCTAAGGGCGACATCAATCGACATCGGCCATCTCGAAGACGACGCTCTTAACGTCGGCTCAACTGGAAATTTAACCGAACACTTTTAAGAACCAACCCAGATGCTGGGGTAATACTTCTTCAAATATTTTCCATTAAGCGCTCGGCCAAATTCTTCCCCATCCAGTTCTTTCAAAAAATAAGCATTACCGGGCACGCATCGGCTAATTATATAGGGACCTTCCCAATTAGGTGACCACTTGCCGAAACGATTATCTCGCACGCCAATCGGCAACTTAACCTTCCAAACGAGATCTCCTTCATCAAATTGCTTAGTCACCACCTTCTTATTATAATGCCGAGCCACCCGTACTTTATTATCTTGAATTTTCTTCAACGCAGTCAACCGCTGCTGATTGACATCTTCTAATTCATCCATCATGAGATCATGGTACTGCTCTGCCGTCAATTGATTTTGCAGATCAACTCTTCTTGACCCGGCAGTAACTTCCCATGGCAAAACAGCTTCATGCCCATACACCAACTGATATGGTGTTACTTGTACTGACCCATGACGAGACATCCGATATGCCCATAATGAATCAGCTAACGAAGTATGCCACTTTCTTGGCTGATCATTAATCTTGCGCTTAATCAACTTGATCAAGGATTTGTTCGAAGCTTCAGCTTGACCATTTGCTTGGGCATAATATGGTGATGAATTCAATAATTTAATACCCATATCATCAGCAAAATCTCTGAACTCTTCAGAAATAAAAATAGAACCTTGATCTGTAGTGATAGTCTGAGGGATACCGAACCTGAAGATTATGTGCTCTTTAACAAAAGCAATCACATCCCTTGATGCCACACTTCTGTAAGGCACTGCTTCAACCCACTTGGTGAAATAATCCGTTGCTGCCAATATATATTTATGTCCCTTACTGGAAGAAGGATTAATCTCACCAATCATGTCGATTCCCCATCCTCTGAATGGCCACGGCTTGACAATAGGGTTCATCACTGATGCTGGAGCTCTTTGAATCGATCCGTACTTCTGACAATCCTGACAGCCCTTATAATATTCAAAACAATCCTCAAGCATGGTAGGCCAGAAATATCCACCTCTCCTGATTAACCATTTCATCTTGAATGCCGACTGATGAGTCCCACAAATCCCATCGTGAACCTCCATCAGCATCTTCTTGGCTTCATCGGCATTCAAACACTTCAATAGAATTCCTTCCAACGTCCTGTAATAAAGCTGATCATCAACTAGCACATATTTTATTGCCTTGTACCGCAACTCTCTGGACGTTTTCTGGGTCGGATCCTTCAAGTAATTCACTATCTCAACCCTCCAATCTTGCAAATCGACATCGGCTTCATTATCAACAGAACCTATATTAAGCCGATACCCAGATGCATGTTGAGCCAGGTTATTAGCTTCAGAATTCATTTGTCGAGGAATATGGCTGAATGTGATATGTTTGAAGTTCTTCATTAGATCTTGACACTTCTGATAATAACCCCGAAGCACTTCATCTTTGCATTCATATTCACCATTCAATTGCCTCACAATCAGCAAAGAATCCCCAACAACTTCAACAAAATCGGCATCGGGTACTCATCTTTGGGTGTAGCCTTGTTCAAATCTCTGAAATCAATGCACACTCGCATCTTCCCGTTTTTCTTGATCACTGGGACGATACTGGACACCCATTCTGCATATCGACAGGGTCGGATGAACTTGGCATCATATAACTTTGTAATTTCTTCCTTGACAGCATCATAAATCTTTGGATCAATCTTTCGATTATGTTGTTTAAACGGCCGATACCCAGGTTTAATAGGCAATCGGTGTTCAACAATATCTCGACTGAGACCAGGCATCTCGGAATAATCCCAAGCAAAACAATCTTTATATTCCTTCAATAATGCTATCAACTTTTCTCTGAAATCTTTACAGATCTTCTTGCTAATAAATGTCGGCCGAGGCTTGTCACCATTTCCAATATCAACTTCTTCTAATTCATCGGCCGATACGAAACCATGACCAAGCTTTCCTTCCTCCCTTTCATCGATCAGCTGATTGTCAATTGCTTCTTTCTTCTCAGCTTCCGTCGGCCGATCGATGTCCAGGTCCGGTAATTGCTATAACAACCGTGGAGTCGCCGATCCTTCAGTGATGCAAACACCGTCATCGGTAACATCCAATACTTCACCTTCCCAGTAAGTTCCTGATATGCACGGCAAGTTTTCCACCATCATCGGCAAAAAGTCTGCAGTAGCCACACTTACCGATCTATCAGCTTGAATAGTCTCCACCTCGTCGCCGATCCACTGGATAAGGAGCTGATGCATCGTGGAAGGGATACAGCAATTAGCATGAATCCAATCCCTACCCAGCAGTACGGCGTACGAACCTTTGCCTTCAATTACAAAGAACGTCGTTGGCAAAGTCTTGCTTCCGATAGTGACTTCGACATTAGTGACTCCTTTGACTTCAGAGCTCCTGCCCCCATAGTCCCTTAACGTCATGTTGGTCTTGGTCAGCTCTTCAGGCAGTTTGCCGATCTTCCTGTACGTTGCCATCGGCAAAACATTGACAGCAGCACCACCATCGACCATCATCTTGCTCATCGGCTTGCCATTGATGAAACCATTGAGGTACAGAGCCCTCAGATGGAGATGATCAACACCAGACGGCTTCTCGAACACTGCCTGCCGTGGACCCAATAACAACTCGGCAGAAGCTTCTTCTTCCGACTCATTAATGTCCAAAGAACTAAATTCTCGCGGCAGCATAAATACCATATTGACAGGAGCTTCAACTTCATGTATTTGAGATTTGACTTTTGGTCTCCATACCTTTTTTGACTTGGGCCCCTTATCATGATCATCTTCCTGGTTCACATCCTTGTTCAGCTCCCGGCAACGTGCCCTCTGTACTCTTCTCTTCTGAGTCTTGGTAAAAATACCACTCGGACACCATTGGCCTTCTTCTGTGAATTCGCCCTGGTCTTCTTCATAATCTTCAACTTGATTGACAGGACCAAGTCTTTCATGCACAGAAACCCTTGATGCTGGTTTCCTCATAGGACCTCGGCTTGAAGAACCAACTTCCCTGTACAAATCTCCAGATCTTCTGCTACAGCCTGGGCAACCTTCAATTGGTGGCAGCTTCATACCTTGCTCCCAACAGTACTGGAAGAACGGACAGTTCCAGTGTGGATCGAAGTCATCATCACTAATCCTCTTGTCTTCCCTCTCTCTTTTCCTTGAGTATTTGCCGATCAATCCAGCAGATCCACCGATCATGTTGACTGGAAAAGGATGCCCATCAATCTTCATCGGCTTCTGACCAGAGAATTTAATGCGATCACTCTCAATCGCCGATTGGATCTGTTGCCTGAATACTTTGCACTCATTGGTGTGATGAGAGGGAGTATTATGCCACTTGCACCACTTGATCTTCTTCAACTCCTCAGCTGGAGGCAACGTGTGATTAGGTGGGAGTTGAATAAGCTTCTCTTGTAGCAGTAGATCGAATATCTTGTCGGCTTTGTTGATGTCAAAGTCATACTTCTTTTCTTCTTCCTTCTGCTTGACCCACGGACAGAGAACAGTCTTCTTGTTCCTGGTCCACTCAGCAAGAGCAACTTCAGCGTCGTCATCAGAATCAGAAGAATAATCAGCATAAGCCGCCTGAAACTGTCTGCCACGTGTATTCTGGACACGCCCTTCATGAATCGACGCCTTCTGAAAGAGTTGTGCCAAGCCATCGACTTCTTGAGGGGCAAACTTGTCTCTGATCTGAGGCAGCAAACCTTGATAAGCAATCTCAGCCATTTGCCGATCCGTCAGATTCAGGTTATAGCACCTGCCACGGATGACTCTGAACCTTTGGACAAAATCGGCAACTGACTCTCCAGCCTTCTGACGAACAGCTGTCAAATCTGATATGCTCAGCTCTGCCATGCTAGTGAAGAAATAAGAGTGGAATTTCTTCTCCAAATCGGCCCAATTCCGCACGGATCCCGCAGGGAGGGAGGTGAACCATGAGAATGCCGATCCAGATAATGACAGAGGAAACAATCGGACCTTCAATGCATCTTGTGCCGATGCCTCTCCCAACTGTGCCAAATATCGGCTGATGTGCTCCACTGTAGAGACATTATCTTGTCCAGAAAATTTGCCAAACTCTGGCAACTTGTATCGATGTGGTAAGGCAACTTGTTCCATCCACTCTGGATATGGACGTCGATACATGAAGTTCTGCTCCTTGGGCTTGAGATCAAACTGCTCCTTCATGACTTCAGCCAACCTGGCAACTATATCTTCTGATGAATTCTGCACTTGCCCCCCAGCCATCTGAGACGATGGCTGCGGTTGTGACTGAACCTGAGCAGGTTGCTCCTTGTAGTGTTCGCTGTAATCTGCCACTCTGTGATAGCCTTGCGGTATCTCCTGGTTGAACAGTGCAGGATTGACATTGGGAGCTAAATGGTATCTTGTCTGAGGAGTTTGACTAATCCTTGGCTCAGGAGTTGTACCACCTGCTTCTTTCTGCGTGGACAACGGCGCATCAATAAGACTTGGCGCCGATACCCGGGCAGTCCCTGCAGCCAAAGCTTGAGCACTTGTAGACCACAACTCTGGTGGCATGCCATATGGTTGCCTTTGCTGACCAGCAGCGCTTGTCTCTTCTTGAACCGTGGGTTGACCACCAGGAGGTGCAGGACGTACTGGTGTAGCAGTTGGTAAAGTAAATGCTGGCCCCATGAATCCAGAATCAAACTGCAAGGTCCCATCAGCAAATGCCTTGAGCATGTTGTACAGAGTGTTAACAAGCACCCCTGACTGGTTAATGAAAGCCTTGTGAACCGCAGTATTCACGACTTCATCCAACAGAGCTTGATCTGGCATCTTCGCAGCTTTGATTGTAGCCAATTCTTCTGCTCTCATCACCACTGGTGAAGCCAATACTGCTGTAATCTTGCCACGTGTCATCTTGATGGTCTCAAAGTACTTCCCTTGGCAATCATACAGATAACTCTGATATGCCTTTTTCTGATCCAAAGACATTTTCTCCCAAGCATTGAGCTCATTGTTGCCAGTGACTTCAGAAGAATCTTTATCATCTCGAACAAACGGAGCAGGAATCATGATCTTGTGGCCCTTTGCATCGACGAGCAAAGTACCATCATCAGCAACAGCTTGAACGAACGCCATCTGCTTCGAAGAACTTGATCTGTCCCACCGGGCGTGCCAAAAAGTGTGTTGACGGTAAAATGTGTGTTCTACCGCTCGCACACGCGGCCTGAGAGATTTGCTTAACTCTGTTCAGCGCCAAAAACTTGGAACGCGGTGAATTCCGGAGCGTGCCAGTCGATTTTCCCTGCAAATCGACAAAGACAAGAAGCGTGTAAAATTCCCGGACTATCGGCCCCGGACAGGCCGATGCGTAACCGCAGCCGATGTTAGTGGATAAAAATATAATCGAATAAGCACTCGGCTGACGGCTAGAAACGAATCGACATGTCGCAACAGTAAATACTCGCACGATAAATAAAGCAAAGCATGCATCAGAATCGGCAATCGGCAAAGCATGCAATCGGCAAAATCTATCGGCAAGTAGCACAGTAAGGTAGATAGACAATCGACAAAAGGAGGCTCAGACTATGCTTGAACAGGAGCAATGAGATATTTAAAGGCACGCAAGCATAGATCTGAACGTGGTAAGCAATCGGCTAAACACCCCGAAAGAACGATTAAACCAGTAACCACTAATTATACCCATAATCTGACAATCGCTTCACCGAGGACACGTCAACTAAGTGAAGTAGAACAGGACACGTCAAACTGCTCTACACGATCGGCAGATACAAATATAATCGGCAACTACCGGTCCCAGGTACTCAGTAAACTAGATCTGACCCTTAGCAAGGACACGTCAACTAAGCGAAGCAGACAGGACAAGTCAAACTGCCTACCCAATCACCAAGAGCAGATCTAATCGACAAAATACCTTAACCGTGACTCGAGTAACCAGATCAAACAGAAATCGACATCAGCAATCGGCAACAAGGCTGCGGCGAGGACAAGTCAACTAACCGCAACAAAGAATTGGACCAGGTCTTAAACAATTCCATGCAGTCGACGCACGATGTAAACCCTAGATTGATCTAGATTACCGGATAACTAGCAGCCACATCAGTCTTAATCATGGACAAGTCGACATAATCAGATCGATGCGCTTACCTGACGAGATCCAGTCGAGCCGGAGCCCCGATGGACGCCGGTGACGAAAAAACCCGTCGAGAAATTGTGGCGATGCGCCGAAAGGTTGATTGTATTGGTTGTTTTTTGATTACAAGCACCTGGATTTATATTTATACACCCGAGGCGAGAGTCCGATTTGGACTTAAACATGACTCCTACTTGACCACAACTCGGTCAATCCTTTCTTAATCTAGAAAAGGAAAGAAATTTAAAAGGGAAAAACAAACCCACACGCACACGCGCATGTTTTCTTCGGCTTCATGATCTCCGGTGGGCTACTACTTTGCGCAAAACCCTTTCTTCACCCGGCGCGTGCTCTGTCATCTACTGACAGCGGGTCCTTGTCCAGATTTTGGTGTCAACACGATGCTTTCGCGTTGTCCAATACCGTGGAACACGGCTTTCCGGAAAGTTTCTTAACCTTGGCCAAGGGTGCACAAATTTCCCCACAAGGTGGTCCAGTCCTCCCTATCGTCATAGTTTGGACTGTCCCACTAAAGGTTCCATACCTACTTCGTACCACCACGGCATCCCCCACGGACATCACCAGGGGCTTCACAATCATAAAATGGCCAGTCATAAATGCCGGATCTCGAACACCCACCAACGAACGAGTCTTCTCCTGGGACTCCGTTGCAATCTCCTGCCTCCGGGGGGTACCGGGTGAGTACTAGTAGGGTGTGGTTCCAATTCCCATCCCATACTGGGCTTGTGGCTGCGCGAGAGGTGCTAGGCAAAGGCGGCACAAGAACCGGTCCTTATACGACCGAACCAGGCATCTTCAATAGCCAATCCACGAGTGGAAGGGCATCCCAGAGATAGCCTCCCCACTGAGGACTACCTCGCCTGATCCCGCCACAAAGATCCCCCACTAGGGTTGCACTTATTATTATACCACCCAATTTCACATTTACACACACCACCAAGACGCATGCATTTTACACGAAAAATCATGTGAGCAGTATTAATTAAACACATGTGAAAGTCCTAAGCAGCGAGCATATCAACAACTCATTAATTAAATTAATGATGTTGATTCCTAGGGGTAACAAGGATACAGGATATATTCAAGTCAAGGCAGGCAATCAAATATGCATAGGACCATTCTAGCATTTAAATCCATTTAAAATACCATGCACATTTATTTGTAAACAGCTCTAAATAGGATATTTTGCAAACATAGGATCAATATGATCAAAGGGAGTTAGACTTGCCTTCAACAAGATCTTCTTCTTCTAAGTCCTCGTATTCCAGATCCTCGGGCTCTTCTTCAAAGACTTGATTATCTAGCGATAAAAGAAAATAAATCTACCGCTCAACAAGCAATTAAACAAGCAATAAATCAAATAAAACCAATTGGAGACCAAGGTTAGAGTGGATCTGGTGGCAATGAATAGAGGATGATTTTAGATGAATTTTGGCGGAAGAATCGCCAAAATCGGAGTTTAAACGGAGGAGATATGAATTAAACAAGTTTAAGAAAGGAAATTGATCAGGATTAAGCTAACTTAATTAAGTATAGCCATAATCCTAAATAATCTGGAGTGATCAAGGGTTGGAAAATATTTAGAAGTGAACAAGGTATTTTTGGGAATTTTCTGGGATTTTTCTGTTATTGGAAATTGCTCGGAATATAAATGCGTGTACACTAGCCGGGTGCACTTAGCATTTTCCTGAGAGAAAGAGAGGCTGACAGATGGGTCAGGGGATCTGAGGGCTCATTTGCAAGAATAGAAATATTATGAGGGCTTTTTGGTAAAAACAGAAAGTTGACAGGGACCTATCTGTAATTTTGGGAAAGTTCAGGGGTCTCGGTGTAAAAAGATAGGGGCCAAATTGTAGATACACAAAAGTATAGGGACTTTTCTGCAAAAGATAGGACTAAGACAGAATTACCGGAAAGGTCAGGGGTTTATTTGCAAAAATACAGGGTCTGGAATTTCCAGGGATTTTTGGATTTATTTTCCTATTAGAAAAGACGGTGGACCGGGTTCATGGTTCTGTGGACCGGGGTTGGGCGGCGGTTCATCGGTCCACGGTGGACTGAGGCAGGGCGCGCGGCGGCGGCTCGCCGGACTTCTCGTCGGCGGCGGCTATAGTGGCGGAGGCTCGACGAGAGGTAAATGCCGGGAATGCGCACGAGAAAGCGAAGGTGATGGCGGGAGATGTTGTCGACGGCGACGAGCAGAGCTGCGGTGCGACGTCGCCGGAGGGAAGAGCGGCGGCGGTGTTTGACGGAAACGCGCGAGCGAGCGGGTTTGGGCGAGTACGTGTGCACGAGGAGGCGCGGTGAGGTGTGGCGAAGGGTTTGGGTGGAGCGGCGTGGCCGGGGAAGGCTGGGAAAATGGCCGGCGATGATGTCGACCGGCGGCGGACGGCGGTGCTCGGTGCTCGGGTGGTGCGGGAGCGCGAGAGGGAGAAAGAGAGGGCGCAGGAGAGTGAGGGGAGCTCGAGGAGTCTCACCGAGGGTACGGTGAGGCCGGAGGACAACGGAGGGCGGCCGGAGCCGGAGGGGAAGGCGGTGACGAGGTGGGCTCGTCGTCGATCTCCGTCCTCGTACTCGGCTGCGCAAAGAGGAAGGCGCAACGAGGTCCGTCGTGGAACGGGAATAAGAAGGAGAGAAGGAAGAGGGAGTGAGGCTCCTCGGAGGCGGCGGGGGATCTCGCCGGACACCTCGTCGGAGTGAGGAGAGAGGGGGAAGGATTGCGAATGGCTTCGGAGCTCAGGAAAGGGGGTTCGGCCCCTATTTGAAGGCCGGCAAGGCGGTGGAGTAAGGCGGCGGGGGCTCGGCTTGACGGGCGCGGCAAGTAACGCGAAGGCGGTGGAGGCGACCGGGCGGCATGGGCGCGGCGCGGCGACGGGACGCGTCGGAGGAGGAAGAAAGAGAAGGAAGGCGGGCTGGGCTGGCGCGCCTGGGCGCTGGGCTGCGTGGCGCTGGGCCGGGGAAAGAAAAGCGGCCCGCGGTCCAGAGAGGAAAGAGAGGAGGGAAAGGGAGGCGGCTGGGCCGGGAGTGAGGGGCGCGGCCCGGGAAGGGAGAGAGGGACTGGGCCGGCCGGGGAAAAAGGAGAAGGGGCGGCCCGCGAAGGAGAAAAAGGTTTGAACTTTTTCTGGGAATTGAAAGAATTTGAATTTGAAGGAGATTCAAATTCGAACGAGGTTTTAAATCAAACAAACACTCAAAATAAAACAGGAAAACCCAGAGATGCTCATGATGAGATTTTGTGCAAGTTTTCAAAAAGAAAATTTTAAATTTTGAGGTGGTTTCACTAACTTAAACACGCACTTATTTTTAATTTGTTTTAAAGATTTGAAAAATTCAAATTTTTAGTAAATTTTCAACATGGGCAAAAACACGGGACGTGACACGTGGGATGGCTTGGATGAGCAGTCTGATCCGCCTCGCACTAGGGTTCGGTTCTACTCTTCCCCTATATCTAGCTCCTCTCAGCCTCACTGCTGGACATGAGTTCTGTAAGAAATCCCTCATATATTCTTTGTTGTGCGATTTCTGTTCTTCCTATGCGTGTTGCCGAGGAGCCGTAGTGGTTGTGGAGGGCAATACATTGTCAAGGCTTGCCCACACGGTCAATTGGACCTGTGTGGAGAGGTCTTGTATCTCCGTCTTCCTCACCGTCGGCAACGGCGGTGCCTAGGATTTCTCGGACAGCGGCTGATGAGCCGTACCTGACCCTCATCTCAGAACGATCTACGCGCTTCAATCTGTGTATTGCGCGCATATATTCTGCCCTTTTGGATTCTGCTCTGTGATCTGGTTCTAGATACTCGATGCTGATGACTATCATGTGCTGAGATCAATAGTTAGAGATTATACAGGTTGTCTCCTGGTTGTCCTCATTTTGTTTCAATGCCAAACTGATGTTGCTTTGGTGTGATTTTGTCTGGTTTCAGTAAAAAACAATGTTGCTTTTATTTACAACAATTTAAATTAGTCCTTCACTATTGTTGATCCACTAGCAGTAGCAATTATTAGGTTAAGGTGCTCTCACCGTAAGGACCCATTGTTGGGAGACATCTAGTTGAGGGATCTCTAATTTACTTGGTCTTTGAAGCCTTGCATGATTATGGTCAGGGAGCAGAGTTCTTGACTCTGAGCGCAATTACAAAAGTGTGAGGACGGCACCAACTTCATGAAGGATGCATGCCGGTCACTGGAGACAACAGTTATGCGGTTATTTGCCAACAATGGATGGCGTTTTAGCAATAGAATTGCTTTTTAATAATTGTCATGAAACTATATTGGTGTCTCCTTTTGTTAAAGTCGTAATTTGTGTGAGGATGATGTCAGACGGAAGTGCCGCTCAGTGATGTAAGACGAGGGTTGTAGCCTCCCAAGAAAGTCAATGCAGGGACTTGTTTTTTTCCATTATCTAAAAACATGGACGACAGTTGATGCGGAGCCGCCGACCTCATTGTAGTAGTAGAGCTCACACAACTGCTTCGTCCACACTCAGACGAAGTGGTTCCACGGCACGGCGCCGTTGTTGGCCTTGGACTACATGAGGAGGAGAGCAGAATGGGAAACGCAATGAACCCAGCACTAAATTTGGACCTCCCTCTCCAATTCTCCTTCTCCGATTTTAGGGAAGGAAATCTCTTTGCCTCCACGTACACGCTGATGCAGCGCGCTTCTCCGATTCTTCCGCGCCTACCCATCTCCTCCAGTTCTTCCGTTGAGCTTATTCTGAGCTAAACGTGATTGACACGGTCTTCAAAACATAGCTTTGACTAATACTTTTTGATACAAAATATTTATAAAATATAGATAAAATATATTTTTATGAAATTATATTTCAATACGAATCTACTCATGTCATTTCCATATTTCTAAACTTAACACATAAAAATTATATACAGTCAAAGTTTAAAATGTTTGACTTATTAACCTCAAAACGATAACTTTTTTGATACTGGAGAGAGTAACATAACTTGAAGGTTCAGTTCACTGCACGGCAGCCGACGGCGCTGAAGAGCAGGCCGAACAGCTGAAGCGCAGGGGCTCCTCAGACAAATGGAATACGTCCAGCCCCGTACGTCGAGAAGCTCATGGCCACAGTACACACGTTCAAGAAAATCAAGAGAGTCTCATCGCAAAAAAAAAAAAAAAAAATCAAGAGAGTCATTAGCTAGTCAATGTGTATGGCCGGGCCAAAGTACACATTCAATGCACAAAACCTGTAGAAACTTGGCTGCTACATGCATGCGTACGTGCGTGCTACGTTTTTTTTTCTCCTCCAAAATCTAGTTGCTCACGTTTTTTCAGGAACAAAATCATGTTATGTTTTTAGCAAAATCCTAGAATTACTTTTCAGAAGATAATAGGTCTCCGATCTAGTTAAAATTAATGGTTCACAATTATTCTAAGGTACCTCCCATGTATCAACACCAGGCACAACAGATATAGCCAGGTTATTTAGTGTGGACCAGGACCACCTTTCTAGGTAACGTTGAAAAGGGATCGAAAACATCAGATGAAATTAACGTGCAGAATTAATTTCACCCTGAAGATAGAAATTGATCATAGAGAAACCTCGTATTTCACTACCACTTGAATCTGATTGGAGGTGGGCCGCTTCATGTTCTCATCCTTCAGCTGATGCAGTGCAAGGTCTAGTGAAGGGCTGTCGCGGTAACCCCTAAGCTTTACCTCTTTGAGGTTGGTTAAGTGCTCGATGCCGATAATGCTCCTCTCCACCTCGGTGAAATACATTTCAAGCGTCTCAAGCTTATCCATGGATCATTTCTCAAATCGGAAAATTTTGGGTAGTGAGTTCTCATCACATGTCACCCTTAGGCTGATGAGAGCAGGAAAGTTGTGGCTGGTGCGTGCAACTATCTCATTGTCATTGTAGCACCTCCGCTGCATCCAGATGCTCTTCAGATTGGGTAAGTTACACAAGACACCAAATAGTTGGTCACCATCAAGCCCTACACGCATGATGCGAAATTCAACAAGGTATGTGAGGGATCCGTCCCAGCTAGGCAACCCACCATTTAGAACAGGGCCCTCGATCCTAAGGAATCGAAGGAGTCGCGGTGGTGTGGGAATGTTATGGAGAAAGTTCATCTCTCCATTATATAAATCGGCATGCGATATGTCGAGTTTCCGGAGAGAGTATAGCTTACTCAAGGATAGGCAAGCTCCTTGAGAACCTCGTCTTGAACCTGGCCTTGAATGAATATAGCAATACTTTGAAGTTGTTGTAGTGTACCCAACTCACGGGCAGCCTGGACATCATCTCTAGTTAGAAGTGCTATATCCACCTCACGCTCTGGAGTTCCGGAGGAAGACACCATAAGTAGTACCATTCAGTTTTGTGTCTGAACTCTATGCGTTCAAGTTTCTCCAGGTTGGTCACAGTTTTTGGTAGCCCTGTAAGGTACGTGCCACTTGTATTAAGCGTCTGCAAATGCACTAGCTTTCCAACTTGAGAAGGCATCCTGTTGATATTTGTACCCTTCACGCTCAAAAACTTGAGTAGGTACAATCTGCAAACATATCTCATATGATGGTTCGTTACGCCCTCACAATCTTCCAGGTCAAGTATCCTTAACAAGTTAAACTTGTCTAGGTCATCGAGTAGCTTGTGCTCAGTGAGCTGAAACATGCTCAATGATCGAACATGCTCCACATCCATCCCCTTGATGCCTCGTTCTGCCATCGTGTTCTTTGTCCACCGTGGGGTCTCTTGTCGTCGTCACCCCCCTGGATGGAAAGGCGACGAATCCTGTCATACGACATCTCTGCATACTGCCCCCCTAGAAGGCTAACAAAATTAAACTCGAGGGACTTGGACTCGATGACCTCAGGAAGCATGTCATGCACCCGGCAGACTCTACCTTACCATCGTAGCCGAAACGGGGTTCAACCATGTTCCTGCTCAGTAGCTCATCCAAGTACGATTCTGCAACCTCCACTAATGTTAAGCCCCGCTTCTCTGGAACCAAACCTTCAGCAATCCATCTACGCAAAAGCCGGTCCTTATTTATCTCATAATCTTCTGGGAAGATGCTAAAGTACATCATGCAACCCTTAAGCTCATGCGGCAGGTGGCTGTAGCTAACTGTGACTATCTGTCTCATCCCCTCAAGGGTAGGATTGCTCTCCATCTGCGAACCAATGGATTTGCAAATTGTTTCCCATTTATCTTTGCTTCCTGACACTTTATAGCCTGCCAAAACACGGGCAATGCTAACAATAGCCAACGGTAGCCCACCACATTTTTTCAAAATACTTCCCATTACATCTTCGAGCTCCTCAGGGTAAGAGGCAACCATGGAGCCAAATGCTCTGCTGAGGAACAGCTTCTTGGAATCTCTAAACTCGAGTGGTTCCATCTGATGAATATGATGCCCACTGACATTTGGGGGGCTGCATGCTTTGGCCACACTCTCTAGCCGAGTGGTCACAATGACTATGTTGCTGTATTTGTTCTCTAGAAACTTTGGCAACACCGATTGGATTGCATCCCAGGCTTGTATAGTCCAAACGTCATCGATCACAATGAGGTACCTGTGTTGATGTATGTACTTTCTTTTCCTTTGGCATGACTTACATTAATTTTTTTTAACGTTCTTCATTAAGTTATGCCAAAAAAAATCACCAGTAGCAATTCAACATCTTTGTAACTTTTCCGTACAAAGCGGAAGGCCTATGTCGAGGTTTTAGGGCCTCGATGTTATTTCTACAGGTGCGCAAGAACCAAGAACACGATGTTAACACAAGACGCAGAGGTTTATACAGGTTCGGGCCGCGATGTGCGTAATACCCTACGTCCTGTGCTGGTGTAGTATGTATTGATGATGTTTATGAGATAATCCCTGCCCGCCTTATATATCCGGGGGTGCAGGGTTACATGGAGAGAAACCTAGACGGTTACTATACAATTCGCCTTGTAGTACAAGATAATAATTCTTCTCTGACTTGCTAGCTACTCCATCTAGATACTTGATCCACCCGGGCTTGTTTGGGCCAGCCCGACTATCCCGTATGGGCACTCGGCCTTGCTTATCTTGAGATACCCGGGTCCCATATCATCGACAGCCTACAAACTAAGTACATGCCAGTTGATAGTGGAAATTTGTTTGGGCCTGCAAGTAGGAAACTGAAGAAGCTGCAAAATTTGTATATCACTAATAATGTTTTCTCACTTTATCTAGATCTATAGATTTGTTAACATGCAGATTCTGCAACTACAATATTTATTAACAATGCACCTGTGGTCCTTTTTTTTATAAGCACCTGTGGTCCTTAGAAGTTATTCTGTAATCTCAGTTGGGTCCATGACTTTTCAATTGAAGAAGAAGTAAAAATGAACATCCTCATATTTTACACGTAAAAGTTCATCCCCTGTTTCATGTACAATCTTATCTTATATTTACTAATTGGAGGCTTCTTTTGAGGCCTCCACGTTAATCGGAAGAAAATTCTAAAAATTCTCACAAAAAAGCGAAACATCTGACCGTACAATTTAAAGTAAGATAAACGGTGGCCCTTAGATCTAAAATGATCTAAATTACCCATCTCTGTCATTATGAAAAAGTTTGTCAAAAGTACCCTTGACACTATTTCTAAATTACCCACCATGCCATTATGAGTATAAAAAATAGTTAAATTCAGAATAATAATAAAAAGACCAAAAATTCTCGTCAAACCTATTTTTAAATTACCCACCATGCCATTATGAGTCCAAAAATAGCTAAATTCAAAATACCAAAAAATAGCAAAAAATCCCCTCAAACCTATTGTAGGCTCAAAAAAAGCCTCCACGTATTCTAATTTTTATTGACAACAATAATAGTCGGATCTAATTAATCTAGAGGTCCCCACGTTGTATAGAGCCAAGAAACCTAGAAACTACCGCCGCCACAGACATGCAGTGCCGTCTCCTTGCAGCCGTAGACACATTTTTTTTTTTAGAAAAGGGAATATGCATTAATATTCCAGCCTCTGTATCGATTGATACATGTAGCTGTCCATTATTACAAACAGGGTCCAAAAGAGAAACACGGCAACAAAAGAAACATTCATGACATCCATGACATCCATATAGCTTATTCAAATAAACGGAAGTCTATTACTAAAGCGCCAACCATTTTTGGCAAAAATGTCCATCACCGTCGTCTCAAGCACACGGCACCCCAAATTTATTTGAGGTCTTTCTTCCTCTTTTTGTAGCAGGGCCCAGAAGCGAATCCAATGCGTTCCTCGGAACACCACCTGCATATAAGAAAAAGCTCGTGTATTATTAAAAACTTGATCATTACGGCTAAGCCAAATTGCCCAACAAATGGCACATGCTCCTACCAAGGATTGATGCTTCAATTTCTTATCTACCCCTTGTAACCAACCATTAAACATGTGATCAACATTAATGGGAGGCGGTAAATTAAAAGAAACATGCACCAGTCTCCAAATAAATTTAGCATTTGGGCAATCAAAAAAGAGGTGTTATATAGATTCTTCTAAGTTACAGAAACAACATTTGACACTCCCTTTTCATCGCCTCTTTGCCAAATTATCCTTGGTCAAGGTCACTCCTTTTATCATGTACCACATAAAATTTTTTATTTTAAGCGGTATTTTGAGCTTCCAAATAATGTGGTTATGGGGCACAACATTGGTGGCAGCTACCGCTCTATACATAGAGCGTACCGTAAAGCAACCATGTTGATTCAAAGACCAAATGAATTTATCTCTCTGATCTGTTAGTTGAGTATTCATGACCCGACCAACTAAATGGTGCCATGCGATCAAATTTTCACCCACTAGAGATCTCCTAAAAGATACATTCAAAGGTAAGGTTTGAAGAACCACACTAACAGAAGCGCTCTTCTTTCTTACTATGTTATAAAGACTAGGATATTGATACTTAAAAGCAATGTTGCCGAACCAAGCATCCTCCCAGAATCTTACTTGAGATCCATCACCCAGTCTGAATTTGCCTAGTCTCAAAAAGTCGTGTTTAACTTTCATTAAACCGGACCAAAAATGAGAATCCCCTGGCATATAATGATGCCGTCTTTCTGCGACCGCATCCGGGTGCTCTAGCGGCTGCCCTCCCACCGCTAATCTACAGGAAGATCTTCATATTGCGCTGTCATTGATCGATCTGCTACTGATCATGTGACGGCTGAGGCAACAAGCAAAATTACGAAGAGCTGAAGAGACAAAGAGAAGGTAAAGAACACTATCGAGCTAACTCATTCATGCATGCAGATGATGTTAACGTGATTTTTAATTTTTCTTTCCCCTTTGCTACTACACGCAGTTACCTGAGTGGTAGTCATAAAGCAGACATTAGGTCCAGTTTAGCACAAGACGATTGCTAGGCAACTTTGATCACGTACGTACGTAAGAGCTACAAGTTATAAAAGTAAATAAGAGGTTTCACATTGCATGGAATTTGCTGGGAATATCTTTGGCTGAATTTGCCAGAGTCAAATTATTTCACAGTTTTCTGCTGGGAGGATTTGCAACCAACATTAATATCGTACATCTGGTAGAATGAGCAGATCTTAAGATAGGCATGAAGAATGTGTAGATAGTTAACAACCAAGTGAATTATTTAACATTTTCTTGCTGGAAGGATTTGCCACTAAAAGTCTAATATGAATATATTGTACATGCATTTAGCAGAAAGAGTAGATCTTAATGATAAGGTAAAACTGAGCGTGAGAACATGAGATCGGCAAGACTGCTGGCTTGCGCGAACAATTAATGTGGCGTTACTTTCAGCAACTAAGATAGATAAGAGGATTTTGTTCAACTCAGACTATAACAAGATTCTAGGATAATAGCTGCCGATGACCAAGACTACCAAATTGTATGAATTCGAGAGGCCACTCAATGATGATATACGAAATCAAGGTGAATTGCTAAAAGGAATTTCACGTCCAAGTTGAACATAGAGTAAAGGGTGTGCAATATCCTATGAAGATAATTCTGTGCGTTCGTATAATATAGCTACAAGTTTTACCAAGCTTTAATCTGTCGTTTGATCATTGAACAAGTATATGCCAGTGGAATACCTTGAATTATATTTACATTTCACTCTCATTTCACATTACAACAATAAAATTCGTATGTGATTCTTATTGGTTTGACAGTTGAGTTTTACTATCCAAAATAATGGCCATTAGTTTGACAAAACTAATGGCCATTAGTTCAAGGGTATATTTGTAATTTACACTATAATTAAACGAAATTTATGTCTTATGTCACGAAAGATAGCTACCACGTCATACAAAATAATAATAATGATGAACAAATTATTTACTATATTAATAAGCATTAAGAATTAATTAGATTACGAGTTTGACTTTATTTATAAAAATATTATTGCGTATTACAAGTATACCATTCTTTTTTTTCCGATATTACCCTCAATTTGATAAAATAATGGCCATTAGTAGTGGATCTTTAAGATCAGATCTAGACCGTCGGATCAAACTAATGGCCATTAGTTGGGAAAAACTAATGGCCATTATTTTGGACATTAAGGCTGATAATATATTATACCTATCTTTTGCAAATAAACAAGTTTGATGACTCAGTTATTCTTGAAATTCTAATTGCTTTTAGTGGGGAAATGAAGTAAGATGCATTTGATTAATAAGTGAACCATTATTCAAGTGACCTAAGTCATTATTTTGAGGTTGGACAAATGAATTGCGTAATTATGTTTTAGAGTTTATATGATACTCTACATACGCATGCTATCTTTGTACTAAAAAATTACGGTTTTCGCTAGAGAAGGTAGATTGCCCAAGAAAAGGATTTGGTCTATTTTCAAAACTGTGAAAAGTTCCAACCAAAAAGTACTTATTTATTATAAGTCTGATAAGATCACCTGATAGTAACACACAATTAGTAATAGGAGATATGCATGTCACAATTGTTATTGACAAACCAAAGAACAAAGGAACACTTCACATGGGTGTTCAGTAACCTCGCATCACAGTAGCTACCGGAGGTAAGTCCAAACTAGGATCTCAACTAATAATCAACATAGTGAAGACATACAATAAGAATGAGGCTGTCGATAGAAACAATAGAAGAACTTGCTATAGTGCCGGATCAGCAAAAGTGTATAGCTAGACATTTGCACGCGAGTGAGAACAACACATAAACGAAACATTTTCCTAGAACAATACATAAACGAAACATTTTCCTTATTTTGTATGTTCCATATATATTTCAGAGTTTGAAGGCTAAGTACTATGAGAAAAGAGCATTCGAATATGGCTAAACAATATACGACAAATTATAAGGCAAACATAGTTGTTATGTAGTATGATGCGTATAGCACTTTGAGGACCCTACCAAGGCGGCGAGTTTTCGTTCTGATGATGCATTTCTCATATTATAGAAAAATGTAGATTCTTAGTTACCATTATAAAATATACTTTGTAAGAAATAAACATATTCTCCAAGGTCCAAAATCTTGAAGATGCAAATGATTTTAAACAAACTTAACTCAGTAGAGCATTTGGCACCGCCCCTTTCCCCAAGGAGCTTGAAACTGTAATGGATAATATTTTGAAAAAATGCGGTGGGCTGCCACTGGCCATTGTTAGCCTTGCTAGTGTTTTGGCTGGGTATAGAGCACTAGGAAGCAAAGATAAGTGGGAAACAATTTGCAACTCAATTGGCTCTCAGATGGAGACCCACCCTACCCTTGAGGGGATGAGGCAGATACTCACACTCAGCTACAACCAGCTGCCGCATGAGCTCAAGGGTTTCATGATGTACTTTAGCATCTTCCCGGAAGACTATCAGATTGACAAGGGACGGCTCGTGTGGAGATGGATTGCTGAAGGTTTAGTCATGGAGAAGAGGGGCATGACTCTACTGGAGGTCGCTGAATCCTATGTGGACGAGCTGGTGGCTAGGAACATGATTCAACCACATTTGGCTATGAAGGGGACCTGGAGTCGTGCCGTGTGCACGACATGCTTCTGGAGCTCGTGGTGTCCAGGTCCCTGGAAAGTAACTTCGCCAGCCTGCTATGTGGACAGTATGCAGCCATGTCGTATGATAGGATTCGTCGCCTCTCCATCCAGGGAGAAGAAGAAAGGAGGCCCAAGAGTGCAGAGAATCCTAAGAAAAAAACGACAGGATGGGACATTAAGGGGATGGATGTGGAGCGTGTTAGATCATTGAGCATGTTTCAGCACGGAGGGCAGATGCTCCTGGACCATCTTGACAAGTTCACTCTGTTGAGAGTTCTTGATCTGGAAGATTGCGAGGCCTTAGAAAACAAGCATATGACATATATTTGCAATTGTACCTTCTCAGGTTTTTGAGCGTGAAGGGTACAGATATCAGCAAGGTGCCATCTCAAATCGGGAAGCTCGAGCATCTGCAGACCTTCAATGCATATTCCACAGGCGTTAGTGAGCTACCTAAAACCGTGACTAATCTGGAAAAGCTCGAGCACCTTCAGCTCTACAACAAGAATAACTATCTGAACATGGCGAGACTCCCCTGACAGCTTAAGAAGATGAAGGCACTGCGAATGGTAGGCTTCGCAGCCATTGGAAACGACGTCGAGGTCGCCAAAGATGTGGGTGAACTGGAACAACTTGAAGAGATAACGATCTACATCGACTCCATCGAGATCCCTCTCGATAGTGAGGTTCTCAGAGAGCTTGCCAAATCATTGAGTAAGTCATACTCCCTCCGGCGCCTCTTCATTGCAGACCTGGGTGATACCAAGATACTGAACTTTCTTCATCACCTCCCGTCTCCACCGCAACATCTTCGGTTGCTTAAGATGGGTGGTTACATGGATTCCTTGCCCGCATGGGTCGGGTCGCTCACATACCTTGTTGAATTTAGGCTGTCGTGGGCAGAACTAACTGGTGACCAGTTGTTCGATGCCCTGTGCGAACTGCCCAATCTGAAGATCATCCGTGTGGAGTACAAGTGCTACAAAGGCGATAGGTTGCTTGCACGCACTCGCCACAACTTTCCGTCGCTCGCCTATCTGAATATCTATGATGGTAGTGACCCAATGCCAGAAAGAATTGAATTTGAGGAAAAAAATCCATGTCAAAGCTGGAGACGCTTCGCGTTGACTTCGGCCGCGACACTAGGAGGATTATTGGCATCAAACACCTAACCAACCTCAAAGAAGTACAGATCGCTAGTTATAAGGACAACGGCTCACTTGCCCCTGCACTGAAGGAACTGGAGGTTGAGAACAGTACGAGGCGCGCCCACTCCAAACAGTTCCAAGTTACACTGAAGTACTGGTGATTTTCAATCAATATATTTCTTCAGGACATGGAAAGAAACTCTCCATTGTTTATTACTCTTATATTTACTTTTTTGAGGAAACTACGGTGGGGGAATTCCCCACCTGAATTTTCTCATTGAACCTCACCTCTGATATTGGGTGTTGTTGTTTGTCCGTTTGAAACATATTTTGCAGGTTCACATGTGATGTACTTTACTGTTGTAGATTTCATTGATAATAGAGCATATATTTTCGGTATCTTCATAGGTCCTCAAATTTTTGAGAGTGGCGCTATTGCCTAGTATATCCCTAGCATCATTAATCTTCTTAAACTTTGTGAGTATAACCACAAAGTTCAATGAACATCAACAAAGTTCCTTGGATTCCAAATCATTGCTAAAATCAGTGTAGTTTTTCAGGCTCCGGTTTATTTTATTTCATTTCCCAGTAGTGACTAGAGCGTGCGTCTCGATCCGGGGAAGGCTGTCGGTCACGAGATGGAGATGGACGAGCAGCCGGCCGCTGAATATGGCGGCTACCTCTTCGCAGCATCGTTCAGTACGATCAGCTTCTGCTTGTTGCCTTGTTTACAGGATATAAGACCATGCATAATTATGCAGAGGCATCCGCGTGACTGCATCGATGTAGCAGTTGGCCGGCGCAATTTAATTTGTTGATTGGGTCTCTCTTACGTTGGCCCTAGTTTAAATTTCCACCATAGCGTGCAGGGCTGTACATCATCTAGATTAATATATTGCGCAGGAAATGACAAGTTGTTGGAGGCGTATTGGATCTGTGCATGTTGGAAGTCTTCTCTAGCTCACACGCATCGATCTGCTCGTTTTTCACGAGATGGAGTAGCTAGCTAGTACTCCTAGTAGTAACATGTTTAGAGCGTCCTCAATGGTTACTTTTTAACTAACTCTTAGAATTATTTATTAGAGAAAAAGAAGAGAGAGAAGATTGTTAACTCTTCTTCAAGAGACAGTCTCTAACATTTATTGAGGCACTGACATGCGAGGCCAGTCATTACTTTTAGAGTCGATATGAGCTCTTATATTGCCTCTTAGATGATGTGGAGAGTCAATGCCGTCTCTACTTTTAGGGACGCTCTTACAAGGGTGGTGATAAGGATCGAAAACTCGATCAGATGCCACGCTGCCAGTTCGTAAACAAAGAAATTGTATAAGCGTGCGCCAATTAATATCAAGGATGAGGAGTTGAGGACACATGGCTTGCCGAGCCCGGAAGGAGCCGGCCGTCGGGCTGGCTGCCCAACTACTACTCCCTCCGTCCCTAAATATAACGCGTTGTTGTTTCAGACATCATGTTTGACCATTTGTTTTATTTAAAATATTTATAAAAATATAAAAATAATTATGTTATATTTAAATATATCTATTGATGAAACAAATCATAATAAAATAAAATATTATTTTTATAAATATTTCGAATAAGACGAATGGTCAAACATGATGTCTGAACAAGGGACAGAAGGAGTACTTAGCATCAATACCTCTCTAGCTTAAAGAATTGTCATAGACTCCATAGATAGAAGCTCGATCAAACCCAGCGAGCAGGTGGTGAACACTGCCATTATTGTGCTACTAGCTTTCTCCATGGCATGAAGCCGTTCGATCCCCGGCCTTCCCCAACGAACCAGATTAACGCGTACTACTGGCCTCCGAATAATCAAGCAGACGAATTAGAGAGGAAGAGATCATGGAGAGCGCTGTCCAGATCCTTACTTCCAGTGTCGGGCAGCTGCTGCCTGAGGAGTACCGGCAGCTCCGCGGCGTGGCGTGGGCGGCCAGATCATTGAGCTGCGGGACGATCTGGCCGCCATGAACGCCGTGCTCCGCATGCAGTCCGAAGCCGACGACGGCGACGTGGTGGACCTCTTCATCCGGGAGATGAACGAAGCAGGTGCGCGAGCTCGCCTTCGACGCCGAGGTGTGCATCGACCAGTACGTGTTCCGCATCAGGTCCCGGCCCAGCGACGGCTTGCGCGCCTTCTTGGCGCGCCTGCTGTCTACGCTCGGGCCGCGCCGTCGCCTCGTTGGTGAAATCAACGACCTCCGCTCCCGCGCCATCTCCGTGAGCGAGCGCCACGCGCGGTACGGCCAGTACACCGTCAAACGGGATGCGCTGCGCCATTCCCCTTCTTTATCTGCGGCGCCGGTGATGGCGTTGTCCGCGTCAGCGGATGTACCCGGCCCTGGCGCCGGCGACCCAGATGGCCATGGTCCACTAGGGGTCTTCGGCCTTCAGGTCACGGTTGCAGCCCTGGCGGGTCGGCTAAAGATGCCGGTCGACCCGAAGAATTCTACCTTTGTGTTCTGCATCGTGGGGTTCGGGGGCATCGGCAAGACCACTCTGGCCAAGGAGCTGTGCTGGCTGTAAACAATGAGAGAGAGATTATGGGAAGAACTCGGCACACAACGAGGGCCGGCGTGCTTCGTATATATATAGGTCGATCAGTGTTAACAAGGACGGAGAGGCAGAAAGGCTCCGGCGTTCGTTGGGAGAAGCCAGGGAACCGCCGCCACAGGAGGAGGAAGAGAGAGAGAGAGATGAGCGTGGGAAGGGAAGAGAGGCGTCACCTCGGCGCGCAAGGCCGGCGGCGCCGGCGGTCGGTCGGGTCTGTCGGGCGTGTCCATCTCCGGTTCGGGTCGCTCCGGCACCACCGCTCCTCTCCTCCTCTGCTGCTGCAGTCCCCGCTGCGCTGACTGCCTCACAGTAGTCGTGGCGTCCGTCCGTCCGAGTGTCCGGTGTCTGTTTCTCTTGTTTCTATATGGGGCCTGGCTGCCACGCCACCTACGGGCGGGTGTGGAGCCGAGAAATTTCAAGCCGCGCGAGCGCGGGAAACCGGAGGAGCGTCCCCTCTTTTCGCCAGGGTTCTCCGTCATTTTTTTTTTCTCCTTTGCTTTCTTGTCTCGGTGCGCGAAGCGGACGTTCTCATCCACTGCAGGCCAGGCAGGGCTGCAGCAGCTGCGGTTGGAGGAGACTTGAGTGATGAGAGAGTCCGTCCGACCGCCGAGTGCCGCCCACGCAGGCCCCGCCGCGCGACACGCGGGACACCAGTTCCGTCACTAGAGTAGTATTTTACTTGCGGTTTCGCTTAGGTCGCCGACAAGTGGGTCCTTCCTCGAGTTGCACGGTCCCTCCCGTCTGTTCTCCTATGCAGAGACATCGTATATTTGCGTTGGCCATCGTATATTTGGTCACACAACAGACGATGTATAATGTATATTTCTGGTGCTACCTAGTATCGATCGTTTCACCGTGTACAAGAATAATAATTTCACAAACGTTTCTTCCGACAATCGTATGTTTTGTGAGACTGTGACGAATTTCACCGTGTCCTGCTTTGTGGTAGAGTAACAATGATGGATGACCCCACCGAGCGGTTACGTACCACCGGTAATAATATGACTATAGTACCGTGATTACTGGATTGATGGGCTCATGATGGCTACCTGGAGGAGGATGGATTACCGGCGTTTCCCGCGCGGATTAAACACGTGGTGGTGCTACTAACCACTTTCGAACTTGTCGCGCGCGCGCGCGCGCTGCTCATCGACGGTCGTCTCGCCGACGCCCGGGCCCCACCCACGGTTACCCGCCCCCGCGCCCCTGGGTCCGTGGATCCCCTGTGCCCGGCGCACGGTGTGGCCCGGGTGGGCACGGGAGCGCATTAACGGGCGCGCGACGAGCCTCGTGATCAAGCAATGGACGGCGGCGGCAGCGACAGCGTATCTATCCTCTGGCACCGCCCGGCCCGGCAGGGGGCCCCTCCGGACTCCGCCGTGCAACCCATGAATGTGCGAGGCTGAAGAAGGAGGAGGAGCTATTGTGACGGCCGGGCCGGGCCGGGCCGGGCGATTAATCTGGCTGCTTAATTGCAAGAGGAGTAATTCGCATTGTCCTCTCCTCCGGCCAGGCGGCCAGGCTCCCTCGGTCGATGGTGGTACGTGCAGCCGTGCAGGGCCAAATTTTGGAGTACGTAGTGTAGTACTCTACCATACGGCAGTGGCATCCAATTTATTCGAGGTTGCGGGTCTTCCAGGACCCACGCATTTATCGAGCTCGCTCACATGGCGCCTGTAGCTCGCCCAATTTGCCTAAAAACCATGCGATGGATGGCGGAAAGGGGAGGACTACGGGCTACGGCCGGCCGGTACCCAGGTGGCCTGTCGACGGGTACTTCCGGACGACGACGGGGCCCGCGTGTTGGTTACGTACGGTACGCCGTCGTCCAATTATTTTCCCGCCCATATTTCTGGTCTCGCCCCCGCCAAAACGAACCTCGCACACGCACGCACGCCGGCGCAGAGGGTGTAGAGTACTCGTGGTGCTGTCTGGAATTAGGATGCGGAAAATGCTCTGCCGAAGAAGCTCTCGTGTGCCTTGGAGACAGGCAGGCGGACGCTCTACGTAGATGCGCCGGGTGTCAGACCCTCCATCCATTGCTCTAACGACAAATTACAGGTAAATTACTTGCAGGTCGTAGTAGCCGTTGTGCCGGCCATCACGTGAAGAAGCTGATGAGGGCTGGATTAATCCTGCCAGCTGACAGACACTCTACTACTACTACTCCAAGTAGTAGCAGAACTTACAGCCACTACTGGGTACAGTAGTAGTAGTTTACTGCAAGCAAGCAAGTGCATGAAGTATAGTGGTAACCTGGTGAAAGTGTAGCTTGGAAATCTATTATCTTAGTATTTGAAGGTCCAAAGAAGCCACCACGTTCGCTCTCAAGGCCACGAAATTACCACGTTAATCAGAAAAAAAACAAAGATGTGAACAGTTGGATTTTATGAAGATTGGACGGTCTAGATTATCAAAAAGTAACGGCCCACCAAAATCAACAAAATTTTCGGAATAAGAAAAAGAAAGAAAATTGGAAGTCCACAGAGGCACCACACGGTCTAAGATAATTCGGAATAAAAGGTTCCTTTTTTTTTAAGGGATGGAATAAAAGGTTTCCTAATTTAGTAGCATGAAATCCGACATAAATACAAGACATTAGTTTGGAAGTTTTGGTTTGTTAGGGGCAACATATAACCCTGATGTGGGAAGATAGAAAAGAAAGAAAAGATCACGCGTAATGCCCAATGAGGAGAAAATAAAATGAAAGAGACAAACGGAAGTCAATACGTGAGAAAAATATAGTGTGGAAAAAAAATAGACCAGAAGCAATCCGACTATGAAACGGAGATGCACTATTAATATCCAGGGGTCGGATATAATTGTTATGATAATTTAAAGGTCTATATTAAACGAAATTATTCATGTCAAATAAATATTGTAAATAAAATACTTGCCCAAGAGCATCATTTGTCCGGTTGAGCCTTTCTTATATCACATATGGAATTCAACTTTGTTACTGTATTACGAAGCTAAAACTCCTCTCGGCTTTTAACCCCTACACAACTTTGAAATCAAAACCTCACGAGCGAGACTTCGATGCCATCTGTAGAGGTGGACGAATCGCGTCCGCAGGAACGTGGTGCTCGCAGGCCGGAGTACATTGTTGACGGTGTTTAAGTCATTAAATTACCGTCAACATATCGGTAAATAAAAGGGTAAATCACCAAAATTTGGCAATGTTTTATTTATTAATAAAGTTCCACGAGTTTTGGATGATTTATGAGTGCAGGAGTAAATACAGAAGAAATGGGCGCCTGTGGAGAGAAACACAGGCCGGCCGGCCCAATCACAGGCCGGCCGGCCACCCCTGGCCCCTGCTGCTGTCGATCTTCGACCAATGGGCTCTGAAGACGTCCAGCACCGAGAATAATTAAAGCCCAAGTGAAGAAATAGCAAACATTCTAGAAGATGGGCTACAATGGGCCTAAACTTGGCCCTTACTCCATTTCTGCCGACCCCAGCAGAAAACCGACTTCGGGACCGACTCCACCAAGCGATCTGGAGCGTCCACAAAAGAGGCGGTCGCGAACCGACACTGCGGACGGCCGGCCGGCAGGCCGGCCGGCCGACCTTAGCGGCGCCGCCTCTCCAGCTTCGGCCAACGGGTTCCCACCGCCATGTACAAGCTATAAATAGGACCCTCCGGCCTCAGAAGCAACTCGCACCTCATTGAAGAATCCATTTACTCTTCTTGTTTAGTGTTAGCATTAGTTGGGAGTTAGAGTTAGAGAGTGAGCTTTGCTCAGGGTTCCGGAGCTGTCTTCGGAAGTGTGGTAAAGCTCTCTTTGTATCTTTACTATCTTTTGAATAATTATTATTATTATGAATATCTTTTCTTATTTATTTAATTCAGTAATTCTTTTAATTTATATTATTGCTCTGAGTAATTACTTCGGAAATATCTCTGTGTTGGATCCACGTCTGTGTGAGGTAGACTTACGTGAGTTGTCAGCTGATCTATGCGTAAACAATTCATTTAAGTTTACTAAGCATGGGTGGTCTGCCCTGTTAGCTAAGGGTAGATTATTTAGAGTGATTGCTTGTATGGTTCAAGGAATTATTCTAGACGCGAGTTTGCACCAAACCCTACGGAGGATGGTAGCCGCGAGTGTATGTGACAGCTGCACCGGTCTCTGTAATCCACCACGCCCGGGTTGGACCTAGCAGGGTCTTAATTATAGCGGGTGGTTCCCCAGAGTATTTAATCTTTTTCTGTTGGTTGGGTGGGCCACTTCTGTGCCTCTGTTCTGTTGAGATTATGCCTGGTGGTAGTTCGACCATCAGAACAAGTTTATTATTTTGGCACATCCGTGCCCCGATGAACAGTGATATGACTGTTGTATGATCTTGAGTGTATAATTGTAAATTCTTAGATTGCTGAATATAAAATACTTTGGATGGATATATTTTAGGAAACCCTTTTCTCTACTCGTTGCTCTCCCAATCTTTTGCTAATTATTCTTTTATGGTTTACTTCATGAGTGCCACCTTTATCAAACTTCCAATGTTTGACGCGATTTACATACGATTGATTTAGACAGTACCCTTGTGTAATTTTCTACTAGCTTCCCTGTGGAAATTATAAATACGATAACCCTGGAATACTCCATGGTGAAGTGCTACAATGGTGATCCGTGCGCTTGCGGAATAGAAATATTTAGTATAGCATAAGAACCACCAACAAGCAATTTCTGGCGCCGTTGCCGGGGAAGCTTAGCTAGAAAATTTCCTGGTTTTCGTTAAACACTGTCTTAATCTCGTTTGTTTATCACGAACCTATCACACGCGTGATCGAATCTTGACCCCTCTTTGGAAATAAAAGAAAATCCTATCGCGAGGAAAAGATAAAAACATAACTGCCATGGCGATTGTTTCGCGGAAAGTTGTGAGGCCAGATGGAACACCCGCAGGGAAGTCAAAGGTTGCAAAACCCCCTGCCGTGCCTCAAGGAAGGATATGTGTTGGTACAATGACCAACAAATGGGGAGACACCTTTTGTTACCAATTCATCGAGAAGCCCCCGTACGCCTCTCCGAAGTTGACGAATGGAACAGTGACGATAACGGGTGACATAAACAAGGAGGTCCCCAAGAAAGAGGAGAAACCAAAGAAAACCCGCACTCCGAAGAAGAGAGAGCCAAAGAAGACTGCCCCGAAGAAAAAGAAACCCAAGACGGCTCTCGCTAAGAAAGTGCGGAAGATTTTGTCCACACGGAAAATTTCAAGATGTCAACGCTCGACCGTTGGACAAAAGTAGAAGCGTCAAGGCCGTTAGAAAAATTCAAAATAATTTTTAATCCGAGACGCTAATACACCTCTGGCGGGAGGGTTTAAACCGTCGTTATCCATGGAATAAAATTTATTTTTCCGTTCTAATAAATTTTACGCGCTGCGTAATAAAAAAAAATAATAAAAAAAACGATTTTTGGTTTGACCGGGACCCTTCCGGGCCCGGCCAACCCCACCTGTCATCACTTTGCTTTGGACAAAGGAGCTGCAGAAGGCGTACAGGTGCAGCACCACAAGCAGGAGAAGGACGCGCCAAAGTGGGCGCTCGGTCCCGCCGGCCGGCCCGCAGGGCCCACCGGCCGGCCACCTCCGGTCGCCGCCAAGCACCACCGACGCCCTACGCCTGCCTCACCTGCTCCCCTACGTCATAGCATGCTCGAATGGCTCAGATACTCGCGTGAATGGAGGAGAAATCGACGACAACGGAGGACGGCGTCCCATCCTCCTCCTGTGCAAGCATGTGCACCGAAAGGCACACCACGGCGCTCCACTCGACGCCGCTCCTCCACCGCTGCCGTCCCGTCGCGAGGTGACGCCGGGGCCCGCCGGCCGGCCACGCCCGGCCTCGCCTCGGCGCCCGCGCGCGCCCATAAATGGAGGCCAGCGCCTCCATGTTTTCTCGCACCACAGCTCGACGAGCTCTTCTTCCTCCCTCGCTTAAAACCTCCTAATCAAGCAATAAGTGATAATTAGGTAATAAAATAAAATAAAATAAAATAAAATAATCATATATAAAATGTGTTTATTTCTGTTTTCTTTCTGCTGAGTGGTGGTTCTAATAAACCCCACCTTGGACGACTAACCTCTGAACGACTGACTCTTGGACAGCTAACCCGCTAATATTTATTCACTATCCCTTCGGGTATTTGCTGTCTAATCATTTGTGCAGGTCACCATGAGCTTCTTCACTTCCCTCAAAAGGAAGGTTAGTAGCAAGAGTCGTGGCAGCAGCTCACACTCTGGGTCCGATGCTGGAACTCAGCAACCACCGGAACCACTGAGCGTGGAGCCGGTTGGCCCGATCGTGCGCTATATGGAGCACGAGCAGCACATTGTGGCACACAATGAGGATGAAAGGAACCGCATTGCCGGGTTAAGAGACCGTGAGTTTCAACACTCACGTGTTTTTGACCCTCAATTCCTCACCGACATCGGCATCAAAGAGGATTTTGACCAAGCTCTCAGGTACACAGGCCTTACTGACTTCTCTAATACCTTTGAGCTAGGCGCGAAGTGGCTTTCTATTGAGTTTCTAGTCACCTTGCAAATTGTCCTTGACAAGCCCATAGCACGCACACTAATAAAATTTCGCTTGTTTAATCAGGAGTTTGACTTGCCGTTTAATGACATGAGTGATTTGTTGGGCTTTGAGCGTAGTGGGCAGACAGCTCTAGATAAACTTAAAGGCTTTAACGAACTCACCTTCTGGATTAAAATATCTGGGGAAAACGGAGTACACCGCCGCACTGGCGAAATTCATAACCCTTCCCTAAGAATCTTGCATCGTTGGTGTGGTTTCGTTTTGTCACCCCGTCATGAGAATAGGGCTGTCACCAGAACTGATCTGTGCTACCTTTATGCTATGGTAAAGAAAATCAAAATCAACCCTCTGCTTTATGTGCTTAATCATTGGTTGGGTGTGACGTTTACTTCAAGTGCTCCTATCTTGTTCACGTCATACATCACTAGAATTGCACGAGGCTTAGGAATGTTAAACCAAGCACGCGTAGCCTTTTTGCCTGGGACCCAAGTCTCGATTGGGTTCGATCACTTTCGCCAAGCCCACATGATCAATAGAATAGCTGAGGGGCACTACCGCATGGTCTATCATGGGTACAGCACAGAGATTGAGCTGCCCGAGCCGAGGCTAGGGCTATATCGCACCAAAAGCCTGACCATTGATCTGAGGATAGCCGAGCCAGCCCGCCACAGCGTAGCAGAAGGACCTGTGACCCGGTCTAGAGCCAGGGGCACAGGAACCACTGCTGGACCTTCCACTGCTGGACCCTCTGTCACACCTTCAGCCGTACCCACTGCTGCACCCAGAGCTGAGAGCTCAGGGTCCCATCACTCAGGTGACCCCGACACACGCAGCGACTCTCCTGTTTGGCCACCCCCACAGGGTGTGCAGGGGATTCACCAGTTCCACTATCCTCCCGGTGGCCATGCAGCCGCAGGGGGAGTGCAGTTTCAGCCGGGAGTGCAGTTTCAGCCTGGCCCATACCCGCAGAGCTCTCACGCTCCACGATTCATGAGCGGCCCACAAGTGGGACCCTCCCGCTCAGCTTGGTTTGCACCCAACCGGAACTACTGGTACCTCAAGCAAGAAGTTGCACAGCTCCAAGAAACCATGCATGACACCGCCAACCTCGTGACCGACCTCCAAGGTCAGGTCTACTACCAGGGCGGTAGGATAGATGACACGTATAACCTCTGCCAGCAGATCGCCTCAGGCCTGAACATCGATACTTCCCAGTCCCAGCAGCAGCAGTACGGGCCTCAACCCGTACCGCAGCCTGAGGCACAGCCACCACCTGAGCAGCACACTGGCTCTGTTCCCTTCTTTGACCCACCTTCCCAGGGGGAGTGGGACCCCTGGACATCTTCTTACCACTAGGTTTGGGTCAAGCTCATGCCTTGCAAAGGCCTAAGCTTGGGGGGGGGGGGGGGGGGGGAGAGTTTCGAAGTTCTATGTTGTCTGTCTGTCTTGCATGTTGTATCACCTTGCCCGACCTCGCTTGACCGTCAGTTGTATCAGTCGTTCGTCCGTCCTGCAGTTCGGTTTGTTTATCTTCGTTAGTAAAAAAAAAAATTCGGGTTTGTTTTTTTTTTTGTTGCCAAATCTTGGTTGTTCTACCCACGCATAAAGGATATGATGTATAGTTGCTCTATTAGTTTTCTGCTTGTATCTTTTATGCAATCGCTACTCCTTGTATATGTAAGTGAGAAATAATCTGGCACGATTACACTTCTAGTTTTGCTATGTCTGTGTGGGTAGCACCTGGTTTACCAAGTCTAGGCATTGACTTGCATGATAGGCTGCATTGGGTTGAGTTAGCATGTTTCTGCAATAATAGTCCAGAGATGTTTTAATTTTTATAAATGCTGCAACTAAAACCCTTTATGTCCTGCACTTCTCCTGTGAGGAATCAATTACCTACCAGAGCCATAAATTGCAAAACTTATAAAAACAAACCTCGCTCTTAGCTATCCTTTATATATTGAGTTCGGTTAAATTTTGATCTCTTGGAACGCTGCTCTCTTTATGTCAGTCATCCTTCTTCTGGGAATTTGAGAAATTCATTACCACTCATCCTTCAAAATTCTTTTGTCTTCCTTCAAGAGCTCAAGAAAATTCAAAAATTATTGTTTAGGCCATCTAAAAATCTTCCTCACACACTGCAATTACGGGAGTAAAAAAAAAATCAAAAAAAAAAACTCCCGTAATGCGCAGCAAGGATTTTTGTAAAGGTGATGGCCACCTTCAAAAATTCTCTTGAGCCAAGAAGACAGAAAAATTTATGAGTGATTTCTCTTCCCATGTTTATCATTGGACTGATTATGAAAAGTTGCTTTGTTTCCTTGAGATCATCCTTTAACCTTACAAAATATATATGAAGGATATGCATATCCAAACCAAACTCCACCAAATGACCATCCTTTGTAGCATTAGGTTATGAGCGATGTTTGGTAGGAAATAGCTTCCACAAAAGAGAGACAAAAAGGGGAAGTGCAGAAGACTTAAAGGAGAATTCTTGAAGTTTTTCTTCTGCAGCAAACAAAAAAACTCTGGACTTGTTAATTGCAGAATGTGTTTAACGAAAGCCTAATAATGCTGTTCTGCTTTTCAATGTCACATGACAAAGTAATCAATAAGCCCCGCCGGATGTATGCATGCTTGATGAATAAATTGTGCTGGTTTATGGATTACTTGCTGTCCTGGAGTATGCTGTTGTATATCAGATACCCGCAGGAAAATTGATGCAACTCCTGATCCGCCGATTGCCTAAATTTTTATTTTGCTCGGGGACGAGCAAAGTTTAAGCTTGGGGGGTTTGTTGACGGTGTTTAAGTCATTAAATTACCGTCAACATATCGGTAAATAAAAGGGTAAATCACCAAAATTGGCAATGTTTTGTTTATTAATAAAGTTCCACGAGTTTTGGATGATTTATGAGTGCAGGAGTAAATACAGAAGAAATGGGCGCCTGTGGAGAGAAACACAGGCCGGCCGGCCCAATCACAGGTCGGCCGGCCACCCCTGGCCCCTGCTGCTGTCGATCTTCGACCAATGGGCTCTGAAGACGTCCAGCACCGAGAATAATTAAAGCCCAAGTGAAGAAATAGCAAACATTCTAGAAGATGGGCTACAATGGGCCTAAACTTGGGCCTTACTCTATTTCTGCCGACCCCAGCAGAAAACCGACTTCGGGACCGACTCCACCAAGCGATCTGGAGCGTCCACAAAAGAGGCGGTCGCGAACTGACACTGCGGACGGCCGGCCGGCCACCCTACCAGGCCGGCCGGCCGACCTTAGCGGCGCCGCCTCTCCAGCTTCGGCCAACGGGTTCCCACCGCCATGTACAAGCTATAAATAGGACCCTCCGGCCTCAGAAGCAACTCGCACTTCATTGAAGAATCCATTTACTCTTCTTGTTTAGTGTTAGCATTAGTTGGGAGTTAGAGTTAGAGAGTGAGCTTTGCTCAGGGTTCCGGAGCTGTCTTCGGAAGTGTGGTAAAGCTCTCTTTGTATCTTTACTATCTTTTGAATAATTATTATTATTATGAATATCTTTTCTTATTTATTTAATTTAGTAATTCTTTTAATTTATATTATTGCTCTGAGTAATTACTTCGGAAATATCTCTGTGTTGGATCCACGTCTGTGTGAGGTAGACTTACGTGAGTTGTCAGCTGATCTATGCGTAAACAATTCATTTAAGTTTACTAAGCAAGGGTGGTCTGCCCTGTTAGCTAAGGGTAGATTATTTAGAGTGATTGCTTGTATGGTTCAAGGAATTATTCTAGACGCGAGTTTGCACCCAACCCCACGGAGGATGGTAGCCGCGAGTGTATGTGACAGCTGCACCGGTCTCTGTAATCCACCACGTCCGGGTTGGACCTAGCAGGGTCTTAATTATAGCGGGTGGTTCCCCAGAGTATTTAATCTTTTTCTGTTGGTTGTGGGCCACTTCTGTGCCTCTGTTCTTTTGAGATTATGCCCGGTGGTAGTTCGACCATCAGAACAAGTTTATTATTTTGGCACATCCGTGCCCCGATGCACAATGATATGACTGTTGTATGATCTTGAGTGTATAATTGTAAATTCTTATATTGCTGAATATAAAATACTTAGGATGGATATATTTTAGGAAACCCTTTTCTCTACTCGTTGCTCTCCCAATATTTTGCTAATTATTCTTTTATGGTTTACTTCATGAGTGCCACCTTTATCAAACTTCCAATGTTTGACGTGATTTACATACGATTGATTTAGACAGTACCCTTGTGGAATTTTCTACTAGCTTCCCTGTGGAAATTATAAATACGATAACCCTGGAATACTCCATGGTGAAGTGCTACAATGGTGATCCGTGCGCTTGCGGAATAGAAATATTTAGTATAGCATAAGAACCACCAACATACATCATGGCAATGGCCGAGGGACAACAGCGCGGAGGGGCTAGAGGCGGAACCAACGCAGAGGCTGTGATGGAAGACGGAAGACACCTGACGATTTTTTTTTGGCGTGGCAACGGCAATGAGGTCCTAGGCATATCTTGATGCACAACCGCTACATTTTACGTTGGAGCCGATGGCCACAATTGACCGGTGAAGAAGCAATCCTGAAGCTGTCGCATTGTGTGACGACAAAGAGGAAGGCGTCAGGCGGGCCGCACGCATGGTTGTCTACGTCAACCTAGCATTGCCACGACGCAGACACCCAGTGCTTTGCACTCCTGCACGAGCATAAGCTGCATATTCATGTTACCTTGCCGCCTGACGCTTGATGCGGCGCCGCAGCTTGGTTCTTTTTCAGGTTCAGAAAAGTTCGGGTACGGTTTCCCGAACCACGCTCACAGAGGCTGTAGTGGCCGCGGTCATCGAACGGTTCGATAATGGGCCCGGTGCGCTCCACGACGACGACAGCGTGCAGGTCCTCGCTGTGACCTGATGCTATACGTGTGAGTTTCAAAGGCTCTATAGGGATCAAATAGGTACTGTCAGCTTAAGAATGCTGCCTTGATATGGAGGTGGTGCTGTGGTGCAGCAGGGTGAAAAACATTATTAGCGTAGATGTCTGACACCTTCAAGATGAAAATATAATGGCAATGACCAAGATGGGTCACGTACCAAGGTAAGCTATAAGCTGGTACTACCTATTAACTAAAAATTAAGAAAAAGAAAGAAAATTGGAAGTCCATAGAGGCACCACACGGTCTAAGATAATTCGGAATAAAAGGTTCCTTTTTTTTAAGGGACGGAATAAAAGGTTTCTTAATTTAGTAGCATGAAATCCGACATAAATACAAGACATTAGTTTGGAAGTTTTGGTTTGTTAGGGGCAACATATAACCCTGATGTGGGAAGATAGAAGATCACGCGTAATGCCCAATGAGGGGAAAATAAAATGAAAGAGGCAAACGGAAGTCAATACGTGAGAAAAATATAGTATGGAAAAAAAATAGACCAGAAGCAATCCGACTATGAAACGGAGATGCACTATTAATATTCAGGGGTCGGATATAATTGTTATGATAATTTAAAGGTCTATATTAAACGAAATTATTCATGTCAAATAAATATTGTAAATAAAATACTTGCCCAAGAGCATCATTTGTCCGGTTGAGCCTTTCTTATATCATATATAGAATTCAACTTTGTTACTGTATTACGAAGCTAAAACTCCTCTCGGCTTTTAACCCCTACACAACTTTGAAATCAAAACATCGCGAGCGAGACTTCGATGCCATCTGTAGAGGTGGACGAATCGCGCCCGCAGGAACGTGGTGCGCGCAGGCCGGAGTACATCATGGCAATGGCCGAGGGACAACAGCGCGAGGGGCTAGAGGCGGAACCAACGCAGAGGCTGTGATGGAAGACGGAAGACACCTGACGATTTTTTTTTTTTGGCGTGGCAACGGCAATGAGGTCCTAGGCATATCTTGATGCACAACCGCTACATTTTACGTTGGAGCCGATGGCCACAATTGACCGGTGAAGAAGCAATCCTGAGGCTATCGCATTGTGTGACGACAAAGAGGAAGGCGTCAGGCGGGCCGCATGCATGGTCGTCTACGTCAACCTAGCATTGCCACGACGCAAACACCCAGTGCTTTGCACTCCTGCACGAGCATAAGCTGCATATTCATGTTTCGATGCGGCGCCGCAGCTTGGTTCTTTTTCAGGTTCAGAAAGTTCGGGTACGTTTTCCCGAACCACGCTCACGGAGGCTGTAGTGGCCGCGGTCATCGAACGGTTCGATAATGGGCCCGGCACGCTCCACGACGACGACAGCGTGTAGGTCCTCGCTGTGACCTGATGCTATACGTGTGAGTTTCAAAGGCTTTATAGGGATCAAATAGGTACTATCAGCTTAAGAATGCTGCCTTGATATGGAGGTTGTGCTGTGGTGCAGCAGGGTGAAAAACATTATTAGCGTAGATGTCTGATACCTTCACGATGGAAATATAACGGCAATGACCAAGATGGGTCACGTACCAAGGTAAGCTATAAGCTGGTACTACCTATTAACTAAAAATTCAGGCCCCTACCTTCAACCATTTTTCTTTAGGAACCTACGCTTCCCAACCAAGGCATGGCACTCTCATGGATCCGAGTACTCCAATCCGGGAGTATTGTATATAAGGTTTGTCTGTCACCCATCAAGTACTGCATGCAGATAATGAAATAAATTGGCTTTTGTTGAGGTTTAGTTCTATTGACTTCCCAAGTATTATGGATTATACCCAAAAAAAAATAAAGGTTATGTTATGTTTGTGATATCAGAATAAAATATCCAAAATCTGAGAAGAAAACTTCACAGATGTCCTCCTGCTGCCGCAGTCCAAGTGATTGATGATATTAGTTACCTTAAACTAGGTGAATAATATAATATATGGAATTACCAGTCAGACATGAATTTGCTTTAATTCAAGTCCAATTGATGGCTGTGAATATTTCACATCTACATAAGACTCGAGCATTCGACCTTAAGTTTCTGATCTTTTGGAATGACTGTATATAAGCCAATAATTTATTATTAGAGTTGTGTCAAAACATACCGTAATAAAATTAGCCGTGCTGTTGGCACAAAATTACCACATTAATCGGATAAAATAAAAGTAAATTATCCTTACACATCTAAATATCACTGCCATTAAGTAAAATATACCCATATATCTATTAATAAATTATCCAATGATGCTATTAAATAAAATAAAACCCCACAAAACTGCCGGATATAATATCCATTGCCGGCCTAATCTGTCATCCCCCAATGACCAAGCTCATGGTCATCGGCCATCCCCCAAGGCCACGTGGCTGAGGGATTGTACGGCAATGGCGGCAGCGGTGCGCTGGTGACCTCATCGGGGTCGCTCGAGAGCGAGGAGGAAGAATGGCAGGGGATGGGCCAATTGGGCTGAACCAAACGAGCGAGTGGGAAGAAAATGAAATTTGGCGGAGAGCGGCTCGGCGTTGCAGTGGGCGGAGTGAAGAGTGGGATGTTCAGCAAGATTACACATTTTGACATATATGTTGGGGAGCTACAACCCATGGCCGCTTCGTCTTTGCGTTTGTATCTATGAGGGCGACGATGAAGTTCGCCAAGATAATATCAGTCGAGAAGGAAAGAAAGAAACTTTAATTATTCAGAGAATAGCGAACGATACATATAAAAATAAAATGTTCAATATGTTCATACTAGCCTCAGCACGTCTATGACAATTAAAAAAAATCTAAAGCAAATTTTTGTATATTGCAAAATATTGAAATGCCCATTATATAATATTATATATTTTTTATATAAAACAACTAAGTTAATGCAGCTAGCCGCGCAATTTGCGCTGGACATCTTGCTAGTTACTACTATCTCCAAGTACTAGTACTAGTAATACTGCACTGCATTACATGTTTGGGGACATGACATGCGATCTACGTACCCGTCCTGCAGCAGGCCCGTCTGCGCTGCGCGCGTCACGGAAGTCCCGTCGCCGCGCAGCGATGGCGGCCAGCCACGCGATCCTTCTGTGTGCGATGAAAAGTTCCATCTGTGTGCGAGCTAGCGGGCGAAACCAAAAGCTCTTCTGTACTCCAGGCACCCGGAGGGGGAGGGACGGATAGATAATATGGATGCCTTGACCCTTGATGCTCACGTTTCGGCTTTCCGCAATGGACATTACTATGCGGATCAAAGTACGTGACGCGGCGTGGGCTACAGGTGGGGATCATTTGACTTGTTCTACTACAGTAGGCTTTTGGCAGTCGAGTGCAGTGATACTGCTTGTGGCGCCAAAGCGAAAGCGAAGCAGAAGAGCACATAGCCAGAGGAGGAAATTAAAGAAAGGAAAGCTGGAGGGAACACAACACACTTTCGCTTTGGTCAGACAAAACAACCCGGTTCCCTATAGCTATAGAATTTCTTTTCCTCCGATCCTCAGCCACGCAGGCAGGCAGCAGCGTTGGAGGTCGTCGTCTCGATGGCGCGCGACTTTTGTCCCCCACTCCTCCGCTCATTTTCCACTTGCCATATCATCCAACTCGACCAAGAGCTCGCATCTTCAGTTCTGCGCCTCCAATGATTGCCGGTCGCATCATGACAAGCCACCACACAACAAAAGTTTAGTACTAGTATACTAGTGTAGTTGGTGAAATAAGGGTCAGTTTGGTTCTTTTGCTGGCCTAGCTTGCCTCCATTTGCTCGGCAAAGCTAGCCTTGCCAGGGACGGAGAGCAGTTCTGGCTAGCTCTATCTGGCAAGCAAAATGCTTGACGTTGCAGGCCCCGAGGTAACAGGCAAAACAACCAAATGTCTGATTTCTTGCCCAGCTCGGCAAAGCAAGCAGTGGCAAAAGAACCAAACTGACCCTAAATCCTAGTAGCTCTCCCGTCCCGCCTCGGTTCCTGTACGTGTGCATTGGGGGAATGTGGCCGCGTGCCTGACCCGGCGTCCAGGCCGGTCGGCGCGCGAATAGTTTCCCTCCCGCTGCATCGCCGGCCGGCACTGAGATCGCCAGCACCGCTTGCATTTCAAGTAGCAGCACACACCCAGCCATTTCGGTCAAGAGTTTAACACAGGTACTACAAGAATAGGCAGGCATCGCTCTTCACCTTTTTATTTTTATTTTTAGTTTTTGCGAATCGCTCTTCCAAGATTGTTGGAATTAATCCTGCGCGAAACATAATCAGTTGATGACCGGAGGGCGTGTATATAATTTTTTCCCTTTTTTTTTAGATTTCGAAAAAAAAACCGTGCTAACTAAGATTGGCCGATTGTTTTACAAAAAAGAAACTAAGATGGGCCTATTATGACTGCTTGGGCCTGTTGGTCTGTAGGCCTCCAACAAATTACTAGGCCTTAGTCTTCAAGGGAGATGCATCTGCTTGAGCCTGCTTGCTCATCCATCACGCACGTCGCTTGTTCCTCCTCCTCCTCTGTTGTGAGCATACATAGCAATCACGAGTTCTCGGTCGCGCGGGCAGGCAGCTCCACGGCGCAACTGAACCGCGCGTCGGCTGCTCGGGAATTCCGTCTCTCCCAACACCACACCTCCATGGCCAGCGCAGCGCAGCGTAGTCTCGCCGACACCACAATTCAGGACTTCCATGCTATGCCGCTCGCAATTAGCAGCTACTACTAGTAATTAGTGTGGTAGTAGCCAGGTTTGGAACAGGCGGCTTAGCTAGTCTTCAAGGGAGATGCATGAGTCCAGAGGTTCGTCGATCTTTATCCCAGGCGATCTAGATTGGTTGACAGTACTATAAAGACGCATGCTAATTAATTAACCTGATGTGTTGCCATCTTCTCAGGGCCCGCTGCGGCATGTGTTAAGAAATTAGGCATTTTCCTACTTAATTTAATCCATAAATTCCTCAATAAGGTGATAAAAACGATGAACAAATTGATCAGAAAGACAAGAACGTACCCAGCGGAAGATCCTGCGCTGGAGGCGCTGGAAGATCCATTCCCAAGAACCATTGTTCTTGAGTTGTTCGATGTAGTCGATCAAAGTTGATGCAGGACGACGTTGAAGCAGTGCAGAACGCCGATCAGGGAGTCGAACGAGCAGTCGCGATGTCGCTCCCCAAAAACCTGATCGCCCGCACACCCGGCAGATGTCTCTTGCGGAACGGGGCTTCGGAGGCCTGCTCTCCCAGATTCTGTGCGCGCAGAAGTCCGGGACGGAGATGTCTTCTTCGTTGGCAACAGCGAGCAGAAGATCGATGCGTGCGCGAGTGGTGAGCGGAACGAATGATCGAATATTGATCGTTCCCGGGAAGGCTTCTATATATAGGAACGGAACAGACGCGACTCCTTCGCGAAAGGACGCCCGTCTACGAACAGGTGCGACGCATTCACACCGTACGAACAGACGCGACGCCTTCACACCGTACGAACGGGCGCGACCCATTCGAACGTAAAGGCGCCGGTGCATCTGAACGCGCCGTTCCAATATACCAAAAAGTCCAAGACGGACGGACGCGCCGCACCGCGCCCCGCCCGCCCCCGCCCGCCAGCCAGCCAGCCAGCCAGCCACGCCACGCCACGCCTCGCCACGGCACGGCTCGGCTCGGCGGCGGCGGCGGCGGCGGCGCGCGCGCGTGGTTCACCACTAGCCTCTCTCAACTTCTCTAGGGGATCAACCGGAAATCCATCTAATAAGTCGAGTCTAATTATGGTAGGAATCCCATGTGGGACTAAACCATTAATGCACTAATTATGGGCCTAGACTAATTGATTATTATTATGGGCTAAAAGCCCATAATCTCAACAATCCCCACCAAGTCTAGAGCTCATAATGACTGCACACAAAATATCTTCCTTTCGTTTGATATACCGGTGTTTCGATGGAGACTGTTAAGTTGAACTTCCATCTAGAACAAAAGTTACGCCTTATTCACAACTGAGCAATGGACTAAGCCTTGAATTGTCAGTTTTGTGCGAAAGAGGTTTCACCTAAGTCCTTTACCGATACTAGGTTGCCACAAGCATCCCCTCTGTTTTGAAGCATATAAGTCATACTTCTGGCCCATTCATGAGTATCTAGAGATCCCCACCATCTCATACACTGTGACTAGCAGTCGAACTCATATAGGTGTATTCCTTAAAGATATCCTGTAGGACGATATCTTTGCTTCTCATAAGCCACTCGGAACACATTAAGTTTAATAAACCAGCCTTCCATACAGTTTTCTAGGAAAGAAGTACATCTGAGATAGACCAGTCAAGGGTCTTTCCTCTCAAGTTGTCACTAGCTTGTTGCACCATTCTACTTCACGGGATCTCCGATCGCATAGAACAGGTTACCACTATGACAGCTTATCAAGTGGGTCTCAAGCCCATCTCACTCGATGCACTATGTATCACATTACGTGATAGTCCCTTGGTAAATTGATCTGCCAGATTCTTGGACGTATGTACATAGTCCAACGAAATAACTCCGGAGTTTCTCAGTTTTCTGACAGATTTTATTCGCCGTTTCACATGCCTTGTGGCCTTCATGTTATCCTTTGAACTGTTCACTTTGACTATCACAGTTTGATTGTCACAGTTCATGGAGATAGACGGTATTGGTTTGTCACCCACCGGTAAATCCATAAGGAAATCACGAAGCCACTTGGCCTCTAAGCCGGCTGTATCCAATGCTGTTAGTTCTGCTTCCATAGTTGACCTCGTTAAGATGGTCTGCTTGCAAGACTTCCAGGAAACAGCGCCACCTCCAAGTAGGAACACATATCCACTTGTGGCGTACATCTCATCAACATCAGATATCCAATTTGCATCACAATATCCCTCAAGTACTTTAGGGTACCCAGAATAGTGAATGCCATAGCTCATTGTACCTTTAAGATAGCGCATTACTCTCTCAAGAGCTCGCCAGTGATCATCTCCCGGTTTCGACACAAACCGGCTCAACTTGCTCACAGCAAATGAGATATCAGGCCTCGTAGCACTAGCAAGGTACATAAGCGAACCAATGATTTGGGAATATCTCACTGATCCCTTGCTATTCTTTGGTTCTTCCGTAATAGCACGCTAGGATCATAAGGCGTGGGAGCAGATTGACAATCGCTATACCCAAAGCGACTCAAGATCTTCTCCACGTAGTGAGATTGCAAGAGAGTAATCCCACCATTGCCTTCTCTTTGTAGCTTGATGTTAAGAATAACATCTGCTACTCCTAATCCTTCATCTCAAAGTTGTTGGACAGAAAGTCCTTGACCTCCTTAATCACATTAAGATTGGTCCCAAAGATCAGTATGTCATCGACATATAGACACAGGATGACTCCTTCACCCCCACCATACCGATAATATACACATTTGTCGGCTTCGTTCACAACAAAGCCAGCCGATATCAGAGTCCTTTCGAACTTCTCGTGCCATTGCCTAGGAGCTTGTTTGAGGCCATACAGGGATTTCAACAATTTACACACTAAGCTCTTTTGACCTTCTATCACAAACCCATCAGGCTGATCCATATAGATCTCCTCGTCTAACTCTCCATAAAGGAAAGCTGTCTTAACGTCCATCTGATGGACGAGAAGACCATGTGAGGCTGCCAGGGAAGTAATACTCGAATCGTGGTCAAACGAGCAACAGGTGAGTAGGTGTCGAAATAATCTTCACCTCCTTTTGTGAATATCCCTTTACCACAAGCCTTGCCTTGTACCTCTCAATCGTACCATCAGGCTAAGCTTTTTCTTGAACACCCATTTGCATCCTATGGGTTTGCACCCGTAAGGACGCTCGACCAACTCCCAAGTACCATTAGACATGATTGAATCCATTTCACTCCTTATTGCTTCCTTCCAAAGGTCAGCATCGGGAGATGAAAGTGCCTCTTCAATGGTTCTGGGAGTGTCATCCACGAGGTATACAATAAAGTCATTTCCAAAAGACTTTGCAGTCCTCTGTCTCTTACCCTTACGGGTGACTAGATTGTTATCCTCCTCAGGAATTTGCACAGGGGTTCCTCATTTTGTTTATCGGAATGAAATGCTCATGGGGTAATGTAAACTCATGATTAGATGTGCTAGGTGTATTTTTGAAAGGAAATTCACTCTCAAAGAATGTAGCATCTCTGGACTCCAAATTGTACCGACCACCATGTCAGGTACTCCAGATTTTACTACTAAAAATCTATAGCCCACGCTGTTCATAGCATAACCCAGGAAGATACAATCAACAGTTTTAGGTCCAAGTTTGCGTTTCTTATTGATTGGCACATTCACCATGGCCAAACAACCCCAAGTACGCAAATATGAGAGATTTAATCTTTTCTTATGCCATTCCTCGAATGGTGTAATTTCTTTATCCTTTGTGGGAACTCTATTCAGGACATGACATGCTGTCAAGATCGCCTCACCCCACCATTCCTTAGAAAGGCCCGCTGTCTCTAACATGGCGTTAACCAAATCAGTTAGAGTTCGGTTCTTTCTCTCAGCAATCCCATTGGATTGAGGTGAGTAAGGCGGTGTCCTCTCATGAATAATACCATGTTCCACGCAGAATTCAGAAAAATCATTAGAAAAGTATTCTCCACCACGGTCAGACCTTAAACGTTTAATCTTCCTCTCTAGTTGGTTTTCTACTTCAGCTTTATAGATTTTAAAGTAATGCAAAGCTTCATCTTTGGATTTCAGCAGATACACATAGCAATATCTAGTACAATCATCTATGAGAGTCATGAAGTATCTTTTATCACCTCTAGTCAATTCGCCATTCATCTCGCATAGATCGGAATGAACAAGTTCTAATGCCTCTAAGTTCCTCGCCTCCGCAGCCTTGTGAGGCTTGCGAGGTTGCTTAGATTGCACGCAAGCATGGCACTTAGAACTTTTGACCATGTCAAATTTCGGGATTAAATTCAGTTTTGCTAGCCGCGTCATACAACCAAAATTAATGTGACAAAGTCGTGAATGCCAAACATTCGACTCATTCGAAGTAAGAATATTATTCACAACCTTATTACAACCAATGTCAAGTAAAGAAAAGCGGAACAAGCCTCCGCAATCATAGCCTTTTCCAACAAATGTTCCATACTTAGAAAGTATACATTTATTAGACTCAAGAACTATTTTATAACCATCTCGACACAATTGAGAGCCACTAACAAGATTTCTTTTGATTGAGGGGACATGCTGCACGTGCTTCAATAGTACCGTCTTTCCCGAAGTAAACTTCAGAATGACCGTACCAACACCAAGAACACGAGCATGTGACCCATTTCCCATCAACAAGTCTCCTGTCACTCCGGCCTGATAAGAAGAAAACAAAGAGATATCAGCACACACATGTACATTAGCCCCAGTGTCAATCCACCACTCAGGTGTTTGACAGACAGAAAGGACAATGGGTGTTGGATTACCGTACCCAGGAGTCCCTCCAGTCTCGCTAATGACCACGTTTGCAGATTTCTTCTCCTGCTTAACTTTGCGGTCTGGGCACGCACTTGCCCAATGCTCAGTGCTCCCGCAAACAAAGCAGCCACTGTCTTTCTTTTTCTTCTTAAAAGTGGTTGCTTGCTTAGGCTTCTCAGCCCCCTTCTTCTTCTTCTTTGATGAGGTAACCTTTCGCACCATATTGGCACTAGAAGGTTCTCCTACGCTCTTTCCACGTGTGTCTTTTGCTTTCGCCCTTTCCTCAACATCAAGAGTCCCAATGAGTTCAGACACGCTAAACTCCTGTCTCTTATGTTTCAGTTGGGTAGCAAAATCCCTCCAAGTAGGTGGCAACTTAGCGATAATACCGCCAGCCACAAACTTGTCAGACAACACACATGGAAACGGTTCGAGTTCTTTTGCCAGAGCCTGAATCTCATGAGCTTGTTCAACTACAGAACGGTTCTCAACCATCTTGTAGTCAAAAGCTGCTCCATGATATACAGTTCACTACCGGCATCAGAAACACCGAACTTAGCGTCCAGAGCATCCCATAATTCTTTCGCAGAGGTGCACGTGATATATGAATCCTTATACTTATCAGCAAGAGCGCTAATCACGGCGCCTCTGAACAGATTATCAGCCATATTGAACCGTTCCTCCTCCTCTGGAGTGAACTGTTCTGGCTTTCCGTTCGCGGCGTGATAGCAGTTCATTGCTGTAAGCCACAGGACCATCTGAGCACGCCATCTCTTATAGGATGACCCATCAAAAGCATTTGGTTTCAGTGCAGCAGCAAAACCGCTAACAGAAAATTGCCTAATATCAGGTTTTTGGATTGTTAAGAAATTAGGCATTTTCCTACTTAATTTAATCCATAAATTCCTCAATAAGGTGATAAAAACGATGAACAAATTGATCAGAAAGACAAGAACGTACCCAGCGGAAGATCCTGCGCTGGAGGCGCTGGAAGATCCATTCCCAAGAACCATTGTTCTTGAGTTGTTCGATGTAGTCGATCAAAGTTGATGCAGGACGACGTTGAAGCAGTGCAGAACGCCGATCAGGGAGTCGAACGAGCAGTCGCGATGTCGCTCCCCAAAAACCTGATCGCCCGCACACCCGGCAGATGTCTCTTGCGGAACGGGGCTTCGGAGGCCTGCTCTCCCAGATTCTGTGCGCGCAGAAGTCCGGGACGGAGATGTCTTCTTCGTTGGCAACAGCGAGCAGAAGATCGATGCGTGCGCGAGTGGTGAGCGGAACGAATGATCGAATATTGATCGTTCCCGGGAAGGCTTCTATATATAGGAACGGAACAGACGCGACTCCTTCGCGAAAGGACGCCCGTCCCGCCCAGCCAGCCACGCCACGCCACGCCTCGCCACGGCACGGCTCGGCTCGGCGGCGGCGGCGGCGGCGCGCGCGCGCGCGTGGTTCACCACTAGCCTCTCTCAACTTCTCTAGGGGATCAACCGGAAATCCATCTAATAAGTCGAGTCTAATTATGGTAGGAATCCCATGTGGGACTAAACCATTAATGCACTAATTATGGGCCTAGACTAATTGATTATTATTATGGGCTAAAAGCCCATAATCTCAACAGCATGGTTGACAACTGATGGTTGAGGCACTGAATACATAAAGGAGGCTGTAGTTAGTTGCCGGCCTGATGGATCACGGCCCGACGGTGAGGTTACGGAGTGTTGGGGCGCTTATCAGAGGGAGAAGAGAGCAGTCACCAAGACCGCGCATAAGCATCAACGGGGAAAAAGGAAATTAATGCAGGACACAAACACTCCAAGATATATAATTAACCGGTGTAAAAAGAAGGAAGAAAACCACAATCCAATCCATGACTAATATGTCCGCACGTGTACAATCAGACATAGTAGTATACACAAGTAACAATGCCACATACAAATGCCACAGATAATTGCCCAAGAAAACCACCTTTTTTATTCATCAGAGGAAGAAGAGAGCAGTCACCCAAGACCGCTCATAAGCATCACGGTGAAAAAGGAAATGCAGGACAGAAACACTCCAAGATAATTAACCGGCCGGCCGGTGTAACGAAGGAAGAAAACCACAATCCAATCCATGACTAATATGCATGTGCGCACGTGTACAATCAGACATAGTATACACAAGCTAACAATGCCACATACAAATAAGCTTTAATTTATTACACAATGAGTTCGATCTCAAAGTCACAATAATGTTCCACAAATACATGCTTTATTCTGACAGTCTATGACGAGGAGGGAAAATAATGAAAGTACATTCAAAAGGGAAATTAAGCAGCATAGGATACTAGTAAATCAACAGGAAGAATGAACGTGTGTTTTCTGTTCCAAAATAACGATATAATTAAAGCGACAATTATCAGTCATAATATTTTACGGCAACCTGGAGGGGCTTAGGGAGTCCATCATTCCAAGTCTTCAACTGTCCCAGTACATGGTTCATTGCAGGGCTGTCCTTGAAACCCTTGATCGTAACCTTTTTTAGGTTGGTCAAGTGCTCCATGCCAATGATGCTAGTCTCCAACTCGACGCTACCAAGACCCAGTACAAGCTGCTCAAGCATTTCCATGGATCCTTCCTCAAATTTGATGACTTTTGGCGGAGGACATGAAAATTCGAAGTGACTGAGCACCGGAAATTTTTGGCAGATGACCTCATCATTGGAGTTTTCATCCAACCACACAAGCAAAGTCTTTAGGCTCGGCAATTGATACAGGACACTAAATAACTGGTCAACATCAAGGCTTGTAGTGGCGATCCAGAAGCTAGTAAGGTTTGTGAGTGACCCAACCCAGGTGGGCAACCCATCGATGGTACCCTCTCATATGAAGGCTCCGGAGGAGTCGCGGTGGTGTTGGTAGGTCATGGAGAAAGTTCAGTAGCTTGGGGTCACTTCTGTTGTTGGTTGCTATGGAGAGAATTCGGAGAGAGTACCTCTTACTCAAGGACAAGGCAAGCTCTTGAAGAGCATCCATACTATTGATCTCGATGTTCAAAGTAACCGCTGTAGTTGTTCAGTTCACCCACTTGTCGAGCAACTTCGGCATCATTTCCAAGGCATGCTCTACCCAATTCTCGTAGTGCCTTCATCTTGCTGAGCCCTTGGGGCAATATCACTTGTTATTGTGGACTCTATTGTACAACAACAGGCCTCAAGTCTCTCTAGCTTTGTGACAGTTTTTGGTAGGTCTTCAAGGAGGGTAAACCGTACATCAAGTGTCTGTAAATACTCCAAATTCTCAATTTGAGGAGGCACCACGCTGATATTTGTACCTTTGAAGCTTAGGAACTTGAGTAGGTGCAATTGACAGGCATACCTCACATCCTTGTTTGTTACGCCATCGCAATCTTGCAGGTCAAGCACCCTTAGGAGAGAGAACTTGCCTAGTTGATTAAGGAACTTGTGCTCTTTGGGGTCGAAGATGCTCAGTGATCGAACATGCTGCACGTTCACCTCCTTCGTGCCTCGTGTGACCAGCTGCCTTTGCTTGGGTGCAGAGTATGGGCCATTCACACTGCCATGGATGGAGAGGCGACGAATCCTGTCGTATGATAGCCCGTCGTACGGCCCTCCTTGCAGGCTAACAAAGTTAGCCTCTAGAGATCTTGACACCATGACCTCCTGAAGCATATCGTGCAGCCGATACGACCGTATATAAGATTCCAGCAGGTCGGTACGGTCTTCTTGAATCACGTTCCTACTCAACAGCTCGTCCAAGTAGGATTCTGCAACCTCCATCATTGTCAAACCCCGCTTCTCTCGAGACCAATCCTTCGGCGATCCATCTGCACAAGAGCGATCCTTTTTTATAGCATAATCCTCTGGGAAATGCTAAAGTACATCATGCAACCTTTGAGCTCATGAGGTAGGTGGTTGAAGCTGAGTGTGACTATCTGTCTCATCCCCTCAAGGGTGGGGTTGCTCTCCATTTGAGAACCAATCGAGTTGCATATAGTTTCCCACTTATCTGTGTGTCCAGGTGACTTGAAGCCTGCCAAAACACTAGCAATGCAAACAATGGCCAATGGAATCCCACCCACACCTCTTTATATATTGCCCATCACCTCTTCGAGCTGCACAGGATAAGTGGCATCCGTGGAGCCAAACACTCTGCTGAGGAACAACCTTTTAGAATATTCGAAACTGAGGGGCTGCATATGATGGATCAAATCTTTGCCAACACCAGCAGGGCTGCATGCTTTGCTACTGTCTCCATCCGAGTGGTCACTATGATTCTGCTGTCGCAGTTGTTTCTCTGGCAACACTGATTGGATTGCCTCCCATGCTCGTATTAGCCATACATCATCTATTACAATTAGGTACCTGTTTATTCGTATGTACACCATGGTTAGTTCAATGAAACATGCAGAAGAGGGTTCCCCGTGCATATAAAATACAAACCTCTGTTCACAAATAATTGGCAATTTTGACTTTTTCAATCACTATTTGACCATTCGTCTTTTTTACATCTTTTTTGCAACTACATAGGAACAAAATACATGTTTGAAGTATTTTTTTGTTACAAATCTATTAATACAATTGTTAGCGCCGGTAATAAAGATTTAAAAAGTTATTGTCAGTCAAAGTGTAAACAGTAAAAGTCAACATTGCCAGTATTTGTGAACGGAGGTTAGTATCTATGATACTTTCCTCTTGTGTTCTTTATTTTAAAGATTATAATCTTTTATGCAAAAGATTATTTGGACGGGTAACATGAAAAATAATACGTACATCTTTCTTTACTGAATCATGTTTGCAATCTCATGCTAACATTATTATGTAGAGTATGAAAGCTTAAAAGTTTATTCTAAAAGTGTCACACCAAATGCAACATATTTCTCCCACGGAGCATGACTCATTTAAACATCTCACTTTTCACGGGTAACCTTGGCTTAAAAAAAGAAAAAAAAAGATTTCATAGAGCATGTACCTAAATGAAAGGGTAGTAATAATGTTTGGAAAGTAGAAGCAAGCAGAGGTAGAATAAAGATTTCTTCCGTAATGTTTTTATGTGATTATTGACTATAACAACATGTCTATGCTAAGGTCTTGTATGGTACAGCTCTGAGCTCCAAGATCCATGCTGGAGTTTTAGAAGTTTTTTTTTAAAAAAAATATTTTTAATTCAAAAAAAAAGAACTGTCTGCAGAAACGTACCTCTTGTCCTCAGAGTCCCTCCTCGAGTTTTTTGGCCAGTTGATCATGATGATCCAGCCGTTGGTGCCATCAAGAGACGCCTCTTCTACGATGCCTTTCTCCTTAGGCTTGACGATCTGCGCAAGCACGCGCTTGAGTAGTCCCTTGAGGTCCCTGGTTGGCTCGAACGCCTGCGACACCGAGACGAACGCCTGGTACGGGAAGTCCGCCTCCAGCAGCCGGCATACTTCCATGGCCAGCGTAGTCTTGCCAACGCCCCCGAACCCAACGATGGAAAACACCTTGCGTTGACGCTCTGCCCCTGCCGGCGCCTTGAGCCGCTCGGCCAAGGCGTCGATCTGGTCCTTCATGCCGACGACCTGGAGGTGGCCAGCGCCGTCGTCGGTGGCACGGCCGAGCAGCTGCGCCGTCAGCATCGGAGCCGCAGATGAAGCTGCAGGGGACCAGCCCAGCGCGTCGCGGTTGACGCCGTACCGCACGTGGCGCTCGCTGATGGCGACGGCGCGGGCGCGGAGGGCCCTGACGTCGCCGGCGAGGCGGCGGCGCGACGGGAGCGTCTGCAACAGGTGCTTAAACCTGGCAAGCACGCCGTCTCCCGGGCGGCACTTGATGCGGAGGCGGTAGAGGTCGATGCGGTCCTCCGAATCGTAGGCGAGCTCGCGCACCTGCTTCATGATCTCCTGGATGAAGGGGTCCACGGTGCCGTCTCTGGCTTCCGACTGCATCCGCAGGAGGGCGTTCATGGCGGCCAGGTCGTCGCGCAGCTCGGCGACGTCGCCGCCGACGCCGCTGAGCTGCCCATACTCCACAGCCAGCAGCTGCCCGACATTGCTCACGAGGGACTGGGCCGCGCCGCCCGCGCCCTCCATGCTCGATCGCTCACGGGTGGGTGGGTGCTAGCTGCAGATTGGTTGGGGACGGCATCTGGCGAAATGGTTTACAAAAACGATGGCAATGCTCTCGTCGCGATAGGGTGATGCTGTTCAAAGATGATCTGGGAATCCAGGGAGACACGAAACTTCCGGTACAAGAGGAGTTAGTCTGAACGCAGAAATGGACAAGCCGCTCCAGCACATGTCAGCGTTTCTAAAAAAGAAAAACTTTAGATGCGCTCCGTGCTCATGAATATTTTGTATAGCATATAAACAATTGATCTGGAGAAAAATGAGTCGATGACTTTTATATACCATATATAGAGCTAGAGAAGGAAGACTTCGAACGCACATAGAATACTCTTCCAATCATTCGTCAATAATTTCAAGCGCAACCAGCGAGATGTACAGCTGGTGGAAGTTTAAACTAGGATCAACATAAGACAGATCCGATCAATCAACTGACATGGCTGGCCAACAGCGGCATCTGGATGCAGCCATGTGGATCTGTATAGTTCTGATATTAGTATATCCTATGTATACAAGAGTAGTGAACTTTTGTATAGCTAGCTCTCCCGTCCCGCCTTGGTTCCCGTACGTGTCTCGTTCCTCGAGTGTGCATTGGGGGAATGTGGCCGCGTGCCTGACCCGGCGTCCAGGCCGGTGGTCGGCGCATCTCCTCCGATGGAGCGGAGCCCCAGCGCGCGAATAGTTCCGCTGCATCGCCGGCCGGTAGCATTTGCACGCCTTTGGTCGGTCGGTCCCTTGAATGCGTGCAAAGTCTATTCCAGCTCCTCGTCTTCTTGGCCGCGCGGCACTAGTTCTCTCGGTCGCGCGGGCAGGCAGAAGCTACTGTAGGAGCCTGCGTGACAGCCTAGCCACACCCAACGTTACTAGAACGACCTTTGCTCGATCTGTGTCGAATTGGCATTTTGCAATGCAAGCGGTACTGGCGATCTCAGTGCCGGCTCGCGGAGCTTTGGAGCTGCCCAAGCTCTCTCTCGGTCATCGTATCGTCTTTCGTGGTGGCCAGCGGCGAGCGAATTCCATGTAGCCCCAGCCGAAGGCCGCCATTTCGGTCAATAGTTTAACACGGGTACAAAAATAGGCATCGCTCTCACCTTGTTTTTTTTTTGTACAAAAATAGGCCACCATTTTTTTGTATTTTTCTTTGCCAATCACTCCTCCAAAATTTTATTTGGGAATCCTTTTTTTTCTTTAGATCTCATTTCGAAAAAAAAAACCGTGCTAACTAAGATGGGCCGATTGTTTCACAATAAAAAACTAAGATGGGCCTATTTTAACTGCTTGGGCTTGTTGGTATGTAGGCCTCCAACAAATTACTAGGCCTTGTCACTTTTCAACGGCTGAAATTGCTACAGAGTCCATCCATCCATATGTACAAGAAGAATTCGGAGATGAGGATCTGCTGCTCTACGCTCAAAAAAGGAATCTGCTGCTCGAGGCTGCTTGCTCATCCATCACGCTCGTCGCGTCAACGAGCTTGTTCCTCCTCCTCCTCTGTTGCGAGCATACATAGCAATCACTAGTTCTCTCGGGTCGCGCGGGCAGGCAGAAGCTGCCGCTCCACGGCGCAACTGAACCGCGCATCGGCTGCTCGATCGGGAATTCTGCCTCTCCCAACACCACACCTCCGTGGCCAGCGCAGCGTAGTCTTGCCGACACCACAATTCAGGACTTCCATGCTATGCCGCTCGCAATTAGCAGCTACTACTAGTAGTTAGTGTGGTAGTAGCCAGGTTTGGAACAGGCGGCTTAGCTAGTCTTCAAGGGAGATGCATGAGTCCAGAGGTTCCTCGATCTTTATCCCAGGCGATCTAGATTGGTTGACAGTACTATAAAGACGCATGCCAATTAATTAACCTGATGTGTTGCCATCTTCGCAGGGCCCGCTGCGGCATGGTTGACAACTGATGATTGAGGCACTGAATACATAAAGGAGGCTGTAGTTAGTTGCCGGCCTGATGGATCACGGCCCGACGGTGAGGTTACGGAGTGTTGGGGCCGCTTATCAGAGGGAGAAGAGAGCAGTCACCCAAGACCGCGCATAAGCATCAACGGTGAAAAAGGAAATTAATGCAGGACACAAACACTCCAAGATATATATTAACCGGTGTAAAAAGAAGAAAACCACAATCCAATCCATGACTAATATGTGCGCACGTGTACAATCAGACATAGTAGTATACACAAGCTAACAATGCCACATACAAATGCCACAGATAATTGCCCAAGAAAACCACCTTTTTTTTCATCAGAGGAAGAAGAGAGCAGTCACCCAAGACCGCGCATAAGCATCAACGGTGAAAAAGGAAATGCAGGACAGAAACACTCCAAGATAATTAACCGGCCGGCCTGTGTAAACGAAGGAAGAAAACCACAATCCAATCCATGACTAATATGCATGTGCGCACGTGTACAATCAGACATAGTATACACAAGCTAACAATGCCACATACAAATAAGCTTTAATTTATTACACAATGAGTTCGATCTCAAAGTCACAATAATGTTCCACAAATACATGCTTTATTCTGACAGTCTATGACGAGGAGGGAAAATTATGAAAGTACATTCAAAAGGGAAATTAAGCAGCATAGGATACTAGTAAATCAACAGGAAGAATGAACGTGTTTTTTCTGTTCCAAACAACGATATAATTAAAGAGACAATTATCAGTCATAATATTTTACGGCAACCTGGAGGGGCTTAGGGAGTCCATCATTCCAAGCCTTCAGCTGTCCCAGTACATGGTTCATTGCAGGGCTGTCCTTGAAACCCTTGATCGTAACCTTTTTTAGGCTGGTCAAGGAGTGCAGTTTTCTCGCATGTCGCTACTGAGCGGACCTTATCTACACCGTTCATTCTTATCTCACCGTCCATTTTTTCCTCCCACCTGCCACCGCTTTCTCCACAGATTTAGGCAGAATACCGACCGTGAGGCACCAACCAGGCACCCCCCTCGCCTTTACGAAACTCTTTCCTGTCCTCTTGTTTCCCAAAAGCTAGGGTTCCGTCTCCCTCCGACACTTTTCCCTCGTCTCCTTCCTCGCGTCGGCGGCGCACCACTCCTCCCTCCGACGCTTCCCCCTCACCTCTTTCCTCGCATCGGCGGCGCACCACTCCTTTTCAGTCGATGCATGCTCCAGTCAACACCGCGTATGTGAGGATCCACCGCTGTCGTCTGGAGGTTCACATCTTGATTCGTCTGCTGTGCTGCCGAGCTCGACCATGGATTCATCTAATTTTCAATTGATGCAAATCATCTCAGGTTCTCCCAGATTTCCAATACTTGGGCTTAATTTCCTCTTTTATATTCCTCTATGTGATGCATCTGATGTACATGGCCCTTTTCTGATACTGTAAGGTTTACCATTATTCGGAGTCCCGCCGGCTTTCCATGGATTCTGCAACTTCGGGCTCCCAAATTTAATTGGCGCTACTACTTTTATTGATCTTCCCTTGTCACAATTTCCTCAATTTTTTTTTTTGAAGGAAGCTTTTGCCTGCTTTTATTGAAAGCAATAAGAGTTTGTTACAGCATAACGTAGACCTACAGTACCAACGGACCAGAACTGGGGATACCAGTTTACATCAGGAACCGACCAAAAAAAAAAAAAACAAACCACAAAGCTTGAGTTTTTTGTCTGCTGATTTGAGCCTACTACACAGCTATAGGTAACAGTTCTTCAATCACCAGGCTTCAGCGTCCTCCACACTTTGTCCCCCATGCAAGAGCTTCGATCACCAGGCTTCAGCGTCCTCCACACTTTGTCCCCCGAGCTTCAGATGGAAAGATTGGGACCACGACTTCAGCTTCACTGTATATGCGTCCAGCTTCTCAATTTCCTCAAATTGGTATGGGTACGTCGTCAGTTTTTGCACCACATCTAATTTTCCACTCTTTCCTTCCCATTCCATTAATATAATTTTCCACTGCGGATAGTGCCAGTTGTGTACACACAGTCTGCCCTGACTACATTTCTTCTGTATTACTATATATGCTAATATTTCCCTATACCAACATATTCGTGTTTGTTTCATGCACGGATGTTATACTATTTTGATGACAAGATGCTATACTGAACATGTCTGTATTCGCAGGACCCTGTACTGTTTTGTCGATTAACCAACTTTATTCACAGTGCAAAATTATGTTGAATCAAAGATGCTGTTTCATGCATTGTTAAACCTAACATTAATTATCATATTTCTGAGGCCATGTATTTAATTAGTATACATAGTCATCTCCCATCCTCATTACACATCCTTTTCTAGTTAACAATCAGCATAATTTCCATTTTTACCCATATCATGTTTTCATCTGCAGTAGCTTATCATGTTTGTGATGAACACAAAACCATGCAGTCTACTTATTTTATCCAAATGAATTTTCATCCACATGAAGGACTTGGTATTTACACGCGCTCATATTTTATTGATTGTACAGGAAACATGTGGTCTTTCCAAGATCTTCTATGATCAGCATCTTCGGGATTACTGACGCCCCATATCATTTCTGTCACACCCGGTTTTAAAGACCAAAACCGAATGCATCTGTATGCGTGCCCAGGATCAAGTTTTCACGCACACAAGACAATTTGTATGATAAAAGAACAATATCTTTATTAAATCGATAACTTTATTACAAGAATGACCAATTGGTCTAAAAGAAAAGATTACATTACAGCGGAATAAATCTAAACGTTGGCGTCCTTCAACTCCACAGGAAGTCGACCGGAAGATCGCATGCCTAGAACATCGCTTCTCCAACTCCATTGTACTCCTCGATGTCTTCATTCACTGAGCAACAAATAAAAAGTGGTTTTGGGTCCCCGTGAGTACATAGAGTACTCAGCAAGTGGGGGAAAGTATGACATGTTGGCTAATAACAAGAAAGGCTTACATGGGTTTATATGCATAAATGCGGTTAAGTAAAACATTTTATAAAAGCAACTCCTATTTACTAGGTGATATATATCTCCAGACGGCCAAGGTTACTCCACCTTGCCAAGATCAAGGGTTCCAACCACCTTGTACGTTTCTACAGGTTACTCTACCTGTACCCAATCACAGTTACCACACTGCGATTGTCCTTCCATAACCACCATTCCCAGCTAATCGTGTGAGGGTCCATGCCGCTCTTGACCGTGAGCACGGCTGTCATGACAGTTTTACACTCTGCAGAGGTTGTACACATTTCCCCACGAGTTTGTGATTTCATCCCCTGTTGCCAGGTGGACTAAAGTCTCCTTTATGCCGTGCCGGCCAAGCACATGCACACTTCCTTAGGTGTGCGGCCAGGAGATCACAACAAGGCTTTTCCACAGCTTCCTCCAGCTTGTACGTGCCCACTTAGGTTCCACCGATAGGGGAAGTACACCCTTCACCCTAGAGGCCCCCTCTTGTGCCAGATGGTTCCGAGGAGTAACCCTCCTGTCCCCACACATCTCTCTCCCGAAGATTCCAGCGTAACCCGCCTTCCTCGCACCACGTTTGGCACGCACAGAACTGGTCTCCACAGTGTAATATGCCAGGCCGCGCCCATTCTTGGACTCGTGGCTGTACGGTTTTCATGGGTGGTCGCTCCACGAACCGGTCCTTAGATTTAGGTGATTCACAACAAACCAAGGGACTGCCGGTAACCCCAGCACAGTCCCTGAGCTGCCGTAACCCCAGCACAGCTCCCATACCACAATCACCCAAATCCCTAAGCTCCAATCATGTTGCTAAAGATTACCATTTAACCCTCATGTAACAGAAGTTCAGTTAATCAAGTTATAACCTTCCCAACCCGACATTAAGCAAGGCTAAGCAATTCTACCCATAAACAGTTAAGGTAAACTAGGGCGACAAGGAATGATTTTACAATATACTAGTAAACCCTACAAAATAGGTTCGCATTCATTTGACTCAAGCATGCAACTTTACAAAGAAAACGTTTATAAATTAGGATACAAAATGCGTCAAGGACACTTGCCTTTCGAGATGTTGCCGCTCAGTGATCTCATTTCTTGGTCTTCATGATATCCATGTCACTCCCGAGCGTGTCATCCTATTCGTGCGATTCCCAAACGTATATTCCTATTTGCGCAAACATGAAAAACAAGCATACAATAAATACACTATGCAGGGAATAAAACAAGAAAAGGTTCAACACGGGGAATCAAAGCTTTGGACCAAGGCACGAATTACAAGAGAAACATTGATTGGGTGGATAATTCATAGGAGATCAATATGTCAACAGGAGATAACATTGCGGCACACGAATGATATATTATTTTAATATCACAAACTTATGTTGTGCCAAAATGGCATGTGCACCTGCCATTGTACCACACAAATTTGATAATTAAAATAATACATTAACCGTGGCCTAGTTGTGCAATATAAGGTAGCATAAATTTGCTCGTATACGATGAATGGGCAACAACAGGACCAATGAATTTTGTTTGTGGAGTTTTGCTGAACATGTGAACACTGAAACGAGCTTGCATTGAAAAGGGCTAGAACAGAACTATATTCAGTTAAACAGGAGTCGCAAGACAACAAAATTAGGTAGGAAATTAACAGGAATGACAGGTTTTCCTATGATCTTTACCAAGACAGGGATGCAGCTGTTTGGAGAGATGAGCACAGCTCGGGCCATTGTGTGTAGCGGACAGCATCTCTGCTCTGCTAGAAACTCGTGGAGGTGCTTCGTCAGGACGATCATGTACAGCGGGTCGACGGCGCGTTTTCCGGCGAGGAAAACGATGGCGCTGCGGTGTGGACGTCGAGGTGGTCGCACTGCACGTGGAGACAAAGCAAAGGATCAGGAATCCTTCTGCGCGTGCTGTGCCAAAGGACTTGATGGTTCGAGCGAAGGCGCAGTGGTGTCGATGGCGAGGAAGCAGCAGAGTCACTGAGCCAAAGCTCGAAGGAGACGTGTTTCCGGCCGGCAGATGCATCTCGTTGCAGACTTGCGGCAGTGCCCGATTGACGGGGCACGATAGCGAGGTCGTGGGCGTGCTTCCGACGTCGACGTGGTCGAGCTCGAGCACCGCGACGATCTTGCCGGAGTTGAGGGCGATGGAGCTTGCGGCGGCGCTGTACGGAGAAGCTTGGACGTGCTATAGAAGGCGGCGTCTCGATGCTGGTTCTGAGCAATAAGGCGTCTGGAGGAGGAAAAAGGGAACCGGACTGCCTTGTCGTGGCTTTTATACAGGACGGAGGGAGAAGAACAGGCAGCGCCGTGCGATGGCTATTCATTGCCAGAGGCATAAACGCTTGCACCGTTACAGCGTTACTTCAACCTGATGGTCGATTGATTGCAGGAATGCGGAAGGTAGCGAGTTACTCAGCATGCAGCGTTGCTGGGTCGTGCGCTTTGTGTCGATGCGTGAGTGCATGCGATGGTCAGCTAGGTGGCTGCTGCACCTAGATTGCTCCCTTAATACAGATAACAGATCACGGTAGAAAGAGAGATCAAGGAAAAAGACAAGACGCTGGCTGTGCACTGTTAGTAGTTTGCTTGCATGCCGATGGAATAAAATAGAGAAAAAAAAAGGATAGGAATAAGAAAACACGCGCTGACAGTTTCTATAGAAAGAACAGAAATAGATGACATGCTCTTTCTTTTTAATGTTTTTTTTAAAAAAAATGGCTCCGAGATATTTAAAACAGAACAAGGGAACTCTTCCAAAATGTCTATGACAAAACCAAAGGTTTTGAATAAACTAAATGATTTTATCTTAATGCTTTTTCAGAAATGAAAACAAAATTCTTGTTAAAAGACTCTTCAACTAGAATAAATACCTTCATTTCATAAAAACTCATTTTTTATGACAAAATGTGAATTTATTTTATACAAACAAAATGGTAAAACGTTTTATTTGAACAAAATCTTAAATGAACTAAATAAATTCTTTTTAATTCAAATTAAATTGATAAAATTGGTCTTTAAAGTTGAAAAACGATTCACATCCCAAAACTGAAATTTTGGGGTGTGACAATTTCCCAAGTCATTTTTGGCATCTGACTTCATGTACGTGATGCCTGTCCTAAACTGCTATCTACTTTTTTCATCCACCTGCATGATAAGTGTTCCTTGCTATACAAAGTCTGTTAGGCAAACTTCATGAAGCACCTTGTGTGCTATTATACATCCATCAGTGGTAAGCATACTCTGTTCTATTAGTATAAATGCATAATTTTAGTACAGCCAACTCATACACCTATTTATCATTCCCCGTTTCGAACTTATATCTTATTTCGCTGCTGAACACCTCTTTTGGATGTCCATGAAACTTCTTTTTTAGCTGTCCAAGAAACTCCTTTTTTAGCTGTCCAAGAAACAACATTTTTTGTGTATCCTGTACACTTATATCTTATTCAATTAATAGGCATCTGTCTTGCCATTACCTTGTTTCATGCACATGCATGACCATTTGGTATTCGTTGTCGTACATAGTATGATCCATTAGTATAAATGCATAATTTTAGCACAGCCTACTCATACACCAATATATCATTAGCTGTTTCGTACTCAAACTCTTTCACATATTATTGTACCGTGCTTGAACATCTTCTTTTCAGATTTATCAAAACAAGTATCTTTTACCCTTTTTATTAGCCCATGATTGCTACACCAACCCTTGCACACCACATCAGCATTCTCCATAACCAGTGTAATCCTCTCCTTTTTTTAGCAAAAAGAACCTGCTTTTTTAAGCACTACCTTCAATTGTAATCATCTTTTGTGTTGTCGTTTCATAAATATAAAAGGTTCTCCAATAACCAACTTTTTAGATTGATAATAAACACTGTCCCCTAGTTCTTTTCCAACTGAAGCATATTCTTACTGGCGACTTGGATCCTTTTACAATGTAGCATTCACTTTTTAGCATCCATACTATGTTAATGCTCTCTGAACATATTTATTTTTGTGTACAGGGAATATATTTATCAAACCACAAGTTAATATTAAATACACAACAAGTTTATTTATTGAATAAGAAGCCCGAATATATTTCCATAGATCCATTTCTGTCTATTTCCAATGTTTATTATTGCTCCATTTCTGTCTATTAATACCCTTTTTGTATTCAATGTTATCGTTTCTGTCTGATTCACTTCAACTGGTATCTCTCTGGATGATCTTTAATCATTGCTTGTATTTCTTAGCATATATTTGAAATATGCATCAATTTGAATGAATAAACGTAGCATAGCATTGTAGACTTCTGATTTGAAATCATAAGGCATTGCTCGATTGGTATCCGCTCCATGATGTTCCTGTTACCTTTCTGAAATTATCGCACTCTAATTAGTACATAGGCTTATTAATCTTAATATTAGAAATCTACATTGACCGTATTATTATGACAAAGTTACCTCATTATTTTTCTGTTCTTTCCGTACGTGTAGGCACTTTGGATTCGGCTTTCTGCTATATATGATACATCGTTTATTGGACGAGCCTGCTCCGCATGCAAAATGAAAATTTTCTTATGTTTCATGGTATGTAAAATGTTAATTGCTAAAGGAACAGTATTACCTTCGTTTTTCCTGAACATAACCACCTTTTTATCAAATAGGGGACACATGTCTTTCTTAACCAGCTCTTTTACATACTCATAAGGGTAGGCATGAACCTTGGCAATATATGTTAGTATTTGTACATTCTCCCAAAGTCCATATCGTTCAGGTTGTGTATCTATTGGCTTAAAACGTTGTATGTCAAGATTACTGTAATTTCCTATAAATATTTCATAAATACACAACAAGTTAATATTGAATGCCATTGCTTACCATGAAATCAAACAACCCTCCAGCCGCACCTTAGAGCTTGTTGTATCTTTCTTGCTGAATCTCGCAGGACATTCATGATATAGCCACACCAGTTCAAATTTGCCAGAGTCTGGGTCTATCAGATAGGTGAACAATTACTATTTTATATTGGAATTGCTGCCGTTTGGACCTAAGAAATATGCACCTGTATATAGTACAACAGCCACCTTAAATGCATTCCTTTCAATGTTTGTCATCTTCGTGTCATATTTGCACTGTAGAATCTGATATTGAACTTCTTTGCAATAAGATTTCAACCCCCCCCCCCCCCCCCCCCCCCCCCCTCGAGTTTGTGATAAAGAACAATTCTGCTAAGCTTGCAACAGCTTTCTAGCTATGTCCACAACTCTTGCCTTTTACAGCTAGCACACTAGTCAATAGCTCGAGAACTATTTATAGAATGGTGCAGTCTGATGCACATAATTCTGGTGTCTTCAATTTAAATTTTTGGTAAATTGTGGATTCTGTGAATTTTAATGTATAAATCAATGCCTTTGGTTGGAACTTTTTGACTGAGTAGTAGCTTTTGGCCTTTATGTGAAACGTATTGGTTAGTGATAAAGTAAATGTAGGTAACACTGCACGGAGAGACTAACGACGAGGGAGGCTATAGCCTTCTTGTACCAGTGCCACTGTGAGTCGGTAAGTGATTTGTTTTGATCTCTAGACCCTACTTGATTGGAAGATTCATTGAGACAATTGTCGCAAATTTGGAGCTCTCAGCCTAATCAATTGGCAAAAGTAGTCTTGAATTAGTTTATGGAAGCAATCGAATATTTTGTTGACTACTAAATCAATTGGCAAAAGTAGTCTTGAATTAGTTTATGCTGGAAAAATAATCTTCCTATTTCCTCTATATCTGTTCAGGTACGGTTTCACCAGAGTAATTGTGGATACATCTCTCTAATGTTGACGTAAGTGTTTCTCTCATATGATTAGTTTTCCTTCCGTCGTATGCCTATTATTAGATGTATTATGTACCTGTGCGTTTTGTCCCATATGGATGAAGGTATTAACTCAATAACTGGTTGCAGACAGTTAATAGAACTCATTATGTTTGGTTTACTTTGTGCTTCTTTTTTCTTCACATTATGACATGTGTGCTCTGGTAAAAAAAACTTTGTGTTGGAAAACTTAACTGCGTTTTTTTTGCTCAATTTAGACAAAGATTTTATTCTCTTTTGTGTTAATACTTTAGTTTTCCAACACAAAGAAAAACTTTGCTTTGGAAAACTTAAGACTAATCTATTTTCTTTTCATGTATAAACCACGGCCTTTCTCTTTAGGCTAGCTAAGAAAACCATTTCTATGTCTAAAACTTTCACAGGTTGATTTTAAAGATTAATCTCATACTTGCCTTTTTCACTATTCATTCTCATAGGCTGTCTCCGTACAAATTCTGAGTTTAAAGGACTGGTACATCTGAATCTATTGGGAAGGTTTGAGAAAAGTTCAGGTTCAAGGTAGTGCCTGGGCTCAAGGTGGAGAAGTTGATCGTCTTCTACTACATGTCCAAGGGCAATGTTTTAGCATTCTTGCACGGTCAAATTTATTCTTGCTATTTGTTCTTTTCAACTTTTCAAGAATTGATATCATAATCCATGGATCAGCTTATTCTTACAGCTACTATTTAGCAATAAGTTTGGAACGTTTATAGTAAGCAAGAAACCTTTTACTGATTGCGATCATCTATCTTCAAAGAAGTGTTTCTTGCTGATAGCTTGCAACATCCATTTTCTTGCTACTTTAAGGGAAATGAGAAGCTGCAGAATCTGATGCAGACCTAAAGAATGCAAGACACTCTGCATGTTGATGCAAGCTGCAGCCAAGGAGCTGGCTAGGCGGCATGTTCCCTTTCATGAATCACAGTCCTTGTATTGTTTGTGGTGTTGTCAACTAGTGTATCCCTTGAATTTGATTGCTCCACTGAATATGTAGAAGTGCTTTCGACTGCATTCTTTTTTTCTGAAGGATACGGACAATGCTACATTGTAATTGTACTTGTTTGTAGACAACATTTATGTGATGAATATGCACTTGAGGATGAATTCTGTTGTGCCTCGAATTGTCACTCATCCATGTTTGAGGAGAACTTGCACTTGAGGTTAAATTCTTCGTTTTTACTAACAATACATATGATGCCTTTTTCACTCCAAAACATTGTATTATGGTTTATTGAGTACTTTGTATTATGGTTTATTGAGTACTTTGACTGTACAATATTATCATAGGATGGAAACGGCATGTTTTGGTGACAAGAGAGGACATTATTGGTGACTGCTGTATCGATGTGGGAACTACTGTGTCATTGTGCATTGTGGTCGTTGTCATATGGAACCACTATATGCCTTGTGATCAGTATTGAACAGTTGGCACATGGAACCACTGGATACGGTGTTAGTCACCATTGGCATCTGTCATACCTATAACAGTCAAAATTGAACCATTGGCATGTGCAAGATTGTAACGTTGTTGGTAGAGCATCTTTTATTGAGATAAATGTTGACATCGATCTTGAAATGTCATTGAGCTCTCCGTCACACGTGACTTTTGAAGGACCAAACTAATTATGGTTGTGTTTGGCAATTTAGCATCACATAGTATCTCCCTATAAAATTAATAAAAGATTTTGGTAATGAAATTTCATACTATCATTCTGGTATGTTGTATGATGGAAGCTAGGTTCACTCATAAAAGACAACCACACCAATCAAAATTTCCTATAATAGCTTCTCACACTTATTTAGGGCCAGGATTTTATGCGGATGCTTTTCCTCCGTACAACAGTAGTAGTTTGGCACGAAATATCTATTATAGAAAGATAATCCAGACGTGGTCCATGATAACTTCGGGTAAAATGAGTTAGTTTCAACACATGATTTAGGTTGTTCCACATAGTACGTAACTAGGAAGCTCATGTAGGAGATTAAAAACCGAGTGCGCAAATTCAGGTATAATAGTGCCAATCTAAAAACTCACAACATACTGTCACCCTCGCAGCAACAGACATTCATATGCTCCAAAAAGAGGCGAGATATCTGAAGACATTACTACAAATGTAAAGAAAACCTCATATGGTCATGCCTTGGTGGTGTTTGCCACATGTACACCATTGGTATCTGAAAGACATTACACTAAATGTACAGAAAACCTCATACTTCTCATATTCTAAAGAGATTCAGTAATGTGTCCAGATCTATATGTAAAATAAAAAAATGCCACACAACAAATCCACACGGCCATTTTTCCACTAACTAAATCCAGTTTGGGCAAATTATTCTGCAGGACGCCATCCTCAATTCCCACGAGTTCTCATCCTGCTTTGGAAAATTAGAAATGGAAGTTAAGTACACAGAAATTTATTGCTCATACGATTTAACCCACATAAAAGTAGCCAGACAATTTATGGTGAAGTGACCTAGACTGCATATTCTTAAAACATCATGAGAGAGCAACATTTTTTGGACAACTAAATAACTACAAGATGAAGCTGGTAAAACAGGTGAAGGTGATATTGAAGCAACATGAGTGCACATGGTGATTAGTAGCTAGGTCCAAGTCTTTTAAATGCTTATGCAGCAACATGAGTGCACATGGTGACTAGTAGCTAGGTCCAACGCTTTTGAATGCGTATGCAGCAACACGAGTGCACATGGTGATAATTCAATTGCTAAGCCTCAACGGCTCTTGTCTTCATCATCGAAGAAGATCCAATATCTATCACTAGCATCCAAGAAATTCATGTATGAGAAGAGCGTTCCAGCAATACACAGGAATGTCATATTTGTCCAGAAAAGTCAACATACCGATGGCATTGTTCTTTTAAACTCTGTATAACCAATTACTCCATCAATGTTACAGTTAGGGACATCTGGAATTGGAGAAGTCAATGGTAGCAGCATTTCAACTTCTTTCTTTGTTTTCACGTAACGCAATACGCTCTATATGCCAAAAAAAAAACAGCTATAGAGAGAGAGGAGAAATGTCAATCAGCAACTCATATAGAAAAAGCACTGAAAAGTGGACTGTTGACTTTGCCAGAAATGGTGTTTGGCTAAAAGCACAACATTATTTTTTCACACATATTCCCTCATTTGATGACCATAGAATCAAATGTGGAAAGAGAGGAGTGAGTTGTAAATATTAGGAAATGTTGTTTTTCGAACTATGGTCACAGAAATGGTGTTTGCCAAAAATGAAATGTGGATTAACATTATGATGTTAAACTAATCTTATGTCATTTTAATCCTACATGCCAGAATGAAGGAATCAATATGCAAGGAGAATCATACATTGCTATTCCTGCAGTCTGTTTGATTCATCGAACATAGATATCAGTAATACATGTTTGCTGTACAAACATGTACATACGGGACTGAAGGATCAAATTAGGGCATCAGTAATCCCAAGGATACTGAACGGAGAAAATCTTGGAAAGAGCACATATTTTCTGTAAAAACAAGTAAATATGTTACATCAAGTCGTAGGTGCGTTACTAATTATTACAGTGGATAGATCACATGAAATTGTTTATCAGCATACTATACGGTAGCTTGGAGCATATGATTGATTTGTAGGCACTACGGTTTGAAGGTTGGGTAAACATACAACTTATTAACAGTGGACTTGGACGATCTTAAAAAAGTTTGAGTTTTTATGTACAGTCGATAAAAATAAAGGTAATGAATATACAGTTAAATATCCTTGTCTAAATTTTAAATAAGTGAATTTTGAGCATAAGACCATGAACTATCAAGTAAACCTGAAGATGCTGATCTCAGAAGATGCATATCCGGAAAAACATGGGGCACGGGTAATCCCGAAGATGATGAGCTTAGAAGATCTTGGAAAGAGCACATGTTTCCTGTACAATCAAGTAAATATGTTCAGATGTAAATAACAAGTTTTGGGTAGCTGAAAAGTGAATGATATATTGTAATTTTGGAGAAGTCGCCCATTAAGTTTACTTCAGTAGGAAAATAAGATAAAATGTACAGGATCCACAGAAAAGGAGTTTCTTGGACAGCTAAAAAAGGAGTTTCTTGGACAGCTAAAAAAGGAGTTTCATGGACAGCCAAAAACGCTGTTTAGCAGCGAAATAAGATATAAGTTCGAAACAGCCAAAGATAACTCGGTGTATGAGCTGGCTTATCTAAAATTATGCATTTATACTAATAGAAGAGAGTATGCTTGGACACAAGGTGCACACAAGGAACGATGTATATTACTATGGATGAATGTATAGTAGCACACAAGGTGCTTCATGAAATTTGCCTAGCAGACTTTATATAGCAAGGAACACATACTTATCATGCAGGTGGATGAAAAAAGTAGATAGCAATTCAGGACAACGATCACGTACATGAAGTCAGATGCCAATAAAATGACTTGGGAAATGATATGGGAAAAACTGTAAGTGTGCTGAATGCCAACTAAGATAAGTATGTGTAATGAGGATCACAACTGACAGGATATGCTAATTAACAGACATGGCTTCAGAAATTTGGTAAATAATGAGAGTTTTAAGCATGCTTGGAACAACATCGTTGATTGGACGTTTCAGGATGAATGCGGTTTGTTAAATAACAAAAGTAAAAATCATCCAGGCAATACAAACATTAACATGTTGGTATGGCGAAACAATAACATTTCTAAGAGACCGGAATTTTCATGTAGTCACGGCAAACTTTGTGAAGCCAATTTGTACTATCTTATGTGCAAAAATATATTAATTGAATGGCAAGGAGGAAGAAGAAAATAAACCTGTCGCAGGGTGTGTTGCAAGTATTGATGACGGACCAATACCAAAGTGAGGAAATGGTGATTCGCGACGACATAAGGCTACTTAAGCAACAGAAATGTGACTACGAAATTTGAATGCAACAGAAAAGTGATTACTTGTTTCAGCGTTGAAGCAGAAGCCAGAATCAGATGCATGAATAGTTAAATTGTTCTGAGTCATATCCGAAAAACTTGGGGCATCAGTAGTCCTAAATATGCTGATCGTAGAAGATCTTGGAAAGAGCACATGTTTCCTGTACAATCAAGAAAATATCTGCGCATTTAAATACCAATTCGTCCGGGTAGCTAAAATGTGAATACTTTATGATAAACCGGTATCTTGTTGCCCATTAATTTTGATTCGGTTGGAAAATAATAAAAAGGGTTTGAGCAGCAGAAAAATGAGCCAAGTGCATTGCGGGGAAAGGGGTATCTTTGGCAGACATAAAAGGTACTTAGTAGCGAAATAAGATATGTCTTTGGAAACAACGAATGATAAATCGATGTTTGAGTTGGGTGTTCTAAAATTATGCATTTACGCTGACAGAACAGAGTATGATTGGACACAATGTGCACGCTTGGAATGATTTATATGACCACTGATGGATGTATAGTAGCATGCAAGGTGCTTCATGAAATTTTTTGTCTAACAGTCTTTTTATATCAAGGAAGACATGCTTATCATGCAGGTGGATGAAAATTCATTTGTATCAAATAAGTAGATTGCACGGCGTTGTGCGCATAACAAACATGAAGTCAGGTGCAGATAAAATTACTTTGGAAATGATATGGGTAAAAATGGAAATTATGCTGAATGCCAACTAAAAAAAAGGATGCGTAATGAGGATGAGAGCTGACTAAGTATACTAATTAAAATACATGGCCTCAGCAATATAGTAAATAATGTGGCATTTAACCATGAATCAAACAACATCTTTGATTGGTCGTTTAACTATGAATAAAGTTTATTAATCAACAAAACAACATAGCATCCTGTCAATACAAACATTAATATGTTGGTATAGGGAAACATTAGCATATCTAATAATACGGAAGAAATCATGTAGGCAGGGCAGACTTTGTGTACACAACTTGCACTATCCGCAGTAGAAAAAAAATATTGATAGAATGGGAAGGAAGGAGAAGGAAACTAACCTGTCGCAAGGTGTGGTGCAAGAACTGACGTACCCATACCAAAGTGAGGAAATGGTGACAAGGGAAGACCAGAAAAAGTACTAGCGCTAAGTGGATTTGGGAGGCCGAAGTTGAATAATTCATGGAAAGCCGGTGGGACTCCATTATGTACAACCTTACGATATCAGAAGAGGGCACATGTAAAGCAGATGCATCACATAGAGGAAAATCGGAGTAGGAAATCTGAGGAAAACAAACCGAACGAATCGGAACAAATCATATTAGAACTCGAAGTAAATGAGGTGACAGAGGAAAATCAGATTAAAAATCGAAATAAAACATAGCACGAAATAAACCAGGAAGGGATTGAGAGCTAGGGAACTAAGAAAACCTAACGAGATTTGCATTAATAAAGCACAACTGGAGGCGGAGATCTGGAAGGGGAACCGAATGAATTTGGGATAAACCTGCTAATAATTGGCGGCGGGGTGGGGAGACGAAAAAGTTGGGTGAATTCTCAGACGGCGGGGGGAGAGGATAGAAACCAGCCAACTCACGAGGCGCGCGGCGGGCAGCGAGGCAAAACAATTGGCAGTTTGGCGAAGCAAGCCGGGGACCACGCGATCGTGGCGCGGGATCGAGGCGAAAATGAACGGCCAGGATAAGGTCCGCTCAGAGGGTAGGTGCGAGAATGAGTTTTCGGCTGGTCAAGTGCTCCATGCCAATGATGCTAGTCTCCAACTCGTCGCTATCAAGACCCAGTGCAAGGTGCTCAAGCATTTCCATGGAACCTTCCTCAAATCGGATGACATTTGGTGGAGGACATGAAAATTCGAAGTGACTGAGCACCGGAAATTTTTGGCTGATAACCTCATCATTGGAGTGTTCTTTCAACCACACACGCAAAGCCTTTAGGTTCGGCAATTGATGCATGACACTAAATAACTGGTCAACATCAAGGCTTATAGCAGTGATGGCAAAGGCAGTAAGGTATGCGAGTGACCCGACCCAGCTGGGCAACTCATAGATGTCACCGTAGATGTCAAGGACCCGGAGGAATCGCGGTGGTTCAGATAGGTCATGGAGAAAGTTCAGTACCTTGTGTTCACTGACGTCAGTTTGTACGCTTTCTATTCCTATAGTGAGATGTCGGAGAGAGTACCTCTTACTCAATGACAAGGCAAGCTGTTGGACAACATCCACACGACTGGTCTTGATAAACAAATCTAACCGCTGTAGTTGTTCAAGTTCACCCACTTCTCGAGCAGCTTCGACGTCATCTCCAAGACAAACCTCACCCAACTCTCGTAGTGCCTTCACCTTGCTGAGCCCTCGGGGCAATGTCCAGTTCCCGCGCCCATATTTCTTGTAGAACCTCAGGAACTCAAGCCTCTCTAGCTTTGTGACAGTTTTTGGTAGGTCATCAAGGAGGGTTTCCCGTACATCAAGTGTCAGTAGATGCACCAGATTCCCAACTTGAGGAGGCAGCACGCTGATTTTTGTACTTTGGAAGCTTAGGTACTTGAGTAGGTGCAATTGACAGGCGTACCTTACATGCTTGTTTGTTACGGCCTTGCAACCTGTCAGGTCAAGAACCCTCAGCAGGATGAACTTGCCTAGTTGATCAAGGAACTTGTGCTCTTTGGGGTCGAACATGCTCAATGATCGAACATGATCCACGATCACCGCCTCCGTGCCTCGTTGACCAGCTGTCTTTCCCTTGTATGGAGAGTATGGGCCATTCACGCTGCCATGAATGGAGAGACGACGAATCCTGTCGTCTGACAGCTCTTCGTACGGCCCTCCTTGCAGGCTAACAAAGTTAGCCTCTAGAGACTTGGACACCATGACCTCCAGAAACATATCATGCACCCGATATGACTGTATAGGAGTTTCCAGCAGGTCGACACGGCCTTCTTCAATCATGTTCCTACCCAATAGCTCGTCCAAGTAGGATTCTGCAACCTCCATCATTGTTAACCCTCGCTTCTTTGAGACCAATCCTTCGGCGATCCATCTGGCCAAGAGCCGATCCTTTTTGATAGCATAATCCTCTGGGAAAATGCTAAAGTACATCATGCAACCTTTGAGCTCATGAGGTAGGTGGTTGAAGCTGAGTGTGACTAGCTGTCTCATCCCCTCAAGGGTGGGGTTGCTCTCCATTTGAGAACCAATCGATTTGCATATAGTTTCCCACTTATCTGTGTGTCCAGGTGACTTGAAGCCTGCCAAAACACTAGCAATGCTAACAATGGCCAATGGAATCCCACCACACCTCTTTATAATATTGCCCATCACCTCTTCGAGCTGCACAGGACACTGCCACAGAACAGGTGATTAGCGACGGGTTTTTGGGGTGATTAGCGACGGGAAATGAACCGTCTCTCTTATTACGTCGCTAAAGATGGACGCATAGCGACGGGGATTTCCGCGTCGCTACAGATGTACAGCGACGGGTTTCCTCCCACGTCTGAAATGCTACTACAGACGTCTTTCCTAAAACCCGTCGCTGGTGGCATGAGCGACGTCACTCAGAAACCCGTCGCTGCTGCCTAAAACCCGTCGCTACTGCCTAGCGACGTCTCTCCAGTAACCCGTCGCTGCTGGTGGATGGAAAGCAAAAAAAATTATTGCCATGCATTCTTTATCATATCTTTTGTCCCCTCTGCACTAATTAGCAAAATGACCAAAAATATTTTCCTTCACAAATACAGTTCTCACGTTATACAATTTACAATGTCACATTCATCCACATTAACAGACCACCAATCATGCATATTCTGCCAGAAAAAAATACGAAAACTGACAAACCATCTTTACAAAAAGATGGGTGTTCCATCCATATACATGATATTCAACATATGAAGATTAAAAACCTTGTTCTTGTAAACAGGCGCTACTACAAAAATGTCAAAACCTGGTACAAAACATTGCTATTGTCCTTGTTCTTCTTCTTCTGAAGGCATAGCTGGGTAACAAAAAGAAATCCTATTAGAAAACAAACAAAAACATTTATGTTGGATAAACCGAACTAGTGCGGACGTTTATGTTTGACTCAAGATTTTCTCAGTTGGGGGCAAGCAAGCATGTGAGACTAAATCATGGAGACTACCAACTCAAACTTAAATCGGCATCAAAATGCTCAGCACAAATCCACAGCTCAATCGGAAAGAAGTCTTACAAGGAAGACGGGGTGGGCTGGCACCGCGGGGGTGTTGGGGAGCCCGGCGTCGGAGTCGCTGCTGCCGGATCCAGTGCGGCAGTGCCGGAGGATGACGGCGAGGAGGCATGAGCCCTGGCTGCGCCACCAGAGAAGCCAGATCTCGCGGCCGCCGTGCGGCCATGACGCACCTCCTCCCTCCATGCGCCGCAGCGCACCATGAGCCGCCACCGCTAGCCCCACAAGCACGCCCACCCGTCCTGCGCCGGATCCCACCGCAGCGGCGCCGTCGAGGCACCAGTTCGCCAGGTGAGAGGGAGCGAGAAAGAGAGAGAGAAAGAGAGGGAGAGGCGGCGGCGAGGGGAGTGTGCGGCGTTTAGGGTTCGGGGAGGGAGGGGAGTTGTCCTATATATGGTAAACCGGGTGGTGACTGATGGGCCCGTAACGGGCCGTGCGTTGTGGGCTCCTCTCCAGCTATTCGTTTATGCTGGACAAAATTCATCGACGCGGATAAGGCTTCGGCATTCCGTCGCAAACTGATAGCGCCTCGCTGGACGCCGCCGCCGCCGCCTCGTCACGCGTGAGCAACGCTGGACGCCGCCTCGCCGCGCGGGAGCTCGCTGGACGCCGCCTTGCTGCGCGCGAGCTCGCTGGAGGCCGCCGTCTCGCCGAGCGCACTCGCCGGAGCCTGGAGCCTCTGCTCGACCGCAGCTCTCCGTTTCCTACGGTGGCGTCGGCCACAGGAGCCTAGCGACGGGTTCCAAGGAACGTCGCTACTTGGGACTTGCAGCGACGGGTTTTGCTGCAGCGTCGAAGGAACCCGGCGACGGGTTTCTAACACCCGTCGCTAGTTTTGAAAACTTAGCGACGGTATTTCATCACCCGTCTAAAACAGCGGAATACTAGCGACGGTGAAATATTTAGCGACGGGTTTTGAGTAAAACCCGTCTGTAACTGTTTGTCATTTAGCGACGGTATTTTACGCAATGTATTTAGCGACGGGTTTTTGAAGTTGTGTTCAAGGTTAGCGACGGGGTTCAAAATTTCGTCGCTAATGTACGCGTCGCTAAAGCCAGGTTCTGTGGTAGTGGGAATGTGGGATAAGTGGCATCCGTGGAGCCAAACACTCTGTTGAGGAACAACCTTTTAGAATATTCGAAATTGAGGGGTTGCATGTGATGGATCAAATCTTTGCCAACACCAGCAGGGCTGCATGCTTTTGCCACGGTCTCCATCCGAGTGGTCACTATGATTCTGCTGTCGCAGTTGTTCTCTGGCAACACTGATTGGATTGCCTCCCATGCTCGTATTAGCCATACATCATCTATTACAATGAGGTACCTGTTTATTCGTATGTACACCATGGTTAGTTCAATGAAACATGCAGAAGAGGGTTACCCCGTGCATATAAAAATTATAAATGATACTTCGCCACTTGTGTTCTTTTTTCAAGTCTATCTTATAGTATACAAAAGATCGTTTGGACGGGTAACATCAGAAATAATACATGTTTCTTTGATTAATCATGTTTACAATCCTATGCCAACATTAAAAATGTAAAGCATGAAATCTCAAAAGCTTTTATTTTATTTTATAAGTGTCACGTCAAATGCAACAGAATTCTCCCACGGAGCATAGTTCACATATTTTGAACATTATTTCACTTTTTACGCCTGAAACAGAACCTTGCTCCATTAATTTACTACTCCCCTATTGAAGCTTCGATTTTAAGTGATGATGGTATATTTTATTACTCCCCTATTGAAACACATCATATCTCGATGTACATGTAGAATATGAAGCTTAAAATTTTAAGTGCTGATATGTTAAATAATTATAACATGTGAAAATGTTTTTTTCTTTGCGAGGATGTTTTCTTATGTCATATGTATTGTTAATTGCAATTAAATTATGTAAATATTAATAAAACATTATACTCTCTCTGTTTTTATTTATATGACGTAGTTGACTTTTTTGTTGAACTTTGACCAACAATATAAAAGTATTTAATTAGTTACTTAACATGAAAAATTGTTATCATTAGATTTATCATCAAAAGCACTATAAGGTTAAACTATATATTTAGCTATTTGCACAAATATTGATAGATAAGACTAATAGTCAAAGTAACGAAAAAGTCAATTGTGTCATATAAATAAAAAACAGGGGAGTAGTTTGTTTTATCTAATATCATCGAAATTTGAGTTTCAAATTCAACTTGCATGCAAAAAAAAAACAAAAACAAACTTCAGTGTTCCGGGGAGTAAATTAAGCCATGATTTTGTTTAGAGTAGAATGTATGAATTCAGAGGAGTAAAATAAAATTTTTATATCCAAAATAAAGAAAAGACTCTGACAAGCATGTGCCCTAGATGAAAGGGTGGTAACAGCATTTGGAAAGTAGAAGCGAGCAGAGAAATAGAGTAAAGATTTCCTTGGGTAATGTTTTTATGTGATGATCTGATGACATGTCTATGCTAAGGTCTTGTTTGGTACAACTTGAGCTCCAAGAAGTTTTTTTTTTTTCAAAAAGATATTTTTTAATTCAGAAATAAGAACAAAATGGCTTAACCAAAAAAATGTTTCATGAATCATGAGTCCACAGTACCATAATAGTTGTGTAGCTGCACAACGTACCTCTTGTCATCAAGCCTCTCCTCGAGTTTTTCGGCCAGCTGATGATCATCCAAGCCGTCGGTGCCACCAAAAGACGCCTCTTCTACGATGCCTTTCTCCTTAGGCTTGACGATCTGTTCAAGCACGCTCTTGAGGAGAGCCTTGAGGTCCCTGCTTGGGTCGAATGCCTGAGACACCGAGACGAACGCCTGGTACGGGAAGTCCTCTTCCAGCAGCCGGCACACCTCCATGGCCAGCGTAGTCTTGCCGACGCCCCCGAATCCTACGATGGAAAACACCTTGCGTTGGCGCTCTGCCCCTCGCCCTGCCGGCGCCTTGAGCCGCTTGGCCAAGGTGTCGATCTGGTCCTCCATGCCAATGACCAGGCGGTGGCCTGCAGCGTCGTTGTTGGCACGGCCGAGCGCTTGCGCAGGTGCGGACGCCGTCAGCATCGGAGCGGCAGAGAAAGCAGTGTTATATTTTTCTAGCAGACACTGCCCTAAGACAAACAATTAAGGACGTGACTAACCAGCTACTAGAAGCCAGATAAAGCAAGCTAGCTACCAGTCTGGGTTCGGAGAAGAGACGCGGGTGAGATAGCATGCGGCAGCGTCGGGCAGGGGCGCGTGGCGCGCAGCAGCAACAGAGGAAAAAGGAGCGAGGGTGCGGCGGCGGGGCGAGTGCGCTTGGAGCCTGCTCCGAGTGCCGCTGCGCGTCGTTGTTGCCGACGCCCGTGGTCGCTAGATGGCCAGGTCTAGACACCGCCGGTAGTTAATTAGACTTTTTCAACAATTAATGATGCTAGGTATTGAGTTACATGTGCTAACTAATTCATCCAAAAACCTAAGCTGATGGCGAATGGTATTTCAACACTAGGGATATAGGAAATTAATAGCGCCACTCTCAAAAGTTGACGACCTATGAAGATACCAAAAATATATGCTTCATTATCAAATGAAATCTACAACAGTAAAGTACATCACATGTGAACTCAGAAAATTTGTTTCAAACGGACACAAAGAACGATGCCCAATATCGGAGGGGGATATAATTAACTGAAACTAGCAAGGTTGCCCGCGCGAATTGCGCGGCTAGCTCTCTGTCTATACATTTTTCTTTTTCGCTTTGGGAAATTTAGTCCAGAGTGAATAATTTACAGTAAGATACCTCCATACTTTTTTTTATGATGAAAAATGTTGGGAGATGGTCTTATAATTGTAGGGTGATATTTCTTCATGTGTCTCATCAACAACTATCTCGATTGCTCTAATACTGGTTGATGGCTGAGCAGATGCACAGTTGCCATCCTGCTATTGAGAGGGCCTAAACTATATCTTATAATATCCTGTTAGCTGATGAGAGATTGATTTACACATTATAGTGGTGAGTACAACATCTTCTTTCTAGGTGGCCACGAAGCTCAATACGTGCTTCCCTCACTCAGGGCCTGTATGATTTGGCTTCGACTTGGCTTCGATGTGCTTTTGCCCTTGCAGTGTAGCGGCACCGTAGAATCAGGGATCGGAGCCGGAGCCGGTGTAGCTAGAATTTTTTTGGCTCTGCCGGCTCCTAGTTTTGCTGTTGATTTAGGTTAGGAGAGAGAGAAAACTACTTCCATTAACAGTGCTGATACAGAGGAGTTGAACCCTTATAGGAGCCTAATCAAACACGGCCTTAGTATTTGGAATCTATATAAAGAATAGATATTATCTTAATGTGTTTTTTTCTAAATGGTAGCTGTGATTGTAATCCGTCAATGTTATATTTGCACTTGAGTAACAATCTGTCCATATTGATTGTTCCTCGCTTGTTCTGAATGTACATATGTAGCAAACTTAATTACCTTTGACTTCACAGCTCGTCGTGGCTCTAGCTCTTGATGTTTCCCGTTTGCATTCGTCTCGCTCCTTCTCCTTGCTTACGCAGTGGAGCTCCACAGCCAGTGCATGGTGTTGCACCACGCGAATGTGCCCTGGCATGATGACTACTATTCCCTGATCAATCTGTGTGCGTGGCTTGCGCATGCTTCCTTGTTAGTGGTGTTGCGTACTGTTTAAATAAGTATTTTTGGGTTTGGTCAAAGTTATGAACATTCTTTTTTTTCGAAAGAAAGTTATGAACATTCTTAATTTTGACATAATACATATATGAATAAATTATTATAAATATGAAGAATTAAATGTTAAGATATACTTTGTTTCATGATCTTTTAGGTCATCCTTAATTTTGGCATATATTTTGTCCACCGTCAATCTCATATGATTTTTTTACTATTCATAGTCAAAGTTACAAATGTTTGATTTTGGTCTAGCTCATAAATAGACCGTGAGTACAATGATTGCCAAGAAATGCCATGCCAACGTTGTTGTTCCTAATACCTCTCTGTCATGGCATGCCACCATTTTTGTCAGCAGTCGGTGAGCCACGGCCCAATGTAAGTGTAAGTTGAGCTCGCGTCTTCCTTCCCCCGGGTGTTTGGGTCATTGAGAAGTAGAACTCTCTCGGTCCTGCTACAATCGAGAGAGGCAGAAAAAATCATCGGTTGGCGGCTTTTCCCTCCTTTGATGACCCACCGGGTGTCGGGGGGGGGGGGGGGGGCGGAGATCGTGGTGTCCTCACTTACTGGTAGGGTAGGTTGTACTTTAAGTCCTAATTTGTCTAGAGTTATGTTTCCAAGCATCATAGATGAGGCGTTGGCGTGAGTGTCGCCGTGGAATAAGTCCTTCCTGGTTTTTTCCTAGCTCGTCGGCGCTCCACTCCGGGCGACGGAAAGCTTGTGGAGGTGGGGCTCCGTGGAGGCAGCCCCTGAACAGGAATGGGTGGCCGGCTGGTGATATGATGTTGGCCTTTTAATTTAAGGATGAAGAGGAGGCTGTGAGATTCGCGGCATGATGAAAGATGGATCGAGCTCGAGCTTCTCTTGGTGGCGGTTGACATCTATGGCGAGCTCAGATCCAAGGTCCGGGAAGCCCGGGGCGTGTCCCTACTGATGGTCGTTTAGTGATGACGGCTCAACTCAAAGCCAAGGTGTGATGGGGTTCTTCCTAATCTCGGTCTGGTGGCGTCTGGATGTGATTGCTCTTGGTGTTTGCTTTGGTTTCAGTGTTAGGCGGCAATGTTCTGCGGCGAGCATGACAAACACAAAGGATAGGGACCTATTCGTACGTGTGTTTTTTTATGTTTTTAGGGTCTTCTGTGGCAAGTTGGGTGGAATAATAATATCTATACGAATTATCAAAAAATAAGGTGCTACTGCTATAATTTGGAGCCTAACCCCTATCATGGAATGACCAACTGACCATGGAGTTCCCTTCTACTTTTTTCCATGTCTCTATATGACTATTGATGGTATAAATATTCAGGTAAGAAAAAAAATCCAACCTCAAGACCTTAGGATTATTCTTCTTTTTTTTTTTTTGAGACCAACCTTAGGATTATTCTTCGCAATAGGATTAGGAGTCCTTGTTTGTAACGTTGTGCAGTGTGCACGACATTTATTCGTACGGCAGGACTTCGGTTTTTCTTTTCAACGCCAGGACATCATTTTCCCCTTGTCGTATGCAAATCAGACTACTCCTCTTTATTTTGATATGAATATGTTGTTTAATCTAGACCGTTAGATGTTCATAAAATCCAACGGCTCATAGCTTTTCTTTTTTTGATTAAAATCTAGCAGGTGGCCCGCGCAAATTGCGCGGCTAGATAGGTTACACATTTTATTTTATCTTCTTTTTTTACTAACTGCAGCAGACAAAGTGCCAGCCTCTTTATTTGTATGCCAGTGAATTGTTTGACTATAAATCATTTTCGTATGTTCACAAACATATCGTATTGTTTGAAAGTTTGGATTTTCCTGACATAATAAATCATATGTGTATACTTTTTCAACTGATCCTACGAAGGTTCATGCCATTTTTGCGACTTGCACAATTCAAGCCTGGGTCTCCTCATCCTACTAATACACAACTTTGTCAGTGTCACTTGATGTCACATGTAGTCATTTCCCTAATATATTCATAAAAAACAATATGCCTCTTCAATTAGTGGGTACACAAACATCTAAACTCTGCCCTTGCTCAGCTTGATCTGACCAAGATCATATTCATTGTTTCAGCCCTGTGACTACACTATTTTGTCTCACTTGTTAGCTTTGAAAGATTTTTTTTTTGTGTGAAATAAAGAAATATTAGCATACAGCAAGCCAACAGTTGTTCAATGTACTCAGTTCTCAGCTATTTTATTTCTTACTCCTTACACAACCCAAATTGTGTTACCTTCTTTCTTTCCTATATCTTTTGGCTCCAGCACAACAGGAATAGTAAGAAGTGCAGCTTGTCTGAAGTTTAATAGGACTGGTAGTTGCATACATAGGGGTAAAATTCATTGATTTCTCATGCCACTGACTGATTGATGAATTATTCATGGCGGGAATTAAGGCCTCTGGAGAGAGGGGCCTGTGAGTTGCCTCCCAGAATTGATTAACAATCTTCAGCCCTTCGTAGACTTTAACCAAATCATCTAAACCACCAAAGCATTTCACTCCTCTCTGCTTTCTTCTGCTTTGTCTCCTCCATAGCACTAATAGATCATGTGGTTGAGCTCTCATCCAAACAGAACCGACGGCTGCTTCTCCAATCTCAAGCTCATCGCTACGTACACGAAAAGCCAATCACATGGCTGATAAACATGCGGTGCTGTCGCCCTGTGTCTGTTACATCCTTGTTTCCCTGCTCCTACGTACCACGATGCTACACTCCCGTCAACAGTGCAAGTCTAAAACTCTTCAACACGTCGCCAGCCACTTCTCTCCATCCACGAATATTCTTTAGTTCACCATGAGAATACTTCTCCTCGTCTCCATGGATCCACTTTTTCCTTAATGCAAAATCCTTCACTGTCAGCCATTCCAGATGCCGGAGCTGGCCCACCACCTCTTGCATTCGAGCCAGGCTAGCATCCATGCCTGGCTCCTGATCAGCGCCACTGCTAGCCTAATCCTAAAATTCTCGATGAATGAGCCTCGACGGCCATCCTCTTAATCCCCGTGTTGGCTGGTATCCACTGCTTGATGTATGGAATCATCAAAATCACTGTGACAACAACGCACATGGAGGCTGCGAACACCGGCCATCACAGTTTTTGAGGCAATACTAATGTCTATTATATATGCTAGACGCTAACATCACGACAGATATCATTGGTGCACGATGATGTTTGTTAATTTTGGTAATATTGATGTTCTATGCTAGTCGTCATGGGCCGACACTGAGATAGCCATTGCCATCATATCAAAATAATTCTCAGATCCTTATTCCTGAAGGAATGTTGCGTTGTTGATCATCTTGTGCTTGGTAGCTGTAGTGTAGGACCGATTGGCAGCGTTGAAGACCTCAGGGATGGCTCTCCCGGTAGTTGCTTGATGCTGCTGCCTCCATTTAGCGAATGGTATGGCCGTAAGCAGCCAAGATCGGTGTGCCTTCCTTGGAGTATATGAGCAATATCTGTTACTCCCTAGCTTTGGGCGCGGAGATTAAGAAAAGGAGAATAAAGGTAGATGCCGGTCGTCACGACATACTGGACCATGTCCACCTGATTCATGTCTCCGCCTTCTGAGCAGACTGCCAGCCTCGCAAACTATCCCACCATGCACTTTCACGGAGCGAGGTCCAACTACACGGCACGGCCACAGCTACCGACCTTCTTCTATGGTGTCATGTGGCTAAGCTACGATGTCCTTGTTGGGCTGGCTTGTTCACCACTCGATCATGCCAGGGCGCCTTGCCGTGCCGTCGACGTAGTGCAACCTCAACAGCTCGCCTTCTATGACGAAGTTAAGGATTCCCTTGTTGGTGGTAGAACCGTCCGCACGGTCCAGCCAGTTCACCACCAGCTCCCGACGGTGTGCATTTTTCTTGTAGTTTGACATGCTATTGCTGCCGTACTCTAGCGACATCCATATCTCATCAATGAAAAGTTGAGCTCAATCTTGTCGATGTATATCTTGGTGACGTTGGCAGAGTATAGCCCTTTTGGCAAAATCCAGGCGCCAAGCATAGCTCTTTCTGGATGCGTGGGTTGATGTGGTCTATGTTCGGCACTGGGCATCGGTGTAAAGATTTCCTGTGCTGTGGACGTATAGCCGGTTGTCACGACAAATCATGTGTAGATGCCGCGACCAAGCACTGGTCGTCCTGTGCTCCGTCATGCGGTGGTTGATGACGGCGATGACCTTGTGACGACCTTGTTGTGGAAGATCTCGATTAGGGACTTGAGCTGCCTGATCCATCCATACGTAGGTGTAGCTTATCAAATCAGCATGCACATTTTTCCTGTTCACAAATTGTTGTTAGCGCGGACTCTTTGGATTCCAATCTAAAATCAATATGTACGTATAGCTCTTTTTTTTTTATCAATCGGACATGCACATTTGTCTCTACGTGTAGCTCTTTTTTTTTTTATCAGTCGGAGATGCAAATTTGTCTCCTTTTTGGCATGGACTCTTTGGCAAATCTAGTCCGTTAAATCTTCATAAAATCTAACGGTTCAGAGCTTTTCTTTTTTCCAATTAACGTGGTAATTTCGTAGCCTTGAGAGCGAACGTGGTGGCTCCTTTTGACCTTCAAATACTAAGATAATAGATGCAGTAATAAACAGGGGAGAGTTTATGTTTCCATGTCCTGAAGAAATAAAGAAATAAATTGATGGAACAATCACCTGTACAGTGTAACTTGGAACCTTTTGGATGGGGCTAGCCTCCTATTGTTCTCAGCATCCAGCTCCTTCAGTGCAAGGTCAAGTGAGCTGTTGTTCTTAGTACCAGAGATCTTTACTTCTTTGAGGTTGGTTAGGTGCTTGATGCCAATAATGCTCTTCTCATTGCCTCCGAAGCTAACGCGAAGCGTCTCGAGCTTTGGCATGGATTTTTCCTCAAATTCGATTTCTCTTGGCATTGGGTCACTACCATCATAGATATCCAGATAGACGAGCGATGGGAAGTTGTGGTGAGTGCGTGCAACCAGCCTTTGGCCAATGTAGCACTTGTACTCCACACTGATGATCTTCAGATTAGGCAGTTTGCACAGGACATCGAACAACTGGTCACCAGTTAGTTCTGCCCACGACAGGCTAAATTCAACAAGGTATGTGAGCGACCCGACCCATGCGGGCAAGGAATCCATGTAACCACCCATATGAAGGTACCGAAGGTTTTGCGGTGGAGACGGGAGGTGATGAAGAAAGTTCAGTATCTTGGTATAACCCAGGTCTGAAATGAAGAGGTGCCGGAGGGAGTATAACTTACTCAAGGATTTGGCAAGCTCTCTGAGAACCTCACTATCGGGAGTGATCTCACCGGAGTCGATGTAGAGCTTTAACTCTTCAAGTTGTTCCAGTTCACCCACATCTTTGGCGATCTCGACGTCGTTTCCAATGGCTGCCCTGCCTAATATTCGCAGCTCCTTCATCTTCTTAAGCTGTCGGGGGAGCTTCGCCATGCTCAGATAGTCATACCTGTTGCAGAGCTGCAGGTGCTCGAGTTTTTCCAGATTAGTCACGGTTTTAGGTAGCTCATTAACGCCTGTGAAAAGTGCATTGAAGGTCTGCAGATGCTCGAGCTTCCCGATTTGAGATGGCACCTTGCTGATATATGTACTCTGCACGCTCAAAAACCTGAGAAGGTACAACTTGCAAATATATGTCATATGCTTGTTTTCTAAGGCCAAGCAATATTCCAGATCAAGAACCCTCAGCAGAGTGAACTTGTCAAGGTGGTCCAGGAGCTTCTGCCCTCCGTGGTGAAACATGCTCAATGATCGAACATGCTCCACATCCATCCCCTTAATAATGTCCCATCCTGTGGTTTTTTTCTTAGGATTCTCTGCACTCTTGGGCCTTCTCTCTTCTTCTCCCTGGATGGAGAGGCGACGAATCCTATCATACGACATGGCTGCATACGGTCCACCTAGCAGGCTGGCGAAGTTACTTTCCAGGGACCTGGACACCATGAGCTCCAGAAGCATGTCGTGCACACGGCACGACTCCAGGTTCCCTTGATAGCCAAAATATGGTTGAATCATGTTCCTAGCCACCAGCTCGTCCACATAGGATTCAGCAACGTCCAGTAGAGTCATGCCCCTCTTCTCCATGACTAAACCTTCAGCAATCCATCTCCGCACGAGCCGTCCCTTGTTAATCTGATAGTCCTCCGGGAAGATGCTAAAGTACATCATGCAACCCTTGAGCTCATGCGGCAGCTGGTTGTAGCTGAGTGTGAGTATCTGCCTCATCCCCTCAAGGGTAGGGTGGGTTTCCATCTGAGAGCCAATTGAGTTGCAAATTGTTTCCCACTTGTCTTTGCTTCCTGAGGTTCTATACCCAGCCAAAACACTAGCAAGGCTAACAATGGCCAGTGGCAGCCCACCACATTTTTTCGAAATATTGTCCATTACAGTTTCAAGCTCCTTGGGGCAAGAGGCGGAGCCAAATGCTCTACTGAGGAACAACTTCTTGGAATCTTCCCACTCGAGTGATTTCATCTCATGGATGTAGTGCCCACTAACACCATCAGGACAGCATGCTTTGGCAACAGAAGCCATCCGAGTTGTCACAATGATTCTGCTGCTGCAATCATTCTCCGGTAACTTGGATCGGATCGCCTCCCATGCTCGTACGGTCCAAACATCGTCGATCACGATGAGGTACCTTAGTTTCACCATATGCTTTGAGTTAGTTACATTGTACATGAAAAAGGAAATGAACTCTTACGCGTAAGATACGAGGATGTTCAGTTTGCTTCTTCAATTTGAAAGGTCATGGGCCCGAATGAGATTATAGAATAACTTCTAAGGACCACAGGTGCATTGTTAACAATTGCAGTTGCAGAATCTGAATGTTAATAAATCTAGAATAAAGTGAGAAAATATTATTAGTGATATACATGTGTGGTCGCTCGAAGCCACAGATTAAGCTGACTAGTATAGAAGTATGCGTGAAAAATCAAACAAATTTTGCAGCCTGTTTAGTTTGCTACTTGTAGGTGCAAATAAATTTCCACTATCAAATGGCATGTTAGTTTGTAGGCCTGGAGAAGTTACAAAGATGTTGAATTGCTATACTATATTGTGTGCGTATGAAGAACATATATAACAAAAAATGTAAGTTATGCCAATGAAAAAGAAAGTAATTAACATTAATGAAAATAGTCAACACAGGACGAGATCGTGTGGCTAGTACGTAGCTAGTTTGCAAGCTGTAAGGTTTGTACGCATATATATACCTCTTTTCCTTGAGAACCTCCTCAAGGTTGTTGCCTAGCTGAATCTCATTGATGCATGTCCCATCTTCCTTTCTAGCCTTGACGACCTGCTCAAGCACGCGCTTGAGGAGCGTGTTGAGATCCCTGCCGGGATCGAACGCCTGAGACACCGACACCGTCGCCTGGCTCGGGAAATCCGCCTCTAGCCGCCGGCAAACCTCCATGGCCAGCGTAGTCTTGCCGACGCCCCCGAAACCGACGATGGAGAACACCTTGAGCTTGAGATGGCTCTGTCCATCGACCGCCGTCAGCTTCTCGGCGAGGGCGTTCACCTGGCCATCGATGCCGACGGCCGCCTGGTGTTGATGATCCGGGGGGCCGTTATTGGCAAGGGCAGACGACGGGGACGCAGCTGTCAGCATCGTCGGGGCGGCAGGTAACAAGGGGGTGCGGCGCAGCGCGTCGCGGTTGACGCTGTACCGAGCTTGGCGCACGGCGATGGCGACGCCGCGGGCGCGGAGGGCCTTGATTTGGCCGGCGAGGCGGTGACGCAGGAACAGCGTCCCTAGCAGGCGCCTGGACCAGGCCAGCGGGTCGCCGCTCCAGTGGCACTTGACGCGGAGCTTGTAGTGGCTGACGCAGTCCTCCGAGTCGTACGCGAGCTCGCGCACCTGCTTCATCATCACCCCGACGAAGGGGTCCACGGTGCCGTCCTCGGCCTCGGACTGCATCAGGAGGAGGGCGTTCATGGCCTCCAAATCGTCACGCAGCTCGGCGACCCCGCCGCCGACGCCGCGGAGCAGCCGGTACTCCTCGCCCAGCAGCTGCGCAAAATCGCTAACAAGGGACTCCGCCGCTTTCTCCATCTTCTCTTCTCCCTTGGTTCAATTCTCCGATAGCTAGGTGGATGATCTGATGCAAAGTTTGGTGGTGGAAATGGGACAAAGAAGGAATGGCAAGGCACATCACCGCAGGGTTGCACATCTATTTATTATTGTGGCATCTCTCGATTGATGCGAGGGACCATTAAAGGGGTTGTCTAGCTGTGGTACCCGAGTATTTTACACGATCTCAGCACTCGAGCAATTGAAAGCGACAAAACACCCGGTTTCATAGCAACGACAGTGGAGAGGGTATCTAGCTACTCCCTCCATTTCAAATTACTTAACGTTTTTGACTTTTATAAATCACGTTTGACCGCTCGTCTTATTTGAAAAATTTGTGCAAATATCATTTATCTTGTTATGATTTATTTTTTCATTAGAGATACTTTAAGTATGATTTATTTGTTTTTATATTTGTACAAATTTTTTGAATAAGACGAGCGGTCAAACGTGATCTCAAGAAGTCAAAAGTGTCAAGTAATTGAAATAGAGGTAGTATTTTTTTCGAGTGAAATACATCAAGGTACATAAACTATTTAGGGATGGTCGTATAGATACATAAACTCTTAAAGTGACCATCTAGGTTCACAAACTATTTAGAGATGGTCATCTAGGTATTACTAAAGTGATAATTTAGGTTCACAAACTATTTAAGAATGGTCATCTAAGTATATAAATTGTTAAGTGACGATTTAGGTCTAAAAAATTTTCCTCACCCATCGCCGGCTCGGCTCCCGAAAGGCTTTGGCGAGCACGGCATGCCTCGTAGCCCTGCTAGCTAGGGCCATGCTTGGGCCTAGACGCAAGCCCGTCAAGCTGGCACGACACGGCTCGTTTAGCGGCTGGCCCGTTCGGCCCATCATGTGGCCCGTGTATTAGAGCCCGTTTAGTCCATTTTGTATTAATAAAAACAGAAAAACAGAGAAAAAAAATTCTTTTCAGCCTTAAGCCAACCAGGCACACGGCACAGCCTGTTAAGCCTGCGGCCTGGTATAGCCCGTCTAACATTGGATGTGCCGTGCTTGGACTTGGCCGCATACCCATCGTGCCAGACTAGCCTCGTCTGTTAACCATAAGGGCCGTGCCAGCTCGTGACAAGCTCGTGTCGTGCCGGCCCGGCACGGCCCGTTGGCCAGCTATAGACATGGGTAGCTACACTATAATTAGTTTGTGGACCTAAATGATCACTTAGAAGTTTATGTATTTAGATGATCATTTCTAAATAGTTTGTGGACCTAGATAATCACTTTAGGAGTTGATGTACCTAGATGACCATCCTTAAATAGTTTATGTACCCCGGGTGCATTTCACTCTCTTTTTATTATAATGGCAGTGGTGGTCATGTTAATTTCTTTTTTCATCACATAATATGGTATTTTATAACCCTTTATAGAAAAACTAGTGGCTTTTTTTATTGACCAAATTAATATTAATTAATATAAAATTAATATACTTGACCACCTCGCTACAAAATTATTACAACGATACTCTAGAGAAATGTACGTATGAAGCTTTCTTTACCGTATCGCCAGTTCAGCTTTTCTTTCACCTTATAGGAGTATAGTACATCATCTTTTTCAAATTAGTTGACGTTCTACATTGTCCATGTTAATTTACTTGAAGTTGTATGGGAAGAGTGCTCGGGGCATCGCACATATCGTGTACCATGACATGTACCATTTTACCCTACTGCCCTCAGTTAATACAAATGTACACGCACCTACACAACAGCCTCAACAGTAATGCTCTTCCTCGCGGTTGACGTGGAGTGGTTTACCGTGTGGTTTTAACGGTTTGCTGAGAACAGTAAAACACACAGTTTATCGAGTGAATTTTTAAATTTCAAATTTTCTTAAATTTCATTTTTCTTAATGTTTTTTGGAAACCACCAAATCATCTAAACTGTTGGGTCTAAACTTCTAAACTGTTGGGTCGCGGTTTGCCCAAAACCATTGATTTGACGCGGGTTTTAACGGTTTTGTAATCCTCGGTCAGTGGTCACGAGATGGAGATGGTTGACCAGACGGCCGCAGAAGCTTGTAGGATCGTTCAATGCTTGTAGCCTCGTTTACATGTTATAAATCATAATGTTTAAGGGCCTCGATAGATTATAATGGTTAGCGAAGGAACCAAGAATATGATGGTGAACACGAGACACAAGGTTTAGACAGGTTCGGGCCTCCCGGAGGATAATAACCATACGTCCTGTATGTTGTGGTATTGTATTGATTGTCTTTAGAGGAAGCCCCTGCCGCCTTATATATCCGGGAGATCAGGGTTACATGGAAAGTATCCTAGTCGGTTACAACTCGAAATTACTTGGAGTACAAGACAAGAGTCCTGATCTATCCTGCCGACTAGCCGCACCTTCCTTTTAGAGTCATGGGCTACTCGGTTTCTTCTGGGTCGGACCGACTACCCTTGTCAGGTTACTCGGCCCTGCCGGTCATGAGGGTACCCGAGGGTCATGGTAACGACAGTAGCCCCCAAGTGCTTTTTGATTGATCTTGATTGCTTCCCGACTAGGCTTCTCTCTATTTACGAATGAATCTTCAGGTTGACTGATGTATTAAAAAGGACTTAACCTGAATCAAGCCTGTTGTAAATTGAGATACCTAGCCCCGAGTGACTCAGGGGCAGCAGGGCCTTGAATTAGGCATATTAGTGATTGACACCCAATACTGAACTGAGTCAAAGAATTGGATGAATCTGAAAAATAATGGCCGACTCAGTCGGTTGTAGGTTCATAAGAGATCCATAAAGGAATTTGAATAAAAAGCCAGTTCTCAAAACTAACTAGATCCATAAAGGAATTAGTGAATGAAATGCAGCATCTGACTCAGTCAGCTAGGGCTGTAAAAGCATGCTAGCAAATCAAATGATGAATGCACGTAAGTGCATCATATAGATGTAGCCCCCGAGTTACTGTGCAATTCGTAGAATTGGACAGAAACTCAGAGCAAGCATGAACCAAGATATACTGTCCTGATCCGAGTGAATAAGTGCATCATATAGATGTGACAAAAAATTGCATCTATTAGATGTTGAACTCCCAATCTCATGTGCACAAGACTGCTTAAACAATCGATCAAGGTGAGTCTTAGCCAAGAACTTGTCATTCCGGACTAGTAGTCTGGGTCCATCTGTCTCAGCTTAGCCGAGGATGATTACAACCCGTATTTTTATATATGGATGCGCGCCAGCGCATCTATATATATAGATGTAGCCCCCGATCTTCAGCTTAATTGAGGCAATTAAGTTGAAGACCAAGGAAATTTCTAAGTAATCATCCGACAAAAAGTCAAGGACGAAGCAACCCGTGTGCCTGGCATGAAGCCGATTAAATCTGATGGAACTCACGCAAGTGAGTCCATATGGACTAGCCCCCGAGTCTGTGGACAATTGGAACAATCGTGTACAGACTAAAAAGAGACTAGAAAAGCTGGAACATAAGAAACAAAGCCAAAAAAGCCTGACTGATAAACAGCCGAGTAGATTTGTTGGACTCACGCAAGTGAGTCCATATGGACTAGCCCCCGAGTCTGTGTATAATTAGCATAATTATGTACAGACTCCAAGAGAGAAAGTCAATATGTGAAAAAATTAAGTGTAGGCAGAAATCAACTCTGAACCCCATTACCGAGCGATGAAAAGGAGGATTAAGTGCCGCAGTGTCCGAGTCAGCCAGAGCTTATCCACCGAGTCACAAGAACACTGTGTAACAGAATCGATTCCGTCAGTATTGTCTTCACTCCACAGAGGGAATCTGACCAGTTGCTTTTTCAGGCAAGGCAGCGCGAACGTCAGGCATCCAGTGGCTGTCCGGATTCCATCGCGTTGGCTTTAAAAGGGACGGCAATCGGATGGACATAAACTCGAGCTCACTGTTGGCGGTTCTTATGCGATAAAATTAAATTCATTAATTCCGCAAGCGCACGGATCACCATTGTAGCATTTCACCTTGGAGTATTCCAGGGTTATCGTATTTATATTTCCGCAGGGAAGTAGAGCAAAAGGGAGCTGAATAATAGCTATGCATTGGATAATTTGGAGAAAGAAATAATGTATCAACTATACTTGAGACAGGGGTAAGATAGGCATGATAGATATGGGTGGCACACACATCCTCAAATCCAAGGTAATAAAATAAATCGTAGTATACATTTGGGAGAGCAACGAGATAGAGTTAAGGTTACCTGTATGTTTATCTATTATTTACTTTCCTAGCAGTCAACTACAAAGATTATATACTCTAGCTAAGCTCACACACATACAAGTCATGTCGTTTCGGGGCACACACGTGCTAGGTTAACCGATGATGCTAGTTCAAACCTAGGGAACCGTATGCTATAATTAAGACCCTGCTGAGTCCAACCCGGACGTGGTGGATTACAGAGACCGGTGCAGCTGTCACATACACTCGCGGCTACCATCCTCCGTGGGGTTGGGTGCCAAACGTGCATAGGCCAAGCTCTAAGCGCCATGCTTACAACCCGCCTAGAGGAGCTACTCTTGATCAACGGAGCAGTCCTATCTAAGAATGAACAAGCACAGATTTCACACGACGTCATCTCCGACGACGGCACTCTCTCGTACTCGCTATTCCAACAATCACGAATCCCACAACAAGACTTCTACGAGCACTTACTTAACGAATAAATAAACTAAATAGAAAAGAACTACTAAAATAAATAAATAAAAATAAAACTAATTATATAATAAATAAAATAATATCTCAAAAGAGTAAGATACAAAGAACTATACCGAACTACGAGAATACTCCGGAAGCCCGAGAGAGCTCTCACTCTACTCTACTCTACTCTAACTCCCAAAGCTACTACTCAACTAAACTAATGAACACTTTGATGAAGTGTGATGGTGAGAATTGCTTCGGAGGCCGAGGGGTCCAATTTATAGCTTGTGAAGGCGGTGGGAGCACCCTGGCCGACTTTGGAGAGGCGGCGCCGCTAAAGCCGGCCGGCCGGCCCAGGGGGGTGGCCGGCCGGCCGTCCCTTCTGTCGGTTGGCCACCGTCTTTTGCCTGAACGCTCCAGATCCTCTCCTGATGGCGGTCCGAAGGTCGGCTACTTCGTGGGGTCGGCAGAATTGAAGTGAGGGCCAAGTAAAGGCCCAAATAGCCCACCTTCTAGAATGTCGGTGGAATTCTGCCGAGCTGGGCTTGAATTGTGCGTTGCTATTTTCCAGCCCACTGGAGGACGTCTGGGGCCTGCGGCCACCAGGTGGGGCCAGCCGGCCTAGGGTGGGGCCGGCCGGCCAGGGAATTTCCCTGACTGTGGCCCACTTTTCTCCATTATTCACTCCTGCATCCAAATATTCACCAAAATCTGTGGAGTAGCATTATTCCTATCTACTATGCACAAAATCTTGGTGTTATGTATTTATTTACCGGTAGGGTGGCGGTCAAATCATGGTTTAACGACCGCCAACAACCTCCCCAAGCTTAAACTTTGCTCGTCCCGAGCAAACTCAACTCAGGGTACCGGCGGATCAGGAGTTACAAAGAAGCGCCCCATGGGTAATAAAGATGCAACAACATACTCCCTAAACAGTGGTAAGTTTACGAGAGCACAAAATATTCATGAGTGTTGCAAAAATCATAGGGCTTATATGTCACACCTTGTCATGCAGTATCGAAGACTAGAACGACACTTTTGGACAAGAAAACAATTCTAGTAGGTATGCATCCAAAGTTTTTATGTGCTGCAAGGTAAGGTGCAAAAATTCTCCTTCGTTTTGGGTGGCACTTCTCTTACCACTCCGATGTGAGTTCTATTCCTACAAGCTTCACTCATCCTACCTTCTACCAAATGAGGCTTTGTATGTGAAGCTTGGTAAGGGATGCACAAATGTCATGCATATATTGTAAAGCTAAAGAATGAGTCTCAATCAACATAGCAACTCCATTTATTTTGGTCATAGGAAATGATGTGATGGAGGGGGAGAAAATGAACTCACACTTATGGAAGGGGGTTTTGAAAAACATTGGTCCTTTATTTTGCTCAAGATGTTTATGATAAGAACCATATAGCCATTGACTTTTGTCATGCAACCATGGAGTTTTTTTTTTTTTACTACTCCATGGTGCAAGGGGCCACAAATTTTGAATGGTTCAATGAAACATTTTAAAATATTCTTGAGCATTTGGATGGACCAAAAGTTTTGCAAACTCTGAAAAATGTTTGTTTTATTTATCCAAACATTCCCCTTTTTATTTGGTGGAGAGAAATTTTCGAAAACACACGCGAAGGAATTATGACCAAAATTAGGAGTGCTAAGTTTCAAGAGTACATCAAACCTTAACAAAACTCAATGCATAAACAAATGGCTATGAGTGGGGCTGTTTCGAATATTATGATATGGCTCTGGTAGGTAAATAAATCCTCACACTAAGAGAAGTGTGCCAAAACAGAAGGGTTTTAGGTACTTGCAGCAATTCAAGAAAAACGTCTCTGGATGAAACCATACTAAGAAATTGCAACAAGTCCTAATCATGCCATATCACAATCCACAATGCTTAGACATGGTGTAACAAATGCAACCCACGGAAATAAGCAAGACTCATGATGTGATCATGCTCAAGTAAAAAAAATAACACATATGTCAGGAGTAAAGGTTGCATCTATGCGACACATGGGAAGCTAATTTGTAACTCGATCATCATTTCCCTTAAGCGTAGCATAACACCAAGATTCTAGCATTTATTCGAAACAGGGAGTTTATTTATTTATTAAGAAAGTTAGGAATACTTACCTGGAGGTCCTCCCCAAGCTTGAGTCTTTGCAAGACTCGAGCTTGTATTGAACTCCTTCTTACCTGGGGGGCCCTCCCTAAGCTTGAGTCTTTGTAAGACTTAAGCTTGATTCAGGCTCTTCCTCCTCCTTCTTAATCTGCAAAAAAGAGTGAGGATGATACAAGTGGCTAGCCCCTAATGAGCATCGCCAGGAATCCTATTATTTTTTTTAAAAAAAAATTCAAATTTTTATTTTGTTTTTATGATTTATGAAAAGAAAAACAAGTGCTAGGCCTAGCTAGGATAACGATTGGGATGGCCTCCCCAATCGGAGGGCTCTCATTTTTACGTCTTTGAGCTTGACGTTCTCCATGTCTTTTCAACTCGTTTGGACCTCGCTCGCTGGAGAATCTGGCGAGGTAGAGGTTCCTTCTTTCTTCCGCCACACCTTGGTTGTCTTCTTTGTGCTTGTGGCGGCGACCTTTTCTTTAATAGGCGCCTTTGTTGTACTCTCATCGGTCGATACCGTAACTGCCTTCTTCTTCCTTGAGCGCCTCGCTCTCCTCTTCTTAGGCGATTGTGACTCGCCTACTCCTTCTTGCGGAGGAGTAGGAGGGGCTTGAGATGGTTTTGGCGGCTGAGGCATCCTCCTTGGAGTCCTCCAATATTTTGCTAGCTTTCTTGCATTCTCTCTTTCCAGATAGTCTCTCATGTATGCAATGAGCTTGTCTGGCTGTGGCATGGGTGGAGTAATCTCAATCTTCTCCACTCTCCTTGGGTCCTTTCCATATATGACCCGTACTTGCTTGCATTGCTCAACCTTAGGCTTGAAGTTGAACGTTTCTTGCCTGCCGTTGAAGTCCAAGTGGATCTCTCCTGCCCCCACGTCAATGTTGGCGTTGGTGGTGCTCAAGAACGGCCTCCCAAGGATGAGAGGGGTCTTGACATCCACCTCCATATCAAGCACAACAAAGTCGACGGGGACGAAGAAGTTTCTGATCTGTACGGGGACGTCTTCAGCAATACCCGCAGGATGACGAACGGACTGATCTGCGAGCTGCAAGCACATAGCCGTAGGCGATAATGGACAGTTTAACCTGTCATATACCGTCTTGGGCGTAACGCTCACGCTTGCACCCAAGTCACAAAGCGCTTGAGAGAAGTGCTGGCTGCCAATCGAACACGGGATCGTAGGGCATCCTGGATCCTTCTTCTTTTCCGGAAGAATGTTCAGAATGGCTGCGCTGCACTCTTCTGTAAGCTTCACTACCTCCATTGCTGGAATGGGGCGCTTGTTGTTGAGGATGTCCCGGAAATACCTAGTGTAAGTAGGTACCTGCATGGCATCAAGCAACGGAATATGCACATATATATGCCGGATAGCCTCAACAAATTTATCAAAGCGCTCATCCACAGTGAGCTTCTTCCTGCGGTCGGGGTAAGGCAAGCCTGTAGTGTCAAAATACTCATGAGGTGCTGGCTTAGGTGGAGCTTGCTCAACGGGAGGATCTGTCGTTGGTTCCTCCTCGGAGCTCTCCTTCTCGGCGTCTTCCTCTTCAGGGACCTTCTTTTCTGGAACCTTTTTACCGGCCTTCTCCTTGGGGGCTGCATTTGGTGTCTTTCTCTCTGCACCCTTGGGTATGGTGGGTCCACAGTACCTCTTCCTCCCCTGGTGGTGATAGCACTAACACTCTCCTTCGTACGAGGAGCCTGCACAGCTGAAGCTATTTGCGCTATTTGCGTTTCTAGCATCTTGTTATGGCTTAGCTGATTCTGCAGAGCAGTGCTGAATGACTCTAGCTTGGCATTTATGCTTTCTAAAGCCTTGTCGGTAGTAAGAAATTTCTTACTAATACTGTCATTGATCTTGACCTGGCCGAGAACTAGATCCTTGATAGAGGGCTCATAACGGGAAAGATTACCATTGTTACCTCCCTGATTCTTGTTGAAGGAGAGGTCGGGCCTGGAATTCCAGCCGTAGTTGTTTTGGGAGCGGTACCCATTGCCATTGTTGAGGAAATTGCATTCCTCTCTCGCATTCGGGCAATTGTTGCCCATATGCCCAATGCTGCCGCATTCCTCACATGTCATGCGGGAATCCGCAACTTGCAGGTCCTGTGGAGACTCCACCTTGCGGAGTAGCTGATCGAGCTTGATGGCGAGCATGTCCATCGTCTCCACTTGGTGCACTCCACGGGTCTTGGTGTTCGCCTCTTGGCGTTCACCATGAGTCTGGTTGGCCGCCACCTTCTCAATCAACTTCTTAGCGTTCTTCACGCTAAGGGAGAAGAAGGAGCCGCCTGCTGCGGCGTCGAGGTGCTCTCGAGCGGACGGCCTTAAACTGTGGTAGAAACTCTGTATGAGGAGCCATTCCTCCATGCCATGGTGTGGGCATCAGAGAACGTACTCCTGCATCCTGTCCCAGGCTTTCGCGGTCGACTCATCTGCGAGCTGTTGGAAGCCCGATATCTTGTTCCGCAGGGCAGTCGTCTTGCCTGGCGGGAAGAACTTGGCGAGGAAGGCATTGGAGCATGCCGTCCATGTGTCGAGGGACTCTTGGTTCGCGTAGAACCACTGGAGAGCCTTCCCCAACAGAGAGAATGGGAAAAGCTGTAGTCGGATGGCTCCTGAGGTGCATCCTTTATGACGAAAGTGTTGCACGTCATCAAGAACCTTTGGAGGTGAGCATTTGCATCCTCCGACGGCTTCCCACAGAAAGGACTGGCCAAGATCATGTTGATCAAGGCTGGCTTGAGCTCGTAGTCCTTGTTGGTGATGCGCGGGTTGGGACCCACGCGGATGTTCTCCGTAGTTGGCGCGGAGAAGTCATTGATCGTCTTCTCAACAACGGGGTCGGCCATGGTGTTGTTCGTTGAGGAGGCCCTGACAACCGGTGGAGGAGACGATTCGAGAGCCAGAGCGTTCCTGCGGATCTGTTTGGTGAGTTTTGCTCGAACTTTCCTCAAGAACTGCTCTGGATCTGACCGACTACCCTTGTCAGGTTACTCGGCCCTGCCGGTCATGAGGGTACCCGGGGGTCATGGTAACGACAGTAGCCCCCAAGTGCTTTTTGATTGATCTTGATTGCTTCCCGACTAGGCTTCTCTCTATGTACGAATGAATCTTCAGGTTGACTGATGAATTAAAAAGGACTTAACCTGAATCAAGCCTGTTGTAAATTGAGATACCTGGCCCCGAGTGACTCAGGGGCAGCAGGGCCTTGAATTAGGCATATTAGTCCAATGTTGAACTGAGTCAAAGAATTGGATGAATCTTGAAAAATAATGGCCGACTCAGTCGGTTGTAGGTTCATAAGAGATCCATAAAGGAATTTGAATAAAAAGCCAGTTCTCAGAACTAACTAGATCCATAAAGGAATTAGTGAATGAAATGCAGCATCTGACTCAGTCAGCTAGGGCTGTAAAAGCATGCTAGCAAATCAAATGATGAATGCACGTAAGTGCATCATATAGATGTAGCCCCCGAGTTACTGTGCAATTCGTAGAATTGGACAGAAACTCAGAGCAAGCATGAACCAAGATATACTGTCCTGATCCGAGTGAATAAGTGCATCATATAGATGTGACGAAAAATTGCATCTATTAGATGTTGAACTCCCAATCTCATGTGCACAAGACTGCTTAAACAATCGATCAAGGTGAGTCTTAGCCAAGAACTTGTCATTCCGGACTAGTAGTCTGGGTCCATCTGTCTCAGCTCAGCCGAGGATGATTACAACCCGTATTTTTATATATGGATGCGCGCCAGCGCATCTATATATATAGATGTAGCCCCCGAGCTTCAGCTTAATTGAGGCAATTAAGTTGAAGGCCAAGGAAATTTCTAAGTAATCATCCGACAAAAAGTCAAGGACGAAGCAACCCGTGTGCCTGGCATGAAGCCGATTAAATCTGATGGAACTCACGCAAGTGAGTCCATATGGACTAGCCCCCGAGTCTGTGGACAATTGGAACAATCGTGTACAGACTCAAAAGAGACTAGAAAAGCTGGAACATAAAAAACAAAGCCAAAAAAGCCTGACTGATAAACAGCCGAGTAGATTTGTTGGACTCACGCAAGTGAGTCCATATGGACTAGCCCCCGAGTCTGTATATAATTAGCATAATTATGTACAGACTCCAAGAGAGAAAGTCAATATGTGAAAAAATTAAGTGTAGGCAGAAATCAACTCCGAACACCATTACCGAGCGATGAAAAGGAGGATTAAGTGCCGCAGTGTCCGAGTCAGCCAGAGCTTATCCACCGAGTCACAAGAACACTGTGTAACAGAATCGATTCCGTCAGTATTGTCTTCATCCACAGAGGGAATCTGACCAGTTGCTTTTTCAGGCAAGGCAGCGCGAACGTCAGGCATCCCGTGGCTGTCCGGATTCCATCGCGTTGGCTTTAAAAGGGACGGCAATCGGATGGACATAAACTCGAGCTCACTGTTGGCGGTTCTTATGCGATAAAATTAAATTCATTAATTCCGCAAGCGCACGGATCTCCATTGTAGCATTTCACCTTAGAGTATTCCAGGGTTATCGTATTTATATTTCCGCAGGGAAGTAGAGCAAAAGGGAGCTGAATAATAGCTATGCATTGGATAATTTAGAGAAAGAAATAATGTATCAACTATACTTGAGACGGGGGTAAGATAGGCATGATAGATATGGGTGGCACACACATCCTCAAATCCAAGGTAATAAAATAAATCGTAGTATACATTTGGGAGAGCAACGAGATAGAGTTAAGGCTACCTGTATGTTTATCTATTATTTACTTTTCTAGCAGTCAAGTCTACAAAGATTATTTACTCTAGCTAAGCTCATACACATACAAGTCATGTCGTTTCGGGGCACACACGTGCTAGGTTAACCGATGATGCTAGTTCAAACCTAGGGAACCGTATGCTATAATTAAGACCCTGCTGAGTCCAACCCGGACGTGGTGGATTACAGAGACCGGTGCAGCTGTCACATACACTCGCGGCTACCATTCTCCGTGGGGTTGGGTGCCAAACGTGCATAGGCCAAGCTCTAAGCGCCATGCTTACAACCCGCCTAGAGGAGCTACTCTTGATCAACGGAGCAGTTCTATCTAAGAATGAACAAGCACAGATTTCACACGACGTCATCTCCGACGACGGCACTCTCTCGTACTCGCTATTCCAATAATCACGAATCCCACAACAAGACTTCTACGAGCACTTACTTAACGAATAAATAAACTAAATAGAAAAGAACTACTAAAATAAATAAATAAAGATAAAACTAATTATATAATAAATAAATAATATCTCAAAAGAGTAAGATACAAAGAACTATACCGAACTCCGAGAATACTCCGGAAGCCCGAGAGAGCTCTCACTCTACTTACTCTACTCTAACTCCCAAAGCTACTACTCAACTAAACTAATGAACACTTGGATGAAGTGTGATGGTGCGAATTGCTTCGGAGGCCGAGGGGTCCAATTTATAGCTTGTGAAGGCGGTGGGAGCACCCTGGCCGACTTTGGAGAGGCGGCGCCGCTAAAGCCGGCCGGCCGGCCCAGGGGGGTGGCCGGCCGGCCGGCCCTTCTGTCGGTTGGCCACCGTCTTTTGCCTGAACGCTCCAGATCCTCTCCTGATGGCGGTCCGAAGGTCGGCAACTTCGTGGGGTCGGCAGAATTGAAGTGAGGGCCAAGTAAAGGCCCAAATAGCCCACCTTCTAGAATGTCGGTGGAATTCTGCCGAGCTGAGCTTGAATTGTGCGTTGAAGACTATTTTCCAGCCCACTGGAGGAAGTCTGGGGCCTGCGGCCACCAGGTGGGGCCGGCCGGCCTAGGGTGGGGCCGGCCGGCCAGGGAATTTCCCTGACTGGGCCCACTTTTTCTCCATTATTCACTCCTGCATCCAAATATTCACCAAAATCTGTGGAGTAGCATTATTCCTATCTACTATGCACAAAATCTTGGTGTTATGTATTTATTTACCGGTAGGGTGGCGGTCAAATCATGGTTTAACGACCGCCAACACTCACCACCATGGCAGGCAAAAGAGCAAGTAAGAGAGGTTCCTCCTGCGCACCAGCACCACCGGGAGAGCCAATCCTTCCTCCACCAGCAGCCCCCGAGCCGCCATTGCTGCCGCCGCCGGTAGAGATGCCGCCGGTAATGGATCTGGTGCCGTACTATGGAGCACCACCGCTGGCTATGGTGCCGCCTCCACCAACTGTACCAGCTCTGCCGGAGCTCATCGTTATCACCTCCTCTGATGAGGAGGACGGTGGGAACCGCTGGAGGTGGCCGCCGGGTCGCCACGACCGCCTGGACAAGCCATCACGTGTGGCGGACCGCACCAGGAGCCGTCGTGGAGGCTCAGGCCGCGAGGAAGCATGGGGATGACGCCGGGCGCCCAGATCCAGGGGAGATCTGCTGCTGATGGTGCCCGAAGAAGAGTCTCAAGTCTGCATCTCGTGTTGTGTTCTTGTACTCGTGTTGTAGTGCTTGCATCAGTTCATGTCTTGCATTGTAACTCATCTTGTTCAGTGGAATAAGAGACTCCAGCACTTATGTTTGCTAAAATCAACTTTTCCCGACTGAATCTCGCTTGTGGGTATCAGCCAAGTCAATGAAGAGACTGGCCGAGTAGTCGCGCCCGAGTAGTTGAAGAGGCGCCAGTTTTCCCGCTCACTGAAACCCTAATGAGGTTCCGTATCGTAGAAGCCAAACGGTTGGGCTTAATCGGAGCCGTAGAGGCAAGATAAGATAAATCACAGCCGTTGAGGCGCGTACAGTTTGGAAATAAAACAACTACGTCGCCGCCGTTGAACCATTTCACATTGCATTCACATTCCAATCCTCAGATCCCTCACTCCCCAACACAAAACCGATCTTTGAAGATCACTGAGATGGCTCGCGTGAAGCTCACCGCCGCTCCGATCACCGGTGCAAGCAGTTCAGGTGGAGGAAATGTTGCGGAGGAGCAGGAGAGAGGAGCTGCAGATGCTATGGTCGTGGTCGCTGGAGGCGCAGGTGCAGAGGTTGCCGCCGAAGAGGAGTATGCAGTCGCGTGGCCAAGATCCGTCACCACGGACGACCGTCTCCAGGCTCTTGTTGGTTTAGGCCTGCTTCCACCGAAGGAGATCATCGGGTGGAGAGCAGCATCGGGTGAAATCTACCCGTCTCCCGGTCCAGGCGAAACAGTTGTTTTTGAATCTTTCTTCCGCCGTGGATTGGGGTTGCCGACGAGCAGATTCTTGAGATCGTTGCTGTTCTTTTACGGCATTGAGCTATGTCATCTGAATCCGAATGGGATCCTGCACCTGTCAATGTTCGTGATATTGTGCGAGGTGTATCTGGGGATTGAGCCCCATTTTGACTTGTTCAGACATTTGTTCTTCCTGAAGCCTCATCCATCAGCCGATAGCCCAGCCACCGTTGGAGGAGCCGGGATCCAACTCCGCAGGAAGGACAAATTCTTCGACTATGAGTTGCGGACCTCGAACAAGGGCTGGCATCATGAGTGGTTTTACTGCACTAACGTCATACCAGCTCTGCCGAAGTTTGTTGGTAAGGCTCCGACTTACAACCCTATCTGGAAGAGTAAGCCGGATAAAGACATGTCAACCGAGTTGAATGCCTTAGTAAGGACCATTGCTGAGCTGAAGACACCTAACTTTGGAGTCACTGGTCCAGCTATTGCCATCAACTTTTGCATCAGAAAGTTTCAGCCTTTGAAGGCAAGGGTACGACCTGCTTGGACCTGGAAGGGTCCAGGAGACAAGGATCAAGAACCCATCCCTGGAGGATATCAAGAAGCGCAGAGATTCCGAGTGATGGCTCGAGGTCAAGAATTCTTCACCGCCAACTGCAACGTGACCATGTTGAAGCCAGACGGATCAATGCAGTGGGTGGGTTACTGGAGAAAGATCCCCAGGCCTACGGTAAGTGATTCTGCAGAGTTAAACATGAGGATATACAACTTGGTATATCAGCTAATGACTATTTTTCTTTTTCCCTTTGCAGGAAATGGAAAAGTATAAGAGTCGGGGACTGGAGCCCTCGGTGAACGACGACGGCTCCCTGAGAGCCCTGCCTGCGAGGGACCAAGATTTGGTCTTGGCCGATGATGGCGATAAGTCAGACAGTGATCTGAGCGCCCTTTTTGCTTCGCTTCCTGACTCGGACGATGAAGCAACGGAGAGTGACGGGAGGGCGGAAGAAGAAGAAGCCCCCGAGAATGAAGGGAACTCTGCTGCCGAGTCCGACATTCCGAAGGATCCCACGCCAAACCCAGCTGGTGAGTTACTTCGCTCCCGAGAGCGGCGAAGCAAAACCAATCAGGACCGTGACGCTCGTCGTTTGGGTTTGGAGCATGCTGCATTTCAGCCTTCACAAGGCGAGCTGCCGCCGAGAAGTGACGCCTCTCAGAAGAGGAAAAGAGCTTTAATTCTCTCCAGCTCTGAGAGTGAGGGCGAGGCTCTCAACCCACCAACGGGGAGAAGCAAGTCGCCTAAGAAACTGGCAGAGCCAGAACCCAAGAAGGTCAAGAAGACCAAGGATCAGGTCCGGCGTCCGGGGTTATATCCCCAAAGAGTAGCCAAAGTACTCAGTGCTCATATAGATCTCTTTTTATGTGCCTTATTCGCCACTGAGGGTTCTTGTTTACTTGCAGGAAGCCACTCCGAGTCAATCGGATGCCAATCCTGAAGTTGCGCCGACTGGCGGCGGGGATGTGATTCCCATGGAGACACAAAATGTCTCGGTTGTTTCTGGTTCAGCCAGTGCTAGCGGCACTGAAGTGCCAAATCCGGAGAAGGACGTGGCAACTAGCCATAAAGGCAACACATCTTCTCCTCCTCGGCCGTCACCTCCAAAGGAGGTGTATAAGAAGAAGAAGCAGCCCGTGATCAGAATCCGGGTGTCTGACGTGTAAGTATTGGTATACTTATGAATGTTAATAAGTATCGACAATGCGATAGTTAATGTCATTTTGATGGCTTTTGCAGCCCTCCATCTCAAACGCTGCCTGTGGAAAAGGCTGATACTGCGGCGCCGAGTGATAAGTCGGCTGAGGAGACTACCTCGAAGCCACAGGCCACCGCGACTGATGAAACACAAGCAGTGGTGCAGCAGAAGGCTCCAGCAAGTGAGGTGATTCCTCAACCGGTTGAGGGGACACAGGGCCCGAGTCAGCAGCAATCCCTAGCAGGCCCCGAGTCGGTCACCATGGAACCCGAGACTCAACTTGTCGCTGGCCCAAGTCATCCTCCTTCATCTCCGGAAGAAGAAATTCGGGCGGACCAGTTCCGTTTTGAGAGGAGGCTTCCCAAGGGCTCCTTTGGCTTCAATTTCAAAGGAACTCTTGTAGAGATCAATGAAAGGGAAGAGGAGGAGCAGCAAGATACGCTGGAGAACATGATGTTTGATATGTTGGAACTTCAGCGAGTAAGTTCTATTCTTGTGCTTTCCCTTAATCCGTAAATAAAGTGCTAACAGCATCTGGTCCTTGTCAGAAAATTACTGACGCCAATAAGGCCAAGACGAAATTCCTGAAGGTGCTGAATCCAGCTACCGAGTCAGTATACAATGCTTTAGCGAGCAAGAGTGCACTGATCGGTACTCAACAAGACAGCATTGATCAGCTGAATCTTCAGCTGGCCACGCTCAAGGAAGAGAACGCGGCACTCGAGAAGACCGTAGCAGGTATAGATCGAGTCAAAAATTGTCATGTTTGTTTTTGATTGTTCTGACAGATGCTTTATATCATTTCCAGCCCAACCTAAGGTGACTCAGGCGGACATGGATGAGCTGGCTCATTTGAGAAAAAATGAGCCGCTTATGAGAAACAAACTTGAGGAGCTAAGAGCTCAAGCAGCCGAGAGACAGAAGGAGACGCAAGCCATCGTTGAGGAACGAGACCGGCTGCAATCTGAATCGGCTGCACTCAAGTCTGAGTCAGACAGGTTGACAAAGCTGGAAGTAGAACTCAAAGGTAAGTGCCACCATACTTTGCGGTATAACCTGTTGATGTTTAGCCGATGAAAACCGACTTATTGTTATTCTACAGGTGAACTTGGCACCTTGAAGACTGAGAACGCAGCTCTGTACCAGAGTTCAAATGAAGTATTCCAGTACGTGTGGCCTGATCTTGAGGACAGACCTAAGGGTTCCGTAGCTGAGACGCTGAGTCAGGTGCCACGGGCCATGAAGGCTCACTGCAAGCAGCTGGCAGAGACTGCTTCTCGCCATACCCTGAGTGTGGTCAAGTCGCACTTCCCGCTGATGGACCTGTCGAGCTTGCAGCAAGGGTTTGCCCTTGGGACTACTCAAGAGAAGGCACTGGAGCTGATAAACGAAGCCACGAGATGTGGTGAAGAACTGGTAAAGGATCTCTCTCTGTCACCCTGAGGCTGGACCGAGTGCAATTCCTGTAAAGATACAATATAATGTAAATAAGTAGGATTATATGGTAATCGACAAACGAACCTATGGGTCCTTTGTGAATATGATATTTTGTTGAGTCGGCTCAGCCGCTCTCTTTCGATCTCGAGAAAAGAATGGCGTCTTATGTTTATACACTCAGCGTTGTCAACCAGCCGAGTAGTGTTGGACTGTGAGTCGGCAGACACGTTCGGGCGATGGCGTTAACTTTTGAGTTTCACAATCAGAGCAACCGTCCTAACTCAGGGATCTAGGAGATTGCCATAAGTCAAGAAATTAAAGGTGAGTATCAGTCGGACGAGTCTCTTTGGACTGTTTTCAGAGACCAGTTGCCGCCTTATGTTTATGCACTCTCAGTGGAGCTTCACAATCAGGACAGACAAGGCTTACTTAGTCGGCCAGAAGAACTCGTGACATAACTCGGTAATCATGAGTGATATTTAGCCCCCTGGCTCTGTAAGCAGTAAGGCTGTGTTGGCGTTTCTTACGCAAAAAGATTAAATTCAATTTCCGCAAGCGCACGGAACACCATTGTAGCATTTCACCCGGGAGTATTCCAAGGTTATCGTATTTATATTTTTCCACAGGGAAGCAGGGCTAAGAATATCATGAATTAACAAAGAAACATCTATTATTTATAACTTGCAAACTAGACCAAAGCAGGGATACATATATGATATGTGTGGCACTCAAGAGAACATCCATCGATGTAGATAGCAAGGAATTAGCATTTAGTTTGTGAGGACAACGAGAAGAAGGTATCAGTCAGCCTAGGGGTTAGCATTTAGTTTCACGATAGTCTACCATTATTTACTTAAGCTTTCATTACAGATACATTCAAGTGCATCAGGGGCACGGCCGCCGCCAAGACACGCAACCCGAGAACTAGGTTCAACGTATCCGGTCAACGGACCGCGTCTAGGCCCCTACACATTCAACCCGAACGTGGTGGACTACAGAGACCGGTGTAGCTGTCACCTACACTCGCGGCTACCACATCATCCCGTGGGGTTGAGGGCAAAACACGCTAGAACAATTCCAAGCACCTTGCTTACAACTATCCTAGTAACTTACTCTTGGCCAAAGAGCAAGCCACCCATGAACAATAAATCCAAACAAATTGTGCGGGACACGTGACAACAAGGCAATTATGTCCCTACTGCCAGTCCTCAAGCAAACAACTCATTCGTATCTACCATACACAGACGTGGATCCAACACAAGAATTTCTCTATAATAATTACTTAAATAAATAAATATAAACTAAAAAGAAAACTAAATTAAATAAATAAGAAAATAAATAAGAAAATAATTATATTAAAGAAAGTATAAAAGAAAAGATACACGAGAATTTTACCCAAACTCCGAAGAGAACTCCGGAGCGCCGAGCGAAGCTCTCACTTCTACTCTAACTCCCATGACTAAAATACTAATCCTATTCTAAACTACACAAGTGGAATGATCTTCCATGAGAAAGAGCGTGACCCTACTTGGGGTCTTCTCTTCTCAAGTGTTTGGTGCAGGTTGGAGTGAGGGGAGGGGTCCTCTATTTATAGTGGAGTTGCCTTGGGAGAGTGGAGAAGGTCTTGGAGCATTTCGTGGAATATTCCTTCTTGCCGACGTCCCTTTGGCTTGGCCGGTGCGTCAAGTGACTTGTGACTGCCTCTGGAACCGACTGGAAGAAGATTAGGCGGTTGGAGTTTGGCTCGGGCCGGCCGGCCAGGTGTTTGGGCCGGCCGGCCAACTTTTTCCTGGATTTTCTGCAATCTTCCGCGAGGCATAACTCCTGCTCCCGAACTCCGAATTGCGTGATCCAAAAGCCCATTTCGACTATCTTGACGAGGCCTTTGACATGGAGGGATCAAATTTCTCATTTGAATAATTATTTCTTGATGTCCAAGTCATTCCTTATTTCTTGCGTCGAATGTCGTCGAGATGTCGGAGCATAGTCTTGCTTTAACATGTGCGTTTGGATATTTGCTATTTCTCCATGATTGTAAGCACAATTACACCAATATTCCTATGTACCTTGCAAAACAAGATCTCATCCAAAACTTGTGGAACTTTATTAGTTTAATGCAAGAAAAATTGGTGTATACCTTTTATTCGCCGATAAGTTGACGGTCATTTTATGATTTAACGACCGTCAACAGGCTGTTACTGGTTACAGAGTCAAGAAAAACTTGTAGGGAGAAAAAAGGCACTTTATTGCGATGAGGTACACAAGGTAGTTACAATATAGAGTAAAAATTTAAACAAAGAAACGACGTAGCTGAGTTATGTTCCATGTATTTGGAAGGAGTTCTCCGCTCTCACGCCGCAGTCGATACGATCCAGGACGGGTGACTTCATGGACAATGAATGGTCCTTCCCAGATAGGCAACAGCTTGTGTCGGCCTTCTGTGGTCTGGATCTTCTTGAGTACTAGGTCGCCGGCTTGAAAAGCTCGGTCACGTACTCGGCGCTGGTGATAGCGCCGTAGTGCTTGGAGGTATCTCGCCGACTTCCTCAGCGCATCCTCCTCATCTCCTCGGGCTGATTGATGGACTGCAGGCGCTGATCTTCTGATGACTCGGCCTGGTACGCTGTGACTCTTGGAGAGCCATACTCTAGTTCGGAGGGAAGAACTGCTTCGGCGCCGTAGACGAGAAAGAATGGCGTTTGTCCCATGGGTCGAGTGGGAGTTGTCCTAAGCGCCCATAGGACGGAAGGTAACTCGTCGACCCACCGGGAAGCGTATGACTTGAGCCGGTTAAAGAGGCGAGGTTTGAGTCCTTGGAGAACCATGCCGTTAGCTCGTTCAATAGACCCATTGCTCTCTGGGTGATACGCAGAGGCGTGGCAAAGCTTGATGCCAACGTCGTCGCACAAGGCGGCGACTTCCTTGTTCTTGAAGTTGGTGCCGTTGTCAGTGATGATCCTGTTAGGCACGCCAAATCTGAAGACGATGTCGCGGTTGAACTGGACTGTACGACCGGCTGTCTGATCTCGGATGGGTACAGCCTCAATCCATTTGGTGAACTTGTCCACCATGACGAGCAGGTGAGTGAATCCACCTTTGGCCTTCGTGAGAGGGCCAACCATGTCAAGCCCCCAAACAGCAAACGGCCAAGTCGGAGGTATGGTCTGGAGGGCTTGAGCCGGCATGTGTATCTGCCGAGCGTAGAACTGACAGCCTTCACAGGTGCGGACAATGTGCTCAGCATCAGTGACGGCTGTGGGCCAGAAGAAGCCTTGGCGATAGGCTTTTCCGACTAGGGAACGCGATGCTGCATGATTGCCGCAAACGCCCGAGTGAATATCCTGGAGAAGTTGCTGGCCTTCTTTCCGAGTAATACACTTCATGTAGACGCCGAGTCCCATGATGTCTCTTCTGTCGGCGCTTTTTCGGAGGAGTTGCCCGTCAATGACCTTGTATGACTTGCTCTTTCTGTGAATGGCTTCGAAGTCTTCCTTCTTGTCCGGGAGCTTGCCATGAACAATGAAGTCGATGTAGGGAACTCGCCAGTCTTCTTCTTTCGGGGTCTCGGGGTTGTCTACGACCATGGCTTCTAAAGCGTCAGGCCGCGGCTGCAGTGACTCGGCTGGTTGGGAGCCGGGTTGTTCCTTTTTGATGAAGGGCGTGGAGACGATTTCCATAAAAACGCCGGGTGGTACGACGCTTCTGCTGGAGCCCAGGTTAGCCAGCATGTCGGCTTTTTTGTTGAAGTCACGGTGGATGTGGAACTAATCCAGACCATCGAACTTTTCCTCGAGCTGGCTAGCTGCTTGGACATAAGCGATCATGTCTTCATGGATACACGACCACTCTTTCTTCAGCCGGTTGATGACGAGTTGAGAATCGCCTCGCACGATGAGATGCTTGATGCCGAGTGACACGGCAATGCGTAGGCCGTGTAGAAGTGCTTCATACTCGGCCGCATTGTTGGAAGCCTTGAAGTGCAGCTGTAGTACATAACTCAGTTCATCACTACGAGGGGAGACAAGCAGGATACCAGCACCGGCTCCTGAGAGTTGAAGGGAACCGTCAAAGTACATGACCCACTCTTCAAACTTCTCAGGCTCGGGAGGGACCTGTGTTTCTGTGTACTCGGCAACGAAGTTGTTGACGGTAAAATGTGTGTTCTACCGCTCGCACACGCGGCCTGAGAGATTTGCTTAACTCTGTTCAGCGCCAAAACTTGGAACGCGGTGAATTCCGGAGCGTGCCAGTCGATTTTCCCTGCAAATCGACAAAGACAAGAAGCGTGTAAAATTCCCGGACTATCGGCCCCGGACAGGCCGATGCGTAACCGCAGCCGATGTTAGTGGATAAAAATATAATCGAATAAGCACTCGGCTGACGGCTAGAAACGAATCGACATGTCGCAACAGTAAATACTCGCACGATAAATAAAGCAAAGCATGCATCAGAATCGGCAATCGGCAAAGCATGCAATCGGCAAAATCTATCGGCAAGTAGCACAGTAAGGTAGATCGACAATCGACAAAAGGAGGCTCAGACTATGCTTGAACAGGAGCAATGAGATATTTAAAGGCACGCAAGCATAGATCTGAACGTGGTAAGCAATCGGCTAAACACCCCGAAAGAACGATTAAACCAGTAACCACTAATTATACCCATAATCTGACAATCGCTTCACCGAGGACACGTCAACTAAGTGAAGTAGAACAGGACACGTCAAACTGCTCTACACGATCGGCAGATACAAGTATAATCGGCAACTACCGGTCCCAGGTACTCAGTAAACTAGATCTAACCCTTAGCAACTGTTTCGCCGAGGACACGTCAACTAAGCGAAGCAGACAGGACAAGTCAAACTGCCTACCCAATCACCAAGAGCAGATCTAATCGACAAAGCACCTTAACCGTGACTCGAGTAACCAGATCAAACAGAAATCGACATCAGCAATCGGCAACAAGGTCGCGGCGAGGACAAGTCAACTAACCGTGACAAAGAATTGGACCAGGTCTTAAACAATTCCATGCAGTCGACGCACGATGTAAACCCTAGATTGATCTAGATTACCGGATAACTAGCAGCCACATCAATCTAATCATGGACAAGTCGACATAACCAGATCGATGCGCTTACCTGACGAGATCCAGTCGAGCCGGAGCCCCGATGGACGCCGGTGACGAAAAAACCCGTCGAGAAATTGTGGCGATGCGCCGAAGAGTTGATTGTATTGGTTCTTTTTGATTACAAGCGCCTGGGTCTATATTTATACACCCGAGGCAAGAGTCCGATTTGGACTTAAACACGACCCCTACTTGACCACAACTCGGTCAATCCTTTCTAATTCTAGAAAATAATTAAAAAAGGACACCAAACCAACCGGGCGCGTGCGGCATCGGGATTTCTTTGGCCTCATGATATCCTGTGGGCCACCACTTCGGCACATAATCTTTTCATACCTGCCGCGCACTCCATCTTCTACCGACAGCGGGCCCTAGTCCAAATTTTGGTGTCAACACATGCCCCCCAAGCCGGGGTATGGAATTTCCATGCGCCGGGTTGTTCCACCATCTATCATGTCTGCAAGCTTCTAAATGACCCTTCACGTGAAAACTGTACATTTGACTTGATGAACTGTACCTTCGTCTTCACATGGCGTGCACCTCTTCGGCAGACAATTCGTACCAATCGCTTTAATTTGCAATAGGTCTTGCACTATTCCACGATCTTATCTTCTTCCGCATCTTGGCCTATAAAAGGACCGGCTTCCTTCACCGAAATCATCAACACAATGGCCAGCAATAAAAATCCCTTTTACAAAGCCTGACCAATGCATTCTGATCAGCAAGAAAGCAACCATGAGCTCTTCTTCTCACAGATCTACGCTCTGACCTCTTGCCCTCCTTCTACTTCTCTCCTATCTCTTTCATCCCGACGCTATCCCTCTTGAGCTAATCCCTGAAGATGGTGGCTCCTCTTCAGACTGCGAGGAAGAACTCATGCTCTTCGTCAGACAAGGTTCCTTCTCAGGGATAACATCTTCTTCGACATGATGCGGTCCATGCATTTGCTCCTCTCCTCGTATGCTGGAGCAACGACCCATCCTATCCTGTGTCAGCACTTGGTTGACACTTGACAGCAGCCGCAGTGTGTATTCTTAGTGCAAGAACTTTGTACTCCCATGTATGATGTAACCCCTTGTAAACTATAAGAACTTCATTGTCTTCTTTTGTTCTTTCTGCATATTTTCCCTAAGGGCGATACCAGTCGACATCGGCCACCTCGAAGACGACGCTCTTAACGTCGGCTCAACTGGAAATTTAACCGAACACTTTTAAGAACCAACCCAGATGCTGGGGTAATACTTCTTCAAATATTTTCCATTAAGCGCTCGGCCAAATTCTTCTCCATCCAGTTCTTTCAAAAAATAAGCATTACCGGGCACGCATCGGCTAATTATATAAGGACCTTCCCAATTAGGTGACCACTTGCCGAAACGATTATCTCGCACGCCAACCGGCAACTTGACTTTCCAAACGAGATCTCCTTCATCAAATTGCTTAGTCACCACCTTTTTATTATAATGCCGAGCCACCGTGCCTTATTATCTTGAATTTTCTTCAACGCAATTAACCGCTGCTGATTAACATCTTCTAATTCATCCATCATGAGATCATGGTACTGTTCCGCCGTCAGTTGATTTTGGAGATCGACTCTTCTTGATCCGGCAGTAACTTCCCATGGCAAAACAGCTTCATGCCCATACACCAACTGATATGGTGTTACTTGTACTGACCCATGACGAGACATCCGATATGCCCATAATGAATCGGCTAACGAAATATGCCATCTCCTCGGCTGATCACTAATCTTGCGCTTAATCAACTTGATCAAGGATTTGTTCGAAGCTTCAGCTTGACCATTTGCTTGGGCATAATACGGCGATGAATTCAATAATTTAATACCCATATCATCAGCAAAATCTCTGAACTCTTCAGAAATAAAAATAGAACCTTGATCTGTAGTGATAGTCTGAGGGATACCAAACCTGAAGATTATGTGCTCTTTAACAAAAGCAATCACATCCCTTGATGCCACACTTCTGTAAGGCACCGCTTCAACCCACTTGGTGAAATAATCCGTAGCTGCCAATATATACTTATGCCCCTTGCTGGAAGCAGGATTAATCTCACCAATCATGTCGATTCCCCATCCTCTGAATGGCCACGGTTTGACAATAGGGTTCATCGCTGATGCTGGAGCTCTTTGAATCGATCCGTACTTCTGACAATCCTGACAGCCCTTATAATATTCAAAACAATCTTCGAGCATGGTAGGCCAGAAATATCCACCTCTCCTGATCAACCATTTCATCTTGAATGCCGATTGATGAGTCCCACAAATCCCATCATGAACCTCCATCAGCATCTTCTTGGCTTCATCGGCATTCAGACATTTCAATAGAATCCCTTCTAATGTTCTATAATAAAGCTGATCATCAACTAGCACATATTTTATTGCCTTGTACCGCAGCTCTCTGGACGTTTTCTGGGTCGGATCCTTCAAGTAATTTACTATCTCAACCCTCCAGTCTTGCAAATCGACATCGGCTTCATTATCAACAGAACCTACAATAAGCCGATACCCAGATGCATGTTGAGCCAAATCATTAGCTTCAGAATTCATTTGTCGAGGAATATGGCTGAATGTGATATGCTTAAAGTTCTTCATTAGATCTTGACACTTCTGATAATAACTCCGAAGCACTTCATCTTTGCATTCATATTCACCATTCAATTGCCCCACAATCAGCAAAGAATCCCCAACAACTTCAACGAAATCGGCATTGGCGTCCTTCAACAGTTGTAGTCCCTTCAACACAGCCTCATATTCAACTTGATTGTTAGTATGAGCTTCTACTGTGAATGAGAATTCAAACCTGGATCCTTTTGGTGTGACAATGACAATGCCGATACCAGATCCGTTTTTGCAAATCGATCCATCAAACAATAAGCGCCATGGGACTGGCTCCACCACACTTTCATCATGCCCCCTATGCTGAACTATCAAATCAGCAAATACCTGGGCCTTCACAGCTTTAGGAGATTCATATTTAAGATCAAATTCTGCAATTGCTAGCATCCACTTCCCAAGTCTGCCTTTCAATATTGGAGCGGACAAGATGTATTTGACGACATCGGATCGGCAAATAATAGTGCATTCTTCGGATAACAAATAATGTCTTAGTGCAAGAGAAATAAAGGCATAAGCATAACCTTTCAATCTCAGAATATCTTGTCTCTGCATCCAGCAATCTCCGACTGAGATAAAAGATAATCCTTTCATCGCCATCTTGTACTTGCGTCAACGCCGAACCAATACACTTGTCATCGGCAGACAAATATAACTTGAAAGGAATACCTGGCTTAGGTGGCATCAACACAGGTGGTGAAATTAAATATTTCTTGACATCATCAAGCGCCTTCTGATGCTGGGCTTCCCATCGGAACTCTTGATCAGCTTTTAACTTCAACAGAGGAGTAAAAGCATCAATTTTCACAGAAAGATTAGAAATAAATCTTCTCACAAAATTGATCTTGCCCATTAGAGACTGCAATTCCTTTTTACTGGTAGGAGGTTGAATTTTCTTGATCGACTCTATGCTCTTGGGACCAATTTCAATTCCTCTTTCATGAACGATAAAGCCCAGAAATTGTCCTGCTGAAACACCAAAAGCACATTTATGCGGATTCATCTTCAAGCCATACTTTCTGGTTCTCTCCAGCACCTGCCGCAAATCAGCAATATGATCTTCAACTGTTTTGGACTTCACCATCACATCATCAATATAAATTTCCACTAATCGACCAATCAGATCATGATAGATGAAATTCATTGCTCTTTGATATGTGGCGCCAGCATTTTTCAGCCCAAAAGTCATCACAACCCATTCAAACAATCCCAAAGCTCCTGGACACCTGAATGCAGTCTTTATAATATCTTCTTCAGCCATAAAAATCTGATTATATCCTGCATTCCCATCCATGAAGCTCAAAATCTTGTGTCCAGCAGCAGCATCAATCAGTACATCTGCTATCGGCATCGGGTACTCATCTTTGGGTGTAGCCTTGTTCAAATCTCTGAAATCAATGCACACTCGCATCTTCCCATTTTTCTTGATCACTGGGACGATACTGGACACCCATTCTGCATATCGACAGGGCCGGATGAACTTGGCATCATATAACTTTGTAATTTCTTCCTTGACAGCATCATAAATCTTTGGATCAATCTTCCGATTATGTTGTTTAAACGGCCGATACCCAGGCTTAATAGGCAATCGGTGTTCAACAATATCTCGACTGAGACCAGGCATCTCGGAATAATCCCAAGCAAAACAATCTTTATATTCCTTCAATAATGCTATCAATTTTTCTCTGAAGTCTTTACAGATCTTCTTACTAATAAATGTCGGCCGAGGCTTGTCACCATTTCCAATATCAACTTCTTCTAATTCATCGGCCGATACGAAACCATGACCAAGCTTTCCCTCCTCCCTTTCATCGATCAGCTGATTGTCGATTGCTTCTTTCTTCTCAGCTTCCGTTGGCCGATCGACGTCCAGGTTCGGTAATTGCTATAACAACCGTGGAGTTGCCGATCCTTCAGTGATGCAGACACCTTCATCGGTAACATCCAATGCTTCGCCTTCCCAGTAAGTCCCTGATATGCAAGGCAAGCTTTCAACCATCGTCGGCAAGAAGTCTGCAGTAGCCACACTCACCGATCTGTCAGCTTGAATAGTTTCCACCTCGTCGCCGATCCACTGGATAAGGAGCTGATGCATCGTAGACGGGATACAGCAATTAGCATGAATCCAATCCCTACCCAGCAGTACGGCGTACGAACCTTTGCCTTCAATTACAAAGAACGTCGTTGGCAAGGTCTTGCTTCCAATAGTGACTTCAACGTTGGTAACTCCTTTGACTTCAGAGCTCCTGCCCCCATAATCCCTCAATGTCATGTTGGTCTTGGTCAGCTCTTCAGGCAGTTTGCCGATCTTCCTGTACGTTGCCATCGGCAAAACATTGACAGCAGCACCACCATCGACCATCATCTTGCTCATTGGCTTGCCATTGACGAAACCATTAAGGTACAGAGCCCTCAGATGGAGATGATCAACACCAGACGGCTTCTCGAACACTGCCTGCTGTGGACCCAATAATAATTCGGCAGAAGCTTCTTCTTCCGATTCATTAATGTCCAAAGAACTAAATTCTCGCGGCAGCATAAATACCATATTGACAGGAGCTTCGACTTCATGTATTTGAGATTTGACTTTTGGTCTCCATACCTTTTTTGACTTGGGCCCCTTGTCATGATCATCCTCTTGGTTCACATCCTTATTCAGCTCCCGGCAACGTGCCCTCTGTACTCTTCTCTTCTGAGTCTTGGTAAAAATACCACTCGGACACCATTGGCCTTCTTCTGTGAATTCGCCCTGATCATCTTCATCATCTTCAACTTGATTGACAGGACCAAGTCTTTCATGCACAGAAACCCTTGATGGTCTCCTCATAGGACCTCGGCTTGAAGAACCAACTTCCCTGTACAAATCTCCGGATCTTCTGCTACAACCTGGACAGCCTTCAATTGGTGGCAGCTTCATACCCTGCTCCCAACAATACTGGAAGAACGGACAGTTCCAGTGTGGATCGAAGTCATCATCACTCGTCCTCCTGTCTTCCCTCTCCCTTTTCCTTGAGTACTTGCCGATCAAAGCAGCAGATCCACCGATCATGTTGACTGGAAAAGGATGTCCATCAAACTTCATCGGCTTCTGACCAGAGAATTTAATGCGATCACTCTCAATTGCCGATTGGATCTGTTGCCTGAACACTTTGCACTCATTGGTGTGATGAGAGGGAGTATTATGCCACTTGCACCACTTGATCTTCTTCAACTCCTCAGCCGGAGGCAACGTGTGATTAGGTGGGAGTTGAATAAGCTTCTCTTGTAGCAGCAGATCAAATATCTTGTCGGCTTTGTTGATGTCAAAGTCATACTTTTTTTCTTCTGCCTTCTGCTTGACCCATGGACAGAGAACAGTCTTCTTATTCCTGGTCCACTCAGCGAGAGCAACTTCACCTTCGTCATCAGAATCAGAAGAATAATCGGCATAAGCCGCCTGGAACTGTCTGCCATGTGTATTCTGAACACGCCCTTCATGAATCGACGCCTTCTGAAAGAGTTGTGCCAAGCCATCGACTTCTTGAGGTGCAAACTTGTCTCTAATCTGGGGCAGCAAACCTTGATAAGCAATTTCAGCCATTTGCCGATCCGTCAGATTCAGGTTATAGCACCTGCCACGGATGACTCTGAACCTTTGGACAAAATCGGCAACTGACTCTCCAGCCTTCTGACGAACAGCTGTCAAATCTGATATGCTCAGCTCTGCCATGCCAGTGAAGAAATAAGAGTGGAATTTCTTTTCCAAATCGGCCCAATTCCGCACGGATCCCGCAGGGAGGGAAGTGAACCATGAGAATGCCGATCCAGATAATGACAGAGGAAACAATCGGACCTTCAATGCATCTTGCGCTGATGCCTCTCCCAACTGTGCCAAATATCTGCTAATGTGTTCCACTGTGGACACATTGTCTTGTCCAGAAAACTTGCAGAATTCTGGCAGCTTGTAACGATGTGGCAGAGCAACTTGTTCCATCCACTCTGGATATGGACGTCGATACAGAAAGCTCTGCTCCTTGGGCTTGAGGTCAAATTGCTCCTTCATGACTTCAGCCAGCCTGGCAACTATATCTTCTGATGAGTTTTGCACTTGCCCCCCAGCCACTTGAGCTGGCTGGGGTAATTGTGACTGAGCCTGAGCAGGTTGTTCCCTGGTGTAGTGCTCACTGTAATCTGCAACTCTATGATAGCCTGGCGGTATCTCCTGGTTGAACAGTGCAGGATTGACATTGGGGGCCAAATGATACCTCGTCTGAGGCGTTTGACTAACCCTTGGCTCAGGAGCTGTAACACCTGCTTCTTTTTGCGTGGACAACGGCGCATCAATAAGACTTGGCGCCGATACCCGAGCAGCCCCTGCAGCCAGAGCTTGAGAACTTGTGGACCACAACTCTGGTGGCATGCCATATGGTTGCCTTTGCTGACCAGCAGCGCTTGTTTCTTCTTGAGCTGTGGGTTGACCACCATGAGGTGCAGGACGTGCTGGAGTAGTAGGTGGTAAAGTAAATGATGGCCCCATAAATCCAGAATCAAACTGCAATGTCCCATCAGCAAATGCCTTGAGCATGTTGTACAGAGTATTAACAAGCACCCCTGACTGGTTAATGAAGGCCTTGTGAACTGCAGTATTCACAACTTCATCCAACAGAGCTTGATCTGGCATCTTCGCAGCTTTGATTGCAGCCAATTCTTCTGCTCTCATCACCACTGGCGAAGCCAATACTGATGTAATCTTGCCGCGTGTCATCTTGATGGTCTCAAAGTACTTCACTTGGCAATCGTACAGATAACTCTGATATGCCTTTTTCTGATCCAAAGACATCTTCTCCCAAGCATTGAGCTCATTGTTGCCAGTGACTTCAGAAGAATCTTTATCATCTCGAACAAATGGAGCAGGAATCATGATCTTGTGGCCCTTTGCGTCGACGAGCAAAGTACCATCATCAGCAACAGCTTGAACGAACGCCATCTGCTTCTAAGAACTTCGATCTGTCCCACCGAGCGTGCCACAAAGTGTGTTGACGGTAAAATGTGTGTTCTACCGCTCGCACACGCGGCCTGAGAGATTTGCTTAACTCTGTTCAGCGCCAAAACTTGGAACGCGGTGAATTCCGGAGCGTGCCAGTCGATTTTCCCTGCAAATCGACAAAGACAAGAAGCGTGTAAAATTCCCGGACTATCGGCCCCGGACAGGCCGATGCGTAACCGCAGCCGATGTTAGTGGATAAAAATATAATCGAATAAGCACTCGGCTGACGGCTAGAAACGAATCGACATGTCGCAACAGTAAATACTCGCACGATAAATAAAGCAAAGCATGCATCAGAATCGGCAATCGGCAAAGCATGCAATCGGCAAAATCTATCGGCAAGTAGCACAGTAAGGTAGATCGACAATCGACAAAAGGAGGCTCAGACTATGCTTGAACAGGAGCAATGAGATATTTAAAGGCACGCAAGCATAGATCTGAACGTGGTAAGCAATCGGCTAAACACCCCGAAAGAACGATTAAACCAGTAACCACTAATTATACCCATAATCTGACAATCGCTTCACCGAGGACACGTCAACTAAGTGAAGTAGAACAGGACACGTCAAACTGCTCTACACGATCGGCAGATACAAGTATAATCGGCAACTACCGGTCCCAGGTACTCAGTAAACTAGATCTAACCCTTAGCAACTGTTTCGCCGAGGACACGTCAACTAAGCGAAGCAGACAGGACAAGTCAAACTGCCTACCCAATCACCAAGAGCAGATCTAATCGACAAAGCACCTTAACCGTGACTCGAGTAACCAGATCAAACAGAAATCGACATCAGCAATCGGCAACAAGGTCGCGGCGAGGACAAGTCAACTAACCGTGACAAAGAATTGGACCAGGTCTTAAACAATTCCATGCAGTCGACGCACGATGTAAACCCTAGATTGATCTAGATTACCGGATAACTAGCAGCCACATCAATCTAATCATGGACAAGTCGACATAACCAGATCGATGCGCTTACCTGACGAGATCCAGTCGAGCCGGAGCCCCGATGGACGCCGGGTGACGAAAAAACCCGTCGAGAAATTGTGGCGATGCGCCGAAGAGTTGATTGTATTGGTTCTTTTTGATTACAAGCGCCTGGGTCTATATTTATACACCCGAGGCAAGAGTCCGATTTGGACTTAAACACGACCCCTACTTGACCACAACTCGGTCAATCCTTTCTAATTCTAGAAAATAATTAAAAAAGGACACCAAACCAACCGGGCGCGTGCGGCATCGGGATTTCTTTGGCCTCATGATATCCTGTGGGCCACCACTTCGGCACATAATCTTTTCATACCTGCCGCGCACTCCATCTTCTACCGACAGCGGGCCCTAGTCCAAATTTTGGTGTCAACAGAAGTCGGCCAGAGGTTTAGCCTTAATAGCCGTTTGTGGCTTAAAGGCGAGATTGTAAGTACTCAGCTCGATGGCCCATTTTGATATTTTGCCGGTGGACTGCCGGTTATGCAGAATCTCACTGAGGCCATAAGACGTCACCACGATGATCGGGTGGTCTTGGAAGTAGTGAATCAGCTTGCGTGATGCCATGAGCAGGCCGTAGACAATCTTCTGGATATGAGAGTAACCGGCTTTAGATTTGGACAGCACCTCGCTGACGAAATAAACTGGGCGCTGTACTTTCTGTATCTGGCCCGGTTCTTGCCTCTCAACTACAAGGGCGGCGCTGACCACATGAGTGGTAGCTGCGATGTAGAGGAGGAGAGGTTCTTTTGGCTCCGGGGGAACCAACGTGGGGGGTGAGCTGAGGAACTCTTTGAGCTGAATGAAGGCTTTCTGAGCTTCCTCGTCCCACACGAACTTGTCTTGCTTTTTGAGCAGTTTGAAGAACGGCAGGCCCTTCTCGCCGAGTCGTGAGATGAAACGACTGAGGGGTGCCATGCATCCCGAAAGCTTCTGGACGTCTCGCTGACACTTCAGGACAGGCATCTTCAAGATTGTTTCCACTTTCTCTGGGTTAGCCTCAATTCCACGGTGGGTGAGGATGTACCCGAGTAGTTTGCCGGAGGGCACGCCAAACACGCACTTTTCCGGGTTGAGCTTCATGCTGAAATTGAGTAAGCAATCAAACGTAGCTCGGATGTCGTCAATAAGGTCGTCCTTAATTTTGGTCTTGATGACCACGTCGTCTATATAAGCCTCAACTTTCCGCTTCTTAAGAAGGCTTTCCAGACACTTCTGGATGCAACGCTGATACGTTGCTGCAGCGTTCTTAAGGCCGAAAGGCATTGTTAGATAACAATAAGCGCCGAAAGGAGTAATGAAGGAAGTTTTGAGACAATCCTCCTCTTTGAGTCGGATCTGATGGTAGCCGGAGTAGCAATCAAGGAAACTTAATAATTGACAACTGGCAGTAGAGTCTACAACTTGATCAATCCTAGGGAGCCCGAAAGGATCTTTCGGACAAAACCTATTGAGATCTGTGTAATCGACGCACATGTGCCACTGCTTATTCTTCTTCTGAACAAGAACTGGGTTAGCCAACCAGTCGGGGTAGAAGACCTCCTTGATAAAACCAGCGGCTAACAGTTTTGTTACATCAGCCCTAATGGCCTCCCGACGATCCGGGGTAAAGCGACGAAGCCTCTGCTTGATAGATTTGGCCGTCGGGTCAACACGTAGAGCGTGCTCGGCAAGATTCCTGGGAATACCAGGCATGTCAGAGGGTTTCCAGGCGAAAATGTCCCGGTTTTCCCGAAGAAACTTGACGAGCGCGAGTTCCTATTTGTCGTCCAGGTCGGTCCCGATGTTGGCCATCTTGGACGGCTCAGCCGGGTCCAGTGCGATCTTCTTGATCTCGGGGTCAAGGTGCTTGACCCGGAGCTTGTACTGCTTCTTCTGCAGAGCGAGGTCGTCGTCTTGAGCAGCGTCTTCCTCGATCTCCAGCATGGACTTGCCTTCTACAGCTTCTTGTAGCTGAGCAAGCTCGAGGCTCTCGGACTCGCAAGCATAGGATTGCTTGACATCTGCCCGGAGCGTGAGGACTCCCTTAGGAGCTGGCATCTTCAGAACTATATAGGTATAGTTCGGAATAGCCATGAACTTGGCCAATCCTGGCCGGCCAATGATGGCGTGGTACGCCGACTCAAAGTCAGCGTCTTGAAAGCAGACATACTCCTTGCGGTAGTTGTTGGCGTCACCGAAGGTAACTTGCAGGGAGATCTGGCCGAGTGGAAGAGCAGAGCGGCCGAGAATAACACCATGGAAGGGAGAGTTACTTGGCTGGATGCTCGACCTCGGTATCTTCATCTTGTCAAGTGTCTTGACGAAGAGGATGTTGAGAGCGCTGCCGCCATCGATGAAGACCTTGCTGAGTCGGACCTCATCAATGATGGGCGAGAGGATCAGTGGGTACCGACCCGGCTTGGCGATAAAGTCAGGGTGGTCGTTGCGATCAAAAGTGATGGGCACTTCTGACCATGGGAGGTAGCGAGGAGCGTCGACCGAGACAGTGTTGACTTCTCGGAAGGTCAGCTTCTTCCTCGTCCCACACGAACTTGTCTTGCTTTTTGAGCAGTTTGAAGAACGGCAGGCCCTTCTCGCCGAGTCGTGAGATGAAACGACTGAGGGGTGCCATGCATCCCGAAAGCTTCTGGACGTCTCGCTGACACTTCAGGACAGGCATCTTCAAGATTGTTTCCACTTTCTCTGGGTTAGCCTCAATTCCACGGTGGGTGAGGATGTACCCGAGTAGTTTGCCGGAGGGCACGCCAAACACGCACTTTTCCGGGTTGAGCTTCATGCTGAAATTGAGTAAGCAATCAAACGTAGCTCGGATGTCGTCAATAAGGTCGTCCTTAATTTTGGTCTTGATGACCACGTCGTCTATATAAGCCTCAACTTTCCGCTTCTTAAGAAGGCTTTCCAGACACTTCTGGATGCAACGCTGATACGTTGCTGCAGCGTTCTTAAGGCCGAAAGGCATTGTTAGATAACAATAAGCGCCGAAAGGAGTAATGAAGGAAGTTTTGAGACAATCCTCCTCTTTGAGTCGGATCTGATGGTAGCCGGAGTAGCAATCAAGGAAACTTAATAATTGACAACCGGCAGTAGAGTCTACAACTTGATCAATCCTAGGGAGCCCGAAAGGATCTTTCGGACAAAACCTATTGAGATCTGTGTAATCGACGCACATGTGCCACTGCTTATTCTTCTTCTGAACAAGAACTGGGTTAGCCAACCAGTCGGGGTAGAAGACCTCCTTGATAAAACCAGCGGCTAACAGTTTTGTTACATCAGCCCTAATGGCCTCCCGACGATCCGGGGTAAAGCGACGAAGCCTCTGCTTGATAGATTTGGCCGTCGGGTCAACACGTAGAGCGTGCTCGGCAAGATTCCTGGGAATACCAGGCATGTCAGAGGGTTTCCAGGCGAAAATGTCCCGGTTTTCCCGAAGAAACTTGACGAGCGCGAGTTCCTATTTGTCGTCCAGGTCGGTCCCGATGTTGGCCGTCTTGGACGGCTCAGCCGGGTCCAGTGCGATCTTCTTGATCTCGGGGTCAAGGTGCTTGACCCGGAGCTTGTACTGCTTCTTCTGCAGAGCGAGGTCGTCGTCTTGAGCAGCGTCTTCCTCGATCTCCAGCATGGACTTGCCTTCTACAGCTTCTTGTAGCTGAGCAAGCTCGAGGCTCTCGGACTCGCAAGCATAGGATTGCTTGACATCTGCCCGGAGCGTGAGGACTCCCTTAGGAGCTGGCATCTTCAGAACTATATAGGTATAGTTCGGAATAGCCATGAACTTGGCCAATCCTGGCCGGCCAATGATGGCGTGGTACGCCGACTCAAAGTCAGCGTCTTGAAAGCAGACATACTCCTTGCGGTAGTTGTTGGCGTCACCGAAGGTAACTTGCAGGGAGATCTGGCCGAGTGGAAGAGCAGAGCGGCCGGGAATAACACCATGGAAGGGAGAGTTACTTGGCTGGATGCTCGACCTCGGTATCTTCATCTAGTCAAGTGTCTTGACGAAGAGGATGTTGAGAGCGCTGCCGCCATCGATGAAGACCTTGCTGAGTCGGACCTCATCAATGATGGGCGAGAGGATCAGTGGGTACCGACCCGGCTTGGCGATAAAGTCAGGGTGGTCGTTGCGATCAAAAGTGATGGGCACTTCTGACCATGGGAGGTAGCGAGGAGCGTCGACCGAGACAGTGTTGACTTCTCGGAAGGTCAGCTTCTGCTTCCTCTTGGACTCGTACGCGTCAGGGCCGCCGAAGATGTGAAGGACAGCATTGGGCTCGCGGTAGTCATCCTGGTCCTTGTCGTCCTCCGGCTTCTTGGGCTCTTCTTGCTTTTTGGACGTGTATGTCATGAGGCCTTTGAGGCGCAGACAGTCTCGGAGCTTGTGAGTAGCTGACGGTCCGCCATGGAAGATGCAGGGTTCGTCGAGCATTTGCTCGTAGTTGACCGGCGCCCTGGGGCCACGCTGTTGTTTCCTGAACTTGGACTTGTCGGCGAGGGCGACCATGTTGTCACTCTTGCGCTTCTTGTCTTTGGAGCCCGAGTTGTCGTTCTCCTTAGACTTGCCCTTGTTGTCCTGCCGTTGGCGGTACGCGTCGCGATTTTGCTCGGCGCAAAGCTCGTTGCCAGCTGCAAACTGGTCGGCGAGCGCCAGCATCTCTCGGACAGTGGCCGGGTAGTTCTGGCCGAGTCGATGGACGAGGTTGCGGTCGGTGCATCCTTCGATGAAGGCTGCGATTACCTCGGACTCCGATACGCTTGGGATCTCATTCTTCTTCCGAGAGCAGAGGGACTCGTTGTCCCGTTGCTTGATCTGTTTGAGGTCTCTGCTCTGAGCAGGTCTGTCGGCAGTCGGCCGATAGGTGTCAATGACTATGCGGGTGAGTTGATCCCAGGAGTCGATTGACTCGGCAGGAAGGTTGGTTAACCAGCGCCGAAGTGGGGATGACAGCATGAGCGGGAGGTAGCAGGCCATGACAGCTCTGTCGCCCCCAGCAATTTTGACGGAGAGTGCGTAGGACTCCAGCCACTCGGCTGGGTCAGTCTTGCCGTCGTATTTCTCGATGTTTGTCAGGCGCATTGACTCAGGGAAGCCTGCCGAGTTGCGGAGACGTCGAGTGAAGGAGCGGAGGCCATCTATGGAAGATGGGTCTCCGTCGAAGTTGTGATCTCTCGGGGGAACACCGTGGTGTTCGGGCCGATCGAAGTTGCGGTCGTGATGATGATCGTTGTCGCGGCGAGGTGGAGTTCGGCGACGGTCGTCGTCACGGTCACGCCGGTAGTCGTTGTGGTGACGCCGTTCTTCGTCACGGCGCCTGTCGTCATGTTGACGTCTGTTGTCTTCATGACGCCTGTCGTCGTTGCGACGCCTGTCATCATCGTGACGCCTGTCGCCATCACGGCGGCGATCGCGGTCGTCTTCCTGGTTTTGGTTTGCTCGGGGCGGTGACGGCGGTGGTGACCCGCCTGGAGGAGTCCGCCGCGGACGAGCACGTCTCGGAGGAGACCTTGACGGACGGCGCGGAGAACGTTGTCGTTCAGGCGAGCTGCGTCGTGGTGGAGATCTGGAGGGTCTTCGAGGAGAGCGCGAGCGCCTGGGCGAGTTACGCCGATGTGGGGACCCCACACCGAAGCGATCCCAGTCATCCCGTCGGGCACGCTCCTGGTCTTCACGTCGCTCACGGCGCAGAGACTCAATGTGGCGCCGTGCATCGTAGTCGGGCCATGGGTTGGCCTGTCTGTTGACGTCCGTGGGACGGTTGGCCGGGTCTACCTGCCTGTCAGGAGAACGCTGACTAGTCGGGCGGTCGGCGATGGCCGGAGTCGGCTGCCGGGGATGGTCGCGATCCCGAGAGTGGGTATGAGAGCGACGGCCGCGTCTGTTGGATGAAGATGAGCTGGCTGTCCTGGCAGAGGTGTAACTCTTCTGCAGAGCTGCTGCCTCAGCATAGCCTTTAGCTCGTTGGATGAGGGCCGCAAGGGCATCTGTGGTGACTCGGGGATCACGCATCGCAACCTCGACTTCATCGAGGATGGTGCGATTGGCCACCATATTCAGTTCAGGAGTCCTGAATGCTTGGTGGCCATTGACGTCGATAAAAAGGCTGCGTTGAGCCGATTGTCTTCGTCGGTGAGGCCGGCTGGCGTCATGGGCGTCTTGAGGCCCATCGTCTCCTTCCGGGATGGTAGAGAGGTGGCCAGCACGGTTGCGCTGCTCATGAAGGGTCCGGCGTGCACCAGCTGCTGATGACTCGGCGAAGCCGGCGCCGACTGGTGTGGTGATCGCCGCCGCTGTTGTTGGTGTAGGAGCGACGGCGTCCGTCCCCGGGAGAGGCGGTGGCGGTGGCGGTGGGTGAGCCGGAAGTGGTGGTGGTGGAGGCAGCTCTCCATCGTTCTGCCCTGGAAGGAGGGCAAAACACTCGTACCGCTCCGGCGATGATGAGCCGCCAGAGCAGTAACCAGCTTCTTGCTCCAGGATATGGTGCAGGGAGTCGAGCTCTGATTGGCTGTCTTGGAGACAAGCCACCAGATTGAAGGACTCGTCACCTGGAGCCGCTAGCAGATCCTGCATGTCCCGTTGATAGATAGCAGATGCATTGTTGAAACCATAGGGGAACATACCAGGAGGCCGAGTTATATAACTCGGCTGGACGGGGTGAAGACGAACGTTGTCCAGGGCAGATCGGATCTCGGCTAGCGAGTAGTCCGAGTAGGATCTGACCCGGAGTCTGGAGAAGACGAGCTCCAACTCGGCGAGAGTAGAGTCCGGCTCGATCTCAACCGCGTGACTCGGCGAGTCAACGAGGGTGAGGTTGTCGGAGGTGTCGGCGACGAACTCCAGGCTCCCGAAGCGGATCCGAGTGCCTGGAGCGAAGTTGTTGACGAAGCGATCCATCATACTCGACGAACAGAATCCCGACGCTCCCCCTACCTAGCGCGCCACTGTCGAGGTTTTAGGGCCTCGATAGATTATAATGGGTAGCGAAGGAACCAAGAATATGATGCTGAACACGAGACACAAGGTTTAGACAGGTTCGGGCCTCCCGGAGGATAATAACCCTACGTCCTGTATGTCGTGGTATTGTATTGATTGTCTTTAGAGGGAGCCCCTGCCCGCCTTATATATCCAGGGGATCAGGGTTACATAGAAAGTATCCTAGTCGGTTACAACTCGGAATTACTTGGAGTACAAGACAAGAGTCCTGATCTATCCTGCCGACTAGCCGCACCTTCCTTTTAGAGTCATGGGCTACTCGGTTTCTTCTGGGCCGGACCGACTACCCTTGTCAGGTTACTCGGCCCTGCTGGTCATGAGGGTACCCGGAGGTCATGGTAACGACAATTACGCATATGCGTCCGCGTGACTGCATCGATGTAGCAGTTGGCCGGCCCTATTATTTGGTCGGGTTTCTCTTATGTTGGTCCTAGTTTAAATTTCCACCATCAGCGTGCAAGGTACGTCATCTAGATTATTGAGCAGGAAATGACAAATTGGTGGAGGCGTCTTTTGTGTATGTTCAAGGTCTTGCCTAGTAGCTCTAGGAGTATACTATACAAATCTTGCTCCTACTCGATTTTCTCAAGATGGTGCAGAGCATAGCTCAGCTAGTTGAGTTTTTTTTGGTAGAATCAATTCATTCGGGTTCAAGTCTCAGATTTGACGCGAGTGTTGTATCTTTACGGCTATTTATTCTTTCAGTGGAAGACGACGTCCCTATCGACATCGAGACACCTGTGATGACTTCGTGAATCTCAAGATCAAGATCAGCCAGCTCGGTTTTTCAAAAATGTTCATAAGAGTAGAGGTTGCGTGTGTGTTTATAAAAGTGAGTACTCGTGCATGTGTTGTACGTTTCTGCGTGTATTGTGTTAAAAAAAGGTTAGTATTCCTAACATGGTTACAGGGTGCTGATAGGATGACTCGCTGCCAGTTCGTAAACAGAGAAAGGGTACACCGTTAGGTGCCAAAAATCGGAGCGCTCCAATGGTGATAAGGCCAATAACCTGAGACGGTAAAATTTAACAAATAAACATGGATTAGATTCAATCAATTACTACTTGGTACTCGTCATAAACCTTGCAAATACAAGCGAGTGGCATGTTACCATGGCTGGTTCCTTTTGGCGCGTTATGAGCAATCAAAACAAGAGTAGAATTTGTAAAACATCAGGTATTATGGTCTTTGTCTCACAAAACCTCATGTATTTCGGCTTGTGCCACTTAGCCTTAGGTTTTATAGTTTCAATATCTCACAAAATCCCACCTCTTGTAAAAATTATTGTTAATACGACATTAATATATGACTTCGATGCGAATATCCCAATCGATTTGGTCCATCGAACCAATAACCATGTAATACCCCAATTAAAGTAATGTTTGTATATCATATTAACAGTTTCAAAAGAGATGGGGTTTTGTGAGACATTAGAACCACAAAATCTAAGGTTAAGTGACACAAGCCAAAAATACCTCGGGTTTTGTGAAACAAAGACCGCAAAAGCTAGAGTTTTACAAAATTTACTCTTTTCTTTTGATAATGTCCTGAATAATTCCAAAATACTATCAATTTGCTGAGTTGCTCCGAAGCAAGCATTCCCCGAGTTGCCGTATATCTGGCGTGGCGAAGCTGGGAACCAAGCACGCCCCAAGATTCACTGTCCTCGCTGAACGCCCGAGACAGAACATGATGTCCGGAACAGACAGGAGCTCATGCTTGTTGCAAGTGCGATCTCGTGCTTGTTGCAAGTGCTCAACTGATCGACATGTCGACTAGGGGGCCGCTTGGTTGCCCGCCTCATTTTACCACACCGAAGTTTAGGCCAGATTGCTTTTTGCTTGGTTCTTAGCAAAGGTTCGGCTGCCACAGTTTTTGCCATGAAATAGATGCATTGAAACAATGTTCACATATCACAACAGCGAGTGCCTTCAAGAGCAGTTTCTCTAGTTGGCTGACAATAAAGGTAGAAGCAGGCTTTTGGCAAAATTTCAAGATACTTACAGAAACGAAAGTCATCAGTGTTGAAATATCAATATCAAATTTACATTCTACAAGCAGCCTCAATCCTTGCCCAGTGAGCAAAATTAAAATAATTCACTTAAGTTGATGCCAATTTAATTCTCTTGTAATATTTTTCTAGCAGTTGATAGCAAAATGTTTATTAAACCACTCACGCAGGAAGCAAGCTGAATTTCAGTCAGACTATTCTAACATCCAAAGACTTCAGTGAGCACATTAGCCATCACCACCATGCTGATAACCTGAACTCGTGAACCTCCCAAAGCCTTATTGATTCTCGTTTCCAAACACAAAAGCAAACATGCTCGCAAGACAAACAATTACTAATGAAGGTAACGCTAATCGATAGGCAAGCTGCACCATTTGGCCCAAGGAAAAAAACAATGAAGATATTGCGTAACCATAACCATAACAGCTTGCCAACCAAGGCTACCATAACTTGCAACATGACAGGCAACATCAACATGGAGCAAAAAAATTTCAAGGAATGCCGAGGTAACGATTCTGAATAACGCATCAAAGCAGGACGGCAAAACTTTGGTTCAGTAAACCAACCAGCATAACAACCTATTGCTGAATTGCTACATACCAAGACAGTACCAAGTCTTTCCAGTACTTCCCAACTTCTAAAACAAGGTTAAAATACAGATAATAACTCCAGTTTTCCTGCTCAAAGACTTGACTTCGGTGATCGCACAACTTAGTCGAAGAGGCTGAAGCCCATGTCCTGCAAATAAATAAACATGATCAGTCTTTGAATTTAGTCTAACACAAAGGAATCAAAAGATTATAATTGAGCTAGCACATGAGTATCAAGCAGGCATAAGTGACATGGCATAACAGTACCCAACATGGTAATGCTCAAAAGGATAGAACAGAGCAGTAGGAAAGGGGTTTTCTACCTCCTAACTACAAAATCAGTACCGGGAATGAAATAGCACAAAAAAAAGGGGCCAAGAGCAATAGTCTTACGTCATCACTCTCTTCCTTCTCCTCCACCTTCTCCTCTTTCTTCGCCTCAGCTGCAGGAGCAGCACCACCAGCAGCAGGGGCAGCTGCCGCAACAGCCACGCCACCACCACCGCATGGGACTGAAGCAAACTTCTCCCTACCCGCAGCAATGAGCTCGGTAATGTCCTTACCACTCAGCTGGGACAGCAGGAGCTCCATCTTTTCATTGTCGATCTCACAGCCAACTGGGAAATATATAAAAGAACTGTAAATGATAGCGTTATACAACTCTACAACATATGAATCATGTACAAACCACTCAGCCATAAAAAAAAAAATTGTTGTGATGACTGCCAACAGAAATAGTACAAAGCGTGCTTAATTCAGAAACTGTCAATTAAATGTAACCAATTGGACCAAAAGAACTACTTTCAAGGGGCAGGCAAGGGTAACCTATTGGCAAAATTTACCGCCTTTAGCATAAAGAAGAGCAGAATCAGTCGAATTACCTGACTCAAGAATGGCCGTCAAATCCTCCGCAGAGGGGTTGGTGTTGCCAGCAAGGACAGCAAGCAGGTAGGCAGCAACAAACTTCATCCTGCTCAAACAACAAACAATTGCACGCAGTTAGTCTCCATTACAGATGTCTGACAAATAAGTGATAAAAGAGAAACATGAAGCATCCAACAAAATACCGGCACTACTTAACATTTATATGATGGTAAGCACCTGAACAGTCTAAAGCAAGATTTTCTCAATCTAAGATCTCCGCTACGGAGCAGTTCACAAGTATAAAAATCCATCGCAAGGAATAGCATCCCGTTCGAGCAGCTACCAAAATTTTTGAAGTAACTCGGGCAGTTGTTCTGCCTTTTCATTTGATAACAGCTACCAACATTACAAATAACGAAGCATAACTAAATTTCCAACAAAATACGATCTAATACGACGACTCAGCAGCATAAAAAACACACGCATTTCGGACCTGGTCCGGCAACAAGAACTACCTAAGAAGTAACAGCTACTAAGATCACGCGGACGATCAGAAGGTACGAGGAACAGAGAGATCTAGCAGGTGAGGTTCGGCTCGCTCGCCATTACCTGGTTGCGGGAGGGAGAGAGCCCGAGGAGGAGCGGCGGCGGCGGAGAGCTCGAGCTGTCTCTAGGGTTTCAGCGTTGCGGCGGCGGAGAGCTGAGCCCGCGCGATTGGGCTGCCTTGTTTATAGTACAAAGGGAATGGGCGATCTGCGATCGAGGCCATTCATTTGGTATCGAACGGTGTGATTCCTGCCCTAGCGCAAGGCTCGTGATCGTCGCGCTCCTTCTAAATCACGGGCCTCCTAATGCTATATGGCCCAACTTCAATTATCAATGGGCTTTTATATGGGCCCTCGTTACCGAAACCTCGCAACGGAAGGGGGAATTGATTGATCCGTCACCATGGGCCTAACCGATAGTAAATTGCAAAATCTCCCTGTAAAACAGAGAAGGAGGTTCCCTCAAAAAAAAAAAAAAAACAGAGAAGGAGGAAAAAAAATTTAACACACCTCATCCAGACTCCCGAGAAGAAGCGAACGGGAGGCGACTCGGCGGGCCGGCGGCGGCGGCTTCCCAACGCGGCGGCCGCGCGCGAGGATCTGCTCGCCCCTCTCCCCTCTGGATCTCGTTCGCGCGTGATCCTGCTCGCCTCCCCTCCTCCCTCTGGACCTCGGTCGATCTACGGTTCTACGCCTCCTCTTCGCCGTTTGTCGACGCACGAAGACCAGCACACCTGCTTCGTCGACGTCTTGCAGTACGCCCAGCTTCTTCTACTTCCGCCCGTCCTAGCAGAGGTACCCATTGCCTCCATTTTTTTAATGCCGCAAATAGCTTATTTGATGGTACTGCGTCGCATGTGTTGTGATTAATCGATGCATGTGCTTGGAAATTTATTTGTGATATGAACAACTATCGTGATTTTGTCACATTTGTCCTTGCTTGTTAAATTGTAGATGGAAAACCGGAAAAGGCTTTTTAACTTTTGCTGCTCCAGCACATAGGCTGTTGTCAATGATGGCTTTGATTTTTGAGTTTAGAAAAACAAACAGGGATGAGAGGAGACCAACTATTACCTTATGGGCCAATGGATGAAAGGAATAGGATAAGACTTGATTATCTAAACAGTAGAATTTGAAGAAACGATACAACCGATGCTTAGACTTTAATAGGGCTGTTATTTGTGCTTGTTGTCACCATTTTAACCATATCAGCAAAAAACTTGTTGTTAGGTCGGGTCGGGGGCGGGGATGAGGAGGTAGGGCGGCCCGCCTCTGCCCCCACCATAACAGTAGTGACTAATTTTTGCTATAAAGAGAGCATCACCCCTGTTTGTTATTCTGTCTCTGTTTACTTTCTTGTTGCCGCCAATGGTAGCGTTAAAGCATCTGATTCTTTTGTTACCAGGTGTGTTCTTGATTGTTAGTTGAAGCAATGGATGACGGGGACCTTGATTTCTCAAACCCAGAAACCTACCTGTGCCAGGCCATCGGCAACGATCCCCCCAGCAGCTGCTCCATGGACAGCTACTTTGATGACATCCTCAACGATACAGAGCACCACGCTTGCACCCACACCCACACCTGCAACCCGCCTGTTCATGATCATTCACACACCCACACCTGTGTCCATGTCCACACCAAGATTGTCGCTGCGTCACCAGATGGCGTCGAGACTGCCGAGTCACCCTCTGAGAATAATGGATCCAAGAAGCGCCCAGGTGGTAACCGAGCTGCGGTCAGGAAGTACCGGGAAAAGAAGAAAGCTCACACGGCATCATTGGAGGAAGAGGTAGTTCATCTGAGGGCTTTGAACCAGCAGCTCATGAAGAAGCTTCAGAATCATGCGACACTTGAGGCGGAGGCAGCCAGGCTCCGTTGTCTGCTTGTTGACATCAGAGGGAGGATTGAAGGGGAGATTGGTGCTTTTCCATATCAGAGGCCTGTCAAGAACATCGATTTTATCCCTAGTGTTGACCAAGGAAGTTTTCTTGGTGGTGCTCAGGTTGCCAACTCTTGTGATTTTAGATGCAACGATCAGATGTATTGCAACCCAGGAATGCCGGGTGCTATGAGTGGTCAGGTGGCTGCCTGCGATGCAGGGAATATCCAGTGCATAGGAAGTGCAAAATCTGGATCCACAAAGCTTCCAGGCTGTGAGGGTATGGACACCATGTCCATTGGCTGTTTGCCGAACGTTGAAAAGAAGTGAAGGTTTGTTGTTTTCCTTTCATCATAATTCCTTTTTCTACAAACTTCTTTCTTGCTAGTTGCTAGGTACCACTTTTTATGCCTTTTTAATTTGTTAGCATTGCATACAAGCATGTAAATTCATGATAGAAGTCAGAAACTTTTATTGTTTGTTACTTTCTTCAAACAGCATAAATTGACTTTCATGCTGTTGAGACACTATTTGTAGTGGATATGGTTTATTTCAGTTTATGCAGATCCATGTTTAGTGATTTGACATCTTGGAAGTTGGAACCCATGCCCATCTTTCTTCATACAGCCTTACAAGATTGAATTTCCCCCTTTTCTGACGCTGGTTTTCGATGGCTTCATTTTTCATCTTTGGCAAACAGCACTGTATCAAACAACATTGTAGATCGACATCTGCACATCTTATGCTTTATATATTGCGGTTGCTTGTTTTAGTATTTTTATCTTGCTAGAAATGTTACCCGCCATTGATACCGATAATTCTTATCCAGACATTCCAGATGCTCCCTGTGAACCATGTTATGTCTGAACTATGTTGCCAGCAAATAGAAAAGCAGGACTCTAGATTTTGACTTAGCCGAAATAATAATCATAGTAGTACACTACATCGTCTGTAGTACATGGCGCACATCTGATTCTGTTATCCATGCTACCATATAGCAGTTGTGCATGCACCACCACCTCTAAATTTTGTCTTTCCTGCAAGATATTTCTTTTTTTCATAGTGGATTGTATAGCAGGGCTAGCTTTTGGATATAGCAGAACAATAGTTTCTTTGGAGTTTGTTTTCGTCCATTTTGCGTGAGTGATTTATTTTGTTTAGGTGCCTTTTTTTTTTGATGCATTCTTTGTAGCCCGTGCTTTTTTTCAAGCTTTACTGAATCTTCGATAAGCATAACTATGCATCATTTCTTGTATTGAAGTGGTATACGTAATTCATTATGAATGTAATTGTTGTCCATCTCTGTCATGAAACTTATTCGAGTAAAAAAGGATAAGGCCTCGTTTGGATTGAAGGAAAAATTTTCCTTTCCTGCGTTTTTCCTGTGAAATTGAACTGTTTCCTGTGAAATTCCTGTGCGATTTCTGTGAAATTCCTGCGTTCCAAAGGAGCCCTAAGTGTTTTATTCTGAATAGAGCTTTATTTGTATCCATTTCCTGTTTGTGTGTTGTGTTCAAGACTAACGCACCGGACTGCTCTTTTTCAGGACTTCTTGGTGGTGCTTATAGTCACAATGGCGGTGACTACTGGGTTATGCGTTCCACATCCAAGGAACACCTGTATAAATTGCTAGCTTCAATCTTTAGGCTGCATCTGGTTCATACTGTTATGTGTTTGAGTTTGACGTCGATGATGCTTCTATGGTGCCTGAGGCGAATCAAGTTTGTTAGCCCAAAGCTGACAAGATTCTTTGTTTCTTAGTTTCGTGATGCTCCCTTTGATGAAGGACTGTATCTGTGTTTGACAGTTTGGATCTGAGTAGAAACCTCAAGTTGGATGGAAATCTTTTGTGTAGGTGCTACATCTGCTTGCTAGCTATTATGTTCGCAATTCAGGTCCATGGATTCAATTACTATTTGGATGATTCACCGTTTCATTCATTAGTAAATACAATGGATCGTTTGGAATTTGCACAAGGAGTCTGAACTGTGATCATTTGTTCTTGCAGCAGGTGTTCTACATAGAACTCCTGTGATGCATTGGCTGTATGGCATCAGCTATTCCATATAGTGGCAGATTCCTTGCAGGGTACCCTTGTATTTTTTTTTTTTTTTCTTTCTGAATGTTCATGGTGCTACTATGAACAGGCTTTTTCCTTACGTGGGAGAGAGCTTTTTTAAAAAAAAATTAAACCTTTTTAAACTAATATTTTAATAATAGCACGTGCGAAAATTTATTTCCAAGATCTAGACCGTTTGGTCACGCCAATTAAAATGCCGTGACCAGTGGCGAAGCTTCCTTCTGGCCAAGGGTGGGCATGGCCCCCCTGCCATAGCTCAAACTCCACTGAATCTACAGTAAATTTGGAACTGTTCATCGTTTTTTAGGCAAATTTACATAGGCTGGCCCCTCTGGATTTTGCTTGAAGCTCCGCCACTGGCCGTGACGAATACTTGAGTCACGCCAATTAAAATTCCAATGGTTCTAATATAGAGCGTAAAAGGTCTTAATAGATTGTTTATACATCTACATTGCTCCTGGAGATCTTTATAGTGTTTATACATCAACATCTGTTTTGCCAACCAGTGCTTGTTTTGGGCAGTGCTCCCTGTGACTGATTTGGCGTTCTATCAATATGTTCCTACTGAATTTTAAGAACTCTTTGCACCTGTCTCCATCATACTATTATTTTGCGCTAGTCTCTGCCAGTTCTGATTTAAATGCTGTGCACAGTACTTGGGTACCTAAAATATACGCACAATTCGAACTATTTATCTTGTCTGAACCTTCCTATACTGCAGCTAAGAAGCTTCAAGTGAATGCCGAGGAGATCACCGTCTCCAACAGTGATCTGTCAAGGCATGCATCGATCCTTCTCCCCCCGGCACAACGAACTGACGAGACGGCTGAATTGAGAGATGAACCCTGAGTTCGTTGAACCAAACGATCGAGCAGTGAAACTTATCATCGCTTTACACTATATCGCGGAGTACCTGATTACATCTTGCATTGGTTCCACTTTTACTATTGACAGAACGATATTTGTGCCATGATGCGTAGTCCGATGTAAACACCACTACACACTCTTTCAGGGGCAGCAGAATATAGTAGCTCTACGTACGTTTATAAGGCATCATTCACATTCTTTCCTTGGAGTATATATAAGCTAGGCATCATTCACATTCTTTCCTTGGAGTGTATATAAGCTAGGCGTATACATCTTTGCATGGTCCTAGTATCCGATCAAGATGACTCGCTCCCACTGCCCATGTCCTTCCTCTCCCTGCAATACATAAATACTGTCACAAAAATGATCTAGATGGGTGATGCTCAAATTAAACTTGCTTCTGTTAGGCTACCATGTAAGGTGCTCTGTAAGTAGTTGTGCTATATATATGCGCTCTGTTGTATTTGACGTACACGAACGGAGTATTTACTTGGGAAAGAATTGCCCAAAACAGAGACTGAAGGTAATAAGTACTCGTATACTTCACTTTCAAATGCTAATAATTTCCAGCAACACATGACAGAAGATATTGACAACTCCATTACTGTTGATAAGCCTAATGCAGTAGTGCTTACTGTATCTTTCAGTTCAAAGCTCAAATGTTTAGTAGCCTATTACATGCTACACAGCTGTTTTGATTGGAGAAAGAGGCTGACCTCCCAGTGATGAAATGACAACAAGATTAAAGTGACAAAACAACTTGCATATATGCAGCAATAATACATAGAAGAAGAAGAAAACTATGAAGTAGATTATAGATAATAAAAGCCAGCAGCAGCAATTAATATTACCTTGAGAAAGGCTGGAGGAACCTGGAGAACTCACAGGGGAGGAAGGACAGGGGACATCCGGACTTTTGTATGGTCAAGTCAGCGTCCTCGGTTCCGCGGTCCTCCAATCCATTGGTATACTGATAAGAAGACTCCACGGTCATGGTGTTCATGTCAATGGAGACCACCCACATCTTCTTCATCACGTATGTGTAGTCGCTGACAAGGAAGTGCACCACGTGTGACCGGTCGATGTCCACCTGAGGAAACATGAGGACCTCGCGTGGGAGCCGGTCAGGCGGGTTGGCGTTCCAGAGCTCGTCGGAGGTGGCCGTGCAGTCCTTGCTCCACACCATGGCGTTGCCGAGGGTGTGACAGGTGACGGTGAATCCGGCGCCGGGTTTGAGCGGCCCATAGCCGACGTCGTCGTTGCGTGCGACGTCGACGAACTTGAGCGCGTGGCCGTCGTCGCCGACGGCGGTCGCGGCACGGTACAACCAGCTGGACGCCTTGCCGCGGTTGTGCGTGTCGGGGAACGCGTCGAGAGGGAACCGGAGGAAGGAGACGGTCGGGGCGGGCTCCGCGAACACGTCGCAGAGGAGGATGCCGCGGAAGTAGTCAACCCAGCAGAGTTGGTTGTGGAAGGGGATGACGGTGTCCGTCTGCCAGAGGCAGAGTTGCCAGAAATCGTCCTTGGGGTTGGCGTCGCTGACGAGGATCGGCACGCGCATGGAGCTCCATTGGCCGCCAATAAGTCCTCCTCCCGCGTCAGCTGGTGATGTGGAAGAGCGCAGCAAGTAGATGTCGGCGTAGACCTCGGAGCGGTTGGCCTTGAAAAGCGTCAGCTCCGCCACCGCGAACTCTTCTTGCTCGCTTCGGGACAAGACGCCCATGGACTTGATCGTCAGCAGGCGCGGCTTGCTGTTCTCCTGGGAAGCAGGAGGACGACTGCGACGTAGGCTGCCATCGGGGCGGGTAAAATAATCAATGTCCGGCTCGGTGCAATGGGGAAGCGCTTTGATTGAGGAAGCAGCAGCAGGGTCGCCCGCGGAGGCGCTGTCGTAGATGAACATGTCCTGCACTCTGACTCGTGGAGAGATCATGACGATGCCAACGCGAAACAGGAAGAGGTTGCGGTGGGCCGCCAGGATGGCTACGGGCACCTGCTTCCTGGTGTCTGGAAAGCCGGGAAGGTGCGCGTAGAGGCGGGAGACGCGCGGGGGAGCGGCGATGCGGAAGGCCACGGTGAAGGGGGCGCCCCAGGACGTGGTGCCCGACGCCCTGATCGGCGCCGCGCTGGCGTCCGGGAAGGACGCCTCGTCGTCACGGCGGAAGACGAAGCGCTCCAGCATCACCCAGTTGGGGAAGGCTGCGGCGGCGGCGCCGGACATGGTGGCGACCTTGAAGAAGGCGGCGGCAGCCGGCAAGGAGGGAGAGAGGAGGCGGCGATCCGGCGGATTCCTGCAGGTTGCAGAGGCCAAAAACGGATTTGCTATTCGCGTGGGCCCTCGTTTTTACGTAAAGCTCGCGAGTAGAGAAGAGAGAAACAAGACTCCAGAACGGGCGAGCCACAATCTCTCTGGGCCTCCTACAGAAAGGCCTGGTAGAGGAGTAATGCGGGCTGTTCAGGCGGAGTGGGCCTTGAACAATTACATGCGCTGTGTCAAGAAGTTACATTGTGCCACTGCTCGAGAAAAATTCAGATCGTGCGATTTGACGGGTTCCTAATCGATCAAAGTCCGAGAAACACGGAGCAATGGGAGATCGCTGTACTCACGATACCACTCGGCTCCTGGAGCAACAAAACATCATGAACTCGAGAATCTAGCGACTCATGAAAGTCATGAGAGGGCTGTTAGGCTGTTACTACTAACCATCCATTATTGTTGTTGTCCCTGAAAGTGCAAAGCACGTTTTTCATTCATAAAAAATGTAAAGAAACAAAAATCAAGTTACAAAGTACCACGATCAAAGCAGAGAGCATGGTAAAGTAAAGAAAAAAAAAAGAAAAACAGAGCCAAGCCATGGGCCTTCAGAAGCTTGGACAGGCGGCCGATGCCAGACGACCGCTTCCTCGATGACCTCCTGCGCCGCAAGAACGAGTGTTGGTAGATTCAGGTACCTCAGCAGCTTGATTCGGAAGTGATCAAGTACAGAATGACCTTTGACTGCCTTTCAAGCTCCAGGAGGAGTTACTAACACATATACAACAGAATAGGCATGAGACCTCTGCTTTGATCACGAGATAACCACCGAATCTCTTCAACCCCATCGCGTTCAAGATAAGCAGATCAAAGTGTCCAAATCGTCCAAAAAGAAAGCGGCAAATAAAAGACTATATACTCGGTCCATTTGCAACTATCCAAAAGAAGATCCAAGCCACGTATTTTGGACAACTAATTCTAATTTTAACACCACCAGCCAAAGTACGAAAAGTACTCTATATTTCTTAACGAGCACAACCATTGCTTGTTGGTTAAACTATTCTGTCCACGAACACCCACTGCAACAAGCAGAAGTTTGTCGCTGACACCTGCATTTGCTGTCCAACGGTTGGATGATCGCCTTGATAAGATCGGACGGCCCAAACCGAACGCCATGGACCTACCAGCAGTACTTGCATGGCTATCGACAAGGATGAGATGAGGCCAAGGCCCATGCTCCAGTGTGCTGGAATGATGGCGTGCCTCTGGTGTTATTATTGGATCCAAGTGCGTGTTGTCTCTCCTTTGATTTAGATCCCATAAAAGTGTTTATGGGTACCGGCATTGGCAGGCATCATGTACCACGCTTCAGTGTTGGGACATTCCTGATCGATGAGAATGTGTGTGTGTACTGGAGAAGGATCATGTCTGTCAATGCACTTCATAAGTAGGGATCAATCATTAGGATCACTGACACTGTCAACCCGATCCAAACATATGCCTCTTGGATAATTAATATCGTGTTATGTTCATTCAGATGTGCCCAGTTCGTCCAATAAGCCATAGCACTGGATTTGCACAATGCAAATTGCTGCCTGTGAGGGAGGACACTGGCCCCCACCATTCAGCTGTTGCTAGATATGATCCTCTACACTTTTCAGTACAACAACTTGTGTGTTGTGCGTATCCTCTCTTCCCCCAACCTTTTCCCTTTCGTCTCCACGTCTTTTTTGACCCAAGCCCACTGCCGTCATGGTCATGGAGCAGCGGAGCGCAAGACCAGGATGACTGGATGAGCTGAGCTCCATCTATCAACAAGGACTCCTGCACTGCATATAGATAGCACCAAACTAAGGCGTACGTGCGAAGGGCACTTGCAAGTTCAGATGTCGCTGCCAATGGAACAGTAGTGTCATCGTCCAGCCATGGATTTGTGTCCGTGGATCAGCATTATGGATGGAGATAGATGCTGCTTGCTTGGAGGTCCCTGTCTTTCATAGCTCTATCCATTCTGGAGGCGTGGAACACTGGGGCAGCTAGCTGATGAAAATGGAGACAGTGACGTGTGTGCAGTTGTTAATTACCAGTCCATTTTAGCTGGGAAAAAAATGGTGATTGATTAGTTGCACTGCACGCAAATGCGAGATTCTGAAATGCACCATTGATTGATTGTGAAACAATATCTGGTACCTTGAATTTTTGGTTCATGATTTTAGAAGTCACTACAGTTGAGCCAAAAAAATTATTAAATAGAAAGAAGCGATATTGTTCACATCATAAGCGCCTATAAGTTGGACCTGGTCTCTTATGTCCGTGCATGTACAAAATGTTCGGGAAAAAAAAACATGCACAAAATTAGTATTCATTGCGAGAAATGATTATGCCGTGCATGTGGAATACACCTATACCGATTTTTTTTTTGCGAATTTAATACACCTATACCGATAGACATACGAGAACTTGCCATGCATGCGCGCTTGGTAAAACAAGATGCACACTTTGTAACAAGTGATTATTGGTGCCTGCACTATAATTAACCACGTTCAAGGCAGTCATCGGTCCTGCATCACTCTTAGCATTTTCGCCCCCTACAAAGCGGAAAAAGCCACGGACCGTCCTCGAGTGGTGGATCTAGGATTTTTACCTTTCGCAAAAGCAGAGCCGATGATTAGAACCAAAGTGTGCCACCTTAAGCGCCCAAAGCAACCATGAATATATATCAAGATTCAGCTTTTCGAAAACACCGAAGAATATCTCGAAACCCTTCTGGTAGGAGTACGTCGCTAACAAAGCAAATCAGCAAAATTACAAGTGCCAGAGGATCTGATCGTCCTCTGTTAGCTAGCACGGATACCGGTACACATGGACCAATGGCATTCCACGTCGGTGTCAGTTAACTAATCAACCGTTGCATTAGGTTAGTGTGAAAGATTTACTAGTAAGTACTATATGGGGAGCAGATGGCATTATCTTAGTAGCAAGAGGCAAGTCTCCCAAAGCGAGATCCTGAACTGGTGCATCGGTACGGATTAAACAAGTGACAGTGGGCAGTGATATAAAAAAGTGATTAGAGATTTGCGATTTATCCGTTCGAGCCCGTGGACGTAGGCACAGTGCTGCGAGCCCACGGCAGGATCCGAGCAGCAGCAGGAATCCGGATCTATACAAGATGCATGGACGGATGCCATGGAAGCATGCCGTGTCCTCATGTTGCGCACTAGGAATATTTATATAAAAAAAATTATTCTTTTTTGCATGACAAATCTTAATTCAACAGACATGCTAGTCGATCGATCCCGTGAAATGAAAGCGCCAGCAGGAGGAACAGTTTTTGTCAGGGACCACTTCAATATGTTTCTCTGTTTTCCCAGCCGGTTTTAATTCGTTTTTTTTTCTTCCAGAAGGAATTTTACAGTTTGCACAGATCAGATTAGTTCAAGGACTAGCAAATGGGCTACAGGTAGCCCAAAAGTGCTGTCTCTGTCGATCCTGAAATGCTTAAGCACCCCCAGTTTGAGGCCATACATATACACCTAGTACGGCATACTAGCTTTCTACATATCGGGAAAAAAAAAAGCGCATAATACAGTCAAGAAAGTAGGACAACTTTCAACCAACCAAAATTTGGTCGCATGCAAGCACACTACTCCGGCAGTATGGATCAGGATGCATATATGTATGTTGTCTTGTTTGCCACAAGCAATGTCCCGTCAGAGCACAGCAATATAACATATTGATTTAACTTTTCTTCAATCCCCGGATGCATGTGTCACGGCCACGACCTTATCATCAAGTGTGCGTCGCAACATGCAGACAATTCCAATCCATTTGGCCTGACGAGTGAAGAAGTGATGGCCCCTCGATCCATGGTTTCACCTGTCCAATCGGTCCAGTATATATTCAGTCTTTTTTTTTGTAAAAAGAAAAGGTACGTAATTGTATTTGTATTCCTACCGCATGCATGATACATGATGATGCGTGTCAGTGTGTTCCATTCGTATATGCAATCGATCGCTTGCATGGTTACAGGCTTGAAAAGCCGGGAATGATATTCATCACGAGCTGTGTTAAATCATTATCAGTCGGCCGGGAACAAACTCGATCGACCGACCTGGAAAAAAAAAAAACCGAACGAACGAGAGAGAGAGAGAGAGAGATTGATGATGATGATGCGGCCATGCATACAAATTCGTGCAAGTATTGCAGGAAACAAGGCCATGCCTCCATGCCGTCGCGTTGCTCATAACTACGCACGTACTCCATCTTTTCCAACGTGTAGGGGACCAGACTGACCACTGCCGAAGATCGATCGATAGCGACGAGCGGACCCCGATCATCTTTCATCATCGAGTACGTACACATTTAGGCCACTGCTTAACGACATAGGACTAGGAGTACAGTACATAGCTGACAATGTGGTGTACGTACGTACAAAAGAGTGCGCACGTTCGTACATGCGTCCGGTACTCTGCTTCTTTTTGTTTTGGGGCTGTGATAGATGACACTGTGAAAAGGTTGCACACAGAGTGTAGCGATAAGTGGGTTGATATAGGAGTATTATGGATGGTGAAGAAAGCAACTATACATTGTATATACCATATAGTTATCGAAAAAAAGTATATGTACGATATGAAAACTACGGCGTTCTACTTGTGTTACTGTGGCGCGTATGTATAGAAGCAAACTTTTGGTATGTTTCAATACGGAAAGCGCGTATGTTAAACCGTGTGTACGTACTGCCCATATTTTCTTTCTCAAACAATATGATATTGCCATCGTCGAGTACTCCAATTAATTAGCGCATTACTTAGACAGTTCGTTCCTTAAAAAAAAAGGCATAAAGTGCGTCTTCTTATTACGTCCCGATCAATCAAGCTATAGTAATATCTCCAAAGTTGATGGTGACCGATAAATTGATCGTTTGCTGCTTCATACTAAGGTCGAAGCTAGCTGTACGTACTGGTGAAAACCCAGGCTACCCCTGACCCCAAAAAAAAAAAACCCAGGCTACCCAGCCGTGATCAACAGCTCAATTATTGTACCAACTCATGTACCCCCCCGTGAGCGACCTAAGATGATCGAGCCATGGCTGTTTTTTTTTTTTTTTTGGTTCCTATGAACGTAAGGTAACCTCTCTTCTGCACCACCCATGCATCGATCTAGCAGTGCTACTTGGCCAACTAGCTGCTCGATCGTTTTGGTTCGAGTAACGTCAAACACCGTGGGACATCATCCGAGAAAAAAAAAACATTGTGGGGCATGATGCAACACAGTAGCAGTCTGTGCTACTGTGGCGCTATATGACCTGAACTAGACAGTTGCAAATAGTAGCAGAGAAGCTACAGCAGCGATCATTTTCGCCGTGTCCTTTCACGCACCGATCACGACTGTCATAAACTGATAATGCAGTATACTTAGAAGGAGAGACACGCGACAAAAATCGTCTCCTCATTGACGGCGATGCCTAGCACTGAGAGCAATTAAGCCAATTATTGGAAATGATTATACATATCTCTTCCATAAATATGAAAAGAAAATATCAATTTCCACGCATCAATTATAGTATTATGTGTTCTGATCTTGATGCCAAAGGCTTGGTTCGTCATGACGACCAAGATTCATTCAACGGTTCCTTTTCTTTTCTCCCTCACCAATCTTTACGCATTTTAATTCGCTTTAACTATTGGACCCCTCCGTGAGGGGCAATTCCTGTCTCAGTCCACACTGACTGAGAGGACCCACAAGTTTCTGTCCTCGCATCTGTTACACTTTTTTTTAATAAAATTCATTGATTAAAGCATATTACATTTTTTTATTACAAAATCAACTGAAACAACATCAACTAGGATCGGTCTGTGCCTGCAGTGGTAATTGATGGTTTTTGCAAGATCATAGTTCTTCTTTTTAAGGAAGCCGTGTCAAAGTGAGTGAAGAAAAAAATCTAAGTTTTCAGATTTTTACATATATTTTTGTATATTTTATTCTGCTAAGTAGGTATTTTAAGAGGCAAATTTCTTCGACTCTAATGCATATGCACTAGAAAAGTTAACTCGACTGGTCAGTGTGATGCAAAAATAGAAGTGCCAATTAGTTTTTATTCCAATGCATGTCACATGTAGAATTGTTGTGTGTTTTATTATTACCCCCAAGAACCATATTTTTCTATAACTTTTATTCCTCCTATGATAAGGCCTTAAGCTCAAAAATACACTAAATGAATAAAATAAGTTTCTGTCCCTACCCACATAATAGAATGTCTTTGAATTGTGTTATAATAATTTCATAATGTGTTAATTTGTGGATGCAAAAATAAATACTTTTAGAAACAACATTATTGTATTTTTGATTGTGAAAATAGTTGGTACAAACTCCTAAATATTAGCTTATGAGATAATTATTTTGCAAAAAAAAAACCTACATCTTCTTTTAGCTCTTTTCATCTCTTTCACGTCATGAACAAACTATTTTTTGTGAAACCATCATAAACAACCCATGATGGTGCCTAGTAGTATGAGATGGATTATAAGACTGACTACTTGTACATGTACTTTTCTGTTGTAGTTTTGAGGGTGTCAATCAATTTTGATTGGCTTGGGTGCTAGTTTTAAATCTCACCAAACCCTTGAGAACAAATTCGTCACGTTGAAAAGTTTGATGACGAAGTCCTGTCGCGGGAACGGCACAGTACCAACGTGAGATCGCCAGTGGCATATTCGCCTGTTACTTTTCTTTTTCCGCGAACGGCACACAGAGAAATTCCAAAATGGCCAACTAATATTTTTACTTCTTCCCATATTGCCCTCGGCGACCAGCAAACTGCTTTGTCCACACACCTCGAGTACACTGCCATTTGTGCTCCCTGCTGCAGCTTGCTTGCTCGCCACCCCCGTCCGCGCTTTGGCCTTGGCCCCTTCCTCTTTCCTTCTCCTCTTCCCTGGATTTGGGCGACAAGGCCGAGAAAAGCTAGAGGGGAGAGAAGGCCAAAGCAAAGCAGAGCTAGAGAGAGGGAGCGAGCAGCAGCAACAGAGTGGGATAAAGAGCAGCAAAAGGAGAGAACACACAAACACAAGAAGCCTCCTCCGTCCCCTCTCTCTCCTCCACCACCCCCTTTCTCTCACCTGCACACAAGCATTTCGTTCTTGTTCCCTTGTCCTCCACCTTCTGCCATCCCATGTCCTAGCTCCCAGCTCCCTTGTATTATCTCCAGTACTACAACTGCAAGGCTACAAGTAGGAGGCCTTGGTACTGCACGAATCCTGGGCGGCGGAGAGGAAGGCGGCAGCTACATTGCCGGCAGGGGAGATTCGTTCTTGGGCTCTGCTGTTTTCTTCCTGGCTGGCTGGAGCGTTGGTGATTCCGCCGCCGGAAAATCCAATCTTGGCGCGGTTCGTGGCGGCCGGCTGGCTGATTGGCCCTTATCTGCCGCTAATTTGGCCCGAGATTGGAGGACCCCCTGCTGAAACGCAGCTGTTCGGGACGATTCGGTCCCGGATTTAAGGCGTCTTGCTCCCCAGATCGCGGCCAAGGGCGACGGCGGCGTAGATAGATCCCACTTGCTGCCTGCGCCGCTGCGAGGAGAAGCTATGAGACAATGAGGGAAGAGAGCGCCAAGAAGAGCAAGGTACGGTGTGAATGGTCTGTTTTCTTTTTCTTGAACAGACGAGTCGTTGCATCATCCATCCTGAAGCTCATGTTGAGTTCTTTCCATTTCGTGATCTGTTCTCATCTTTGTATTTTTCTTTTCTTCTCGTGTGTGTAGCTTTCATGGTCCAAGTCCCTTGTGAGGAAGTGGTTCAACATCCGGACCAAGTCGCAGAACTTCCATGCTGATTTCGATGCCGGGCAAGGTATGGTTAATGCGTTGTTCTGGCTGTTCAAACACGAGTAATTGCAGGCACCTTGCTGTGAGGATTAATTAATTTCTGCGCATTTATTTGGAGTTAATGAGAGCCCCATCCCGGGCTCCCGGCCCATTCCCCAAATGGCATGCTTTACCTTCGCTTCGCTGCAGCTAGTAGTATTTGGTTTGGAAAAACAACTTGCCTGAACCAAGATAAAGTTGATTGCTTGGAGTTGGGGTTATCCTAACTGTTGTGTTTGTAGTTATCCAGATTAATTCTCAGTATCGATTCAAAGGTAGATGAGCAAACCATGTGACATGCCCCTTTCCAGTGTTAAAAGACCTACTCGTAGATGTCTGCCAATGCATTTCAGTTTCCAGTTTTGATCGAGTGATGCAAAAGCTTTTAAAAGGTTCCAACAAACCAACAGCCTTTTTGCCATACGTTTCAATGGTTTCATCATGTTTTTTCTAAATTTTGTTTGATGTTGCTCGGATGACTCCTCTGTCTGTATGCCTCCCGTATCTGTCCCATTCTTTCTGGGGTATGTTTCTACTTTGTGGTTTAATCGGCTAGAGATCACGAGCAAAGCAAACAACTTTTCCTTTACATGTGCTTCCTCCGTTTTCCTTCGTTCTCAACTGACTGTTTGATCGATTCTAGGAAGGGATGGTGGCAGTGGATCATGGAGGCCCAGCTGCTCAGCGAACGAAGCAAGCGCAAGCACGGCCAAGAGAGGCAAACCAGGTACATTAAAATGAACCATTTGGACCACACCCCTCACTCTCTTCGGCTGGAGCTCCAGAGATCCAGCTTTCTCCCCCCACCACTGCTCAGTCCCACTTTATCAAGCTCCTTATTCCAATCTTTGTTTTGAATCATTTCCTGTCTTCTGCCAAGTGATATGATTGTTCTTGCCTGTTGTTCCTTTTGGCCCCACAGACCGGTCATCGCATAAGCGGAGTGCTGATCGCGTTCGCCGAGGTAGAAATAATTTCGATGTAGCACGCCTGACTGAAGTCCAAGATTACAGGTACCATTGATTCACCATGCGTGTTTACCTGCAAATGCCATCATGTCTGTTGTGTGGTCTGAAAATCAGTTTAGTAGCTTCGACGGAGTCTTCTATGCTTTAATCATTGTTCATATTACTCTAGGGTGGTTCATGCAATTTGATTCTGCAACAAGATGCTAAAATATTCTGATACATCAATCTGTTGTCTCTGCATGTAGGATCTTTGCTGCAACATGGAACGTCGGTGGTAAGTCTCCACCGAAGGGGCTGAATTTAGATGAATGGCTCCATACATCTCCTCGCGCTGATATTTATGTATTAGGGTATGTGTTTGATCCTTTTAGCTTGATTTGGACGTTGATGCTTTTGAGCTTTTTAGTTACTTTGGTCTTTCAATCTTTGGTAGGTTCCAGGAGATAGTCCCATTAAATGCCGGAAACGTTCTTGGCACGGAAGATAATATTCCAGCCAAGAAGTGGGTGTCCCTAATTAGGCGGTCACTGAATAAGAATCCTGGAACCAGTGGTTGTGGTGGCTATCACACTCCTTCACCGGTCCTTGATCCGGTTGTAGAACTAGATGCTGATTTTGAGGGGTCTGCACGAAGGCAGGAGAATTTCTCACTCTTCCATCGTCGATCGTTCCACAATCTCAGCCGTAGTTTAAGAATGGACGGGGACTACATGTTTCCACAACCAAAGTTGGATCGCAGGTTTAGTGTCTGTGACCCGGTCAACTTGGGAGGACGATCAAGTGATTTTGATGGAAATTTGCAATGCCCTGGATCACCAGATGAGGATAACATAGATGTGGAAGTAAGCGATGCTGCACAGTTTTCACCATTTCCTTATAGCTGCAATGCACCTGCACCTTTTGAACCAAATGAGGGACAATCAAACAGCTCCAGGTATCTTATGACTTCGTAATCCAATAGCATTTATTTATACTAAAGTTCTTTCATTTCTTAATTTTGAGTTGAATGGTAGATCTTTGTGCTTCTTTGGTTCCTGGTAACTTACTTTGACTTGCCTGTGCCTGTCCAGGTATTGCTTGGTTGCCAGCAAACAAATGGTTGGCATATTTCTGACAGTTTGGGTACGAAATGAAATAAAAGATGATGTGAGAAACTTGAAAGTTTCTTGTGTGGGCAGAGGGTTGATGGGTTATCTTGGAAATAAGGTAATAAAAGATCAGCAAGCATGTAGATATCCCTCACTGTTGAGATTCTATTCATTGCAAATATCTCGTAAATTCTTGTAGTAAGTTTCTCCATTTTATTCCAGGGTTCAATTTCAATAAGCATGTCTTTGCACCAGACAAGCTTCTGCTTCATCTGTTGTCATCTGACCTCAGGGGAAAAGGAAGGGGATGAACTGCGCAGGAATTCCGATGTTTTGGAAATTTTAAGAAAGACCAGGTTCCCACGGGTTCGTGGTGCCAATGATGTTAAGTCACCCGAGACAATTCTTGAGCATGAGTAAGAGACTTGTTTGTGTCTTTCAGGAGATTATTGAAGCAAATGTAAACTTGTCTAATAATTGCTTGTTTTCAAAATGGCAGTCGTATTATATGGCTCGGGGATCTGAATTATCGGATTGCCCTATCATACTGTTCGGCAAAAGCTCTTGTGGAAATGCATAACTGGAAGCAATTACTGGAGAAAGATCAGGTAACTTACAATGCCCTTTCAGCGGTACTCATTTTTTGGGGGCTGTTCAATTGTTTGAGTTCTTAAATATACTAAAACAAGCAACAACATTGGAATAGTATTTTGTTTAAGAACAAAAGGCTCAAATTGCATTCCATTTGTTATCCCTTCTATTTGTCTCCTCTAATATCATGACGACTCAAACCTTCGTGTGAAACAGCTCCGAATGCAACAAAGATATGGACGAGTTTTCCAGGGCTGGAAAGAAGGAAGGATTTATTTTCCTCCCACGTACAAATATTCATTCAACTCAGATCGGTACGCAGGAGAGGGCTTGCATCCAAAAGAAAAGAGGACACCAGCATGGTAGTTTTCTTGTCTATGTAACTATATTATAGTGATAGAACTGCTATATTTATTGTACCTTTTTAACTGAAGATCTCATTCGTTTCAAACCTTTCTTATGAACAAACAGGTGTGATCGCATTCTCTGGTATGGTAACGGCCTCAATCAGCTGTCTTATGTTCGCGGAGAGTCTCGTTTCTCCGACCACAGGCCAGTGTACAGTATTTTCTTGGCAGAGGTTGAAATTGTACACCAGAGGAGGAGAAATATGGGCTATTTCAGTTCAAGGATTGAGGTGGAGGAGCTTTTGCCGCATTCTCGGAGCCACAGAGAAATAAACTTTTACTGATTTTAGCAAGATAGGTAATATATGCATTTTGTTCTGGTTGCATTGAGGCCTAGAAATTTCTTTGTCCAACGTTGACTGCATTCTTTTCTTTCTTGCGAGGGGTTGACTTGCATTATTTTCTTTTCTTTCTTGTGAGGGGTGACTTGCATTCTTTTATTTACTCTTTGTGCTTCATGCAGGCTAGGAGGTTGGTCAAATGTTCTATATGTAGGGTTCCAGATTCAGCTCATTAGATAGTCAGCTGTGAGTATGATTAAAAAATTTCCCTCTTGACGATCTGTTTGCTGATCCGAGACATGCTTAGCGTCTAAGATGTTACTGTCAATAGTTATAATCAGAAACCTAATGGTCTGTTTGTTTGACATTCTTCGCAACAGATACTGAAGAAACAATGTGCAAATACTAACTTAAAAGGTACAGTATCTCGATTATCTGGCAGTGTCATCCTTTGTATTGCAAAAGCTGAAATAATTAACATATATTGTTGTACTTTTGCAGGATATTGGGCAATTTTGTTGCTAGGCCTGAAGACAAGCTTTATGTCGACGGAAAAGTACCAGCCCATGTTCGCTAACTTATACACTTCATCCAACTTTAGGCTGTTAGTTTCACCAAGCAATATATCGCTTAGAAATGTATTGTTTCCTTTTATTTTGTAGTGTCGGTAAACACCACGTTAATTTCTCCTCGTTGGAACCTTTGTAAAACAGATAGTGTATCCCATGCAAGCTGTGGAATTATTGCAAGAAATGATACTTGAACTTAGCTTTTGGATAATAGATTGTTCCTAGCCTTGAGGGAGGAATGATGGATAGGTGTGAGAGGCTTGCATGTCTACAATCATGTTAATGCCCTTTTCTGGTTGTGCTTGAGCGGTTCAGTGAGGCATGCATTTGTGGCACTCATTGCTATGCTGTGTGTGACAAAAAGAGTGGCTCCCTGCCCTCCCATTATGCTTCTCCGAGATGGCTTTGTTATGTGCAATGTTCCCTGAAAGCTCTGGCGTTGCACACCCGTTCTTTTTGGCATATTTGTCGCCCTTGTCATTTCAGTTTAACATCTGAAGCTGTCCCCGGTTTTCTCAAAAAAAGGCTTTCCCATGTCACTCTTGGCACGAGCTACTGTTTACTACTCTTAGAAGTGCTTGTCCTGATCATTGATGTTTGCGAGGGGGGAAGAATGCTCTGTATGAACGGTTCTTGAATCTAGGTGTGTGTGTCACTGTTTCTTGACTTCTTGTTAACATCTTCTTGTTGCCTAAATCATCGAGATCACACTTAGCGGAGGGCGTCACATGCTCTCCTCACCATCCATCATGCCCTCCATTGCCATGATATTTTCAGCTGAAACAAGGGGGAAAGGGATTAAGAGGTAATCATCCACTTAGCTAGGCTGTTATGTCGTGCAGTTGCATCAGCAGAAGAGTATGGTTCAACTGATCCAATTTCAGATTCATAACTGTGTTTGACGGCTTGCTGCAGAGTTCTGCCACTTGTCTCTACCCGAGGAGAAACCAGGGTGCTAAATTTATTTTGATTCTCTGCTCTCCATGTAAGCCTTATTAGTTTAACGTTCGGTCAACCGAGAACTGTACTACTTACACCGTTACACGTGAACACTTTATGCCGCTACAAGTGTGATCTACAAGTTGCTACTACTCCATCCGTGACTAGTTTCTTTACAGTAATCTGCAACCAGCATTTCCTACTAACAAAGTTCAGAATCTCGTGTGCTGGGATGGTGTTCCAAGCGGCTGCCAAGCCTCCAGCTGAACGAAAAGCCAAAGGCGGAGAGGAGACGGAAATGGTGTTCCAAGCTAATCGAACAGTGCACTGCAAGCAAAAGATAAAGGTGAAAGCCGATGGAGAGGAACAGTCACATCAAATCCAACACAAGCAAGGCATCTGCACTGACAGCTCGCAATTGACCTTTTTTGTTTTGTTTGGTCTCGCCCATAATACGTACTCCTACCTGACACCTCGGTTTTGTTTTCGCCTTTTCTTTTGTGCTTCTAATCGATACGGGCAATGTCCTTCCGCTGTTATTATAAGGACGGAGCAGCATTGCCAAGATCAAATTGTTGTCTTGGCTTTTTGGCACGCAGCAGTAGAATATCACTGCATTATTGTTCCTGAACTGTGGACGCCGGGCCAGGCTTCTGATGATGTGTGTTGTTCAATGCAGTTCATGCAACCAACGAATGAAGGTTTTCAGAAACTGCAAGTTCACTACTGACGTCGCGTTGTCTGATCTAAGCAAGATGTCGAGCGAGTTAACGAGAGAACCAATTAGAGCGCTGCGATTAGCTGCTGCTGAATTGCTGATGCGAGTTGTCGAGCCGGGCCAAGGCTTGGGAGTTACGAGGCAGGCAGGTCATGAAACTGACACACAGTTCTCAGTGAGGGCATGCGCTGCTTGTTCTGAGCTGAGCTGTGACAGGCGGAGCACGGGCGGGCAGGCGAGCTCTGCAGGCTGCAGGGCCTGCAATGGACTGCGACCCTGCTGTGAAGACAGAAGCTGGGCAGCAGAGCTGAAGGCAACACTTGTTGGTTCTTTTATGTGCATCCATCGATTGAGGTGTTCGAGATGTGGAGATGAACAGAGACTCATGGAACTAGCCGCTAACGGTGAGCTTGTCTTGCAGAATGCAGATGTGATGATGGGAAGACAGAAACCACAGGCCTTGATTGCTGCTGTGCTTGTGCGTGTTTTAGAGATTCGTCGATGATGCATGTGGGGCTCTGAAGAGTACTTCCTCCGTCCATAAATATAAGGATTCGGAGACTTTCAGCTAACTCGTTTGACCACTCGTCTTATTCAAAAAAATAATACAATTATTATTAATTTTATTATGACGTGTTTTATCACTAAATATACTTTAAGTATGGCTTATTTGTTTTTATATTTTCACAACTTTTTTAAATAAGACGAGTGGTCAAACGAGTTGGCTGAAAGTCAACGAATGCTTATATTTATGGACGGAGGAAGTAGTTGGTAATACTTTCAGAAGAGAATGGAGAAAAAAAAAGGTGAATGCGGTGAGCGTGGATCGAACACGCGACCTTCAGATCTTCAGTCTGACGCTCTCCCAACTGAGCTATCCCCGCCTGTTGCTTGTAATGAAACTTAGTCCGATAAATAAGAGAAAGATCTTATAAGTACTTCCAATGCTTGGAAGCTTGCAGGTGCTGCTGAGTTGCTGACGCCACGCGTGCGACAAGTGGCAGGTGCCTCGTGTGCAGCGTTTGTAGATGATGGGCTGGGCATGCATGCAGGTGAGGCAGAGGCATGCATGGAACAGCCAGTTCGTGCATGCACCAACGCCCAGTTCTCGCCTGCCCCGACCTGATCGATGACGCTCTCTCTAGCTGTACCAACAAGCAGCTAGCAAGAACTTGACCAAAGCCATGCATGCATGGGCCCCTGATCAGCCCCCTGGCCGGAGAGAGAGGGACGATAGAGAGCCATGCCATGGTCTGCTAGGAGAGTACTCATCTGTTTGCTAGCGAGGGAGGGACAGAGAGCAGCCAGGTTTTTACCGCAGGCCATGCCGATGTCTGTTTGGTTCTCGTCAGGTGTCAACTCTTTTGGTCCTCTTGGCACACGGCGGTGTCGGGAAGGGAGGCGCCCCTAGGCGCAAGCGTGATGGACGGATGGATGGACGTGGTACGTACGGCTGCATGGCTCGATTTGAGGCGCTCGGATGCGACCTTTACTCTGCCTTCGTTTGCAGTCTTGTGCCACTGTACTATACGTGGTACGTGCATGCATACGTATTTCTCCCTATGTCTCAGTATAATTAATGTTTTAGCTCTCGACATAGAAATTAATTAAAGAAAGTTGGTAAAAGTAGGTGAGTGGAAAACTGTGTGCATTGAAAAGTAAGAAATGTACATCTCGGAAAGTGATAATGCTAATTATTTTGGGACAACTGGAAGAAGCTAAAATGACAATTAAACTAAAACAGAGAGAGTACGTATCCGGGTCCGGCCATCCCCGGGGTGAGCCTGAGTGGAGTAAACTAAGACTAGTGTCGATCGTGGTCGTCACGAAAAGACCGAAACCAACCACCAGCGACCCAGGTCATCTCTACGCTCTCTCTCTCTAGGGCATTGATATTGACGAAGAGCTGAGGACGATGGCCATGCATGCATGTCGTCCACTGCAAGCACGCCTGCGCATCTCTGCCGCATGCCGTGTGTCGGGCGCTGTGGCCGTTGCCGATAACTGTAGTATCAATGCCTAGCTAGTTCCTTCCCACTGTGGAGTACGTACGTGCCGATGTAGGTTTGAATGCTCGCGCTGATGCATACATACACGAACAGTGGGGGTCACGGTTCAGTTGCTCCAAGTGGAAGCTGCTGAAGACCCGTGCTCGCACACAGTACTGCATACCGAGTGCCGAGTGCCCATATATACCGCCATTGTTTACAAGTACACTGTGTGTGTGTCGTCGTGGCTGCACGCTGCTGGCATGCTTGTCCACCGGTCGCCGTCTTGCCGACGTTGCATGCATGCATATGCCTCAGGGCAGCTTCCGGCAGGCAGGCCTGCCGGCTCCCATACGGTGGCTGCGCGCCCGCCCGTTTGGGATAACGCCACCATGCATGCATGCGCCCCCCAACTGCCACTGCGTGTACTGTTAACACAACGGCTAGTACGTACTGGAGTAGTACTACTAGTAGTAGCTGGCCAGGCAGCCGGTACCACTGTCGCATCAGTGCATCTCACACGTCCGTCCGTGCATGCCATGCCATGCCATGCAGGCACGACGACGCGCCCTGCCGTACTTGCATTCCCGCCATCTGTCACGTGTCCACGTACGTCGTCGTCTCTCGTTGCCCCCCCCCCCCCCCCCCCCCCCCCTCCCCCCCCCTCCCTCCCCCCCCAAAATAACTGGAGTAGTACTTCACGTCGCAGGTGCCATGCATGCCGCGCCGCACGTACGTCCATGTCGCGCGTGGCATGTCGCGCCACGCGCGACAGACACGGAGCAGAGGTCGCGTGTGCACGCAGGAGGTACGCTTGTGGTGGGCGCAGCTCACGACCTTTACTGGGCTCCGAGTAGCCCAACCTGCAAGTGAATGGGACTGAGCCCACCAAGTGTCCAGGCCGGTTCTGTTGCTGTATACTCCTCCTGTATTAGATGATGGGCGAGAGCTTCCTTGACCCGATTGTCTCTTTGGCCCATGATCCGCATATCGCGGCCCATTATGCTGTTTTGTTTCGTTTTTTCGCTCTTGGCAGCATGGGCGCGCGGCACACAACGCTGGATTAAATTTCTGCATTCACGTACAGGAAAAACTTGCATGCTTTGTCCCTCAAACAAAAAAACAACTTGCATGCTTTGTCGAATGAATATCCGAACAACCTCGGCTTAACCGATTCAGATTTTTGCTTATCCCTCAATCAATAATAAAAAGGTTCATCTCCATATATATACAAGAATTTCCTGTTGGTTCATCTGATTCGTTGCACATTAGACATGAGACATATTTATTTTTTCAATATTAGAACAAATATGTTCCATCTTCAAGATACAACCTCCAGCCATTCATTCCAGGTTCACTATATGATCCATCGCAGGCTTTAAACTAATGTTCCACCTTAAAGAGAAAAATGTTTCAGAAAAGGTGAATGGCAGAACTTGATCCATCCGTTGGTTCTTAATCAGACGGTTGGAGGCATCCTAATGCAATGCACCATGTATCTTCTACATTGAGACCTTCAGCGGATTATGATTCGATTGAGTTACATGATAAAATGGGACGTACATACGTCGAAATCTGTCAAATGAACGAGCCATCTATACCTGGTGGCCTTGTTACCCCCCTTTAACATGTACCCTATGCCGACGAAATCTAAGCTGAAAGTGGTTGCACTACTATGACACTATAGTACCTCGATGTATCATATGTATAGCTAAAACATAATTTGGTGATTGAGTAAGAAGGGAGAATATTACAATGAAGTGAGACATGAAGATTATGCCTGACCTAGTTCGACCATCGCCACGAGTCCATAGCCTCGAGCACATACGCACAGATGTAAGAAGGATTTTACACCGCGCTACAGGAGATGACTAACCACAATCTATACCTAAGTGGATACATCATGAACACAAAGAAACACATATTCCAAAAACAAAATATACTATACTATGGTTATACAGGCGTCAGTATACACATTTATATGTGGTGCATGTTCACCACACCATATACTTAAGTGCTTGAAAACAAACAGTGTAAATATAAAAATATGAGATGTGGCACAATGAAGACCATGGATATTTTTCTCACTAATATCCAACATAATAGAGGCAATGAACAAAAAAAAAATGACATCATTTAAATTTTAAAATGCATGCATAACTAAACACATGTCCATTGACGATAGCGATCTGTGAATCGAAAAAGAAAAGAAATCAACTCATAAAGAATGGGTATGTACAATGCTATAACACAATTCTATCTTCACGGGGCGTGCTAAGCAAATCAGTTAATGAACTCATACAAGCTTGGGAAGAGTGGGTGAGCGAAAAAAAAGAAAAAGAAGAGAAAAGTATAAGATGATCGATTTGCTAATATGTTTCTTGGCCTTCTGTTGCTGTCGTTGATTGGATTGTTGGTTTTGTTGTTTGGTAGTTTTTTTTTTAAGCATTCGCACCCATGGTGTTTCACGTAGCTTAACCTATGGCGCCCTGTCTTTCTTCTTTCTCCTAGCCGCCTCCACGTAACAACATTGGACACAGATTAAATGACGTGTCCCCATCTTCTTTTCGTATGACGAAGTAGTGGGGGCAGTTACTGCTCTACACCCGCCGCCGTTGCATCATATCACTTCTTTCGTCAGGCCAAAGCAAAAGCCTTGTCCTGCTTTGTTGTTGCTTTCCCCGTTCTGAACAACGCTCTGTTCGTCGAAGAAACGAGAACGAAAAGAGAGAGAACGCTCTCATCACTCGAAGTCATGTTCAGAGTGTCGTCAAACTTTTTGCACGACACGCTCTTCAACTTTGGTAGCAACAGACCAAGTTCCTCGCATTTGATTCTTCAACTTTGCTAGCGGCGGACCAAGTTCTGTTCAATTTGTCATTCCAATTCTTTGTCTTTGGTTTGGTTGGTGGCGCTGCCACGTTTAGAACGAGAGACGTGGAATCCAGTGTAACCACGGGATTATGCTCTGCTCTGTGAGCTGCTAGAGCCTAGAGGTTCTTCGTCAACAAATGAAAACCAAGCACAATCGCAGATACGTTTGCATGCATAATCCTGGGTATGAAACGAAATCAAGAACTGCTGCACATACACACTGAGAATAGATAAAAATAGAAAAAACGATCAGGCATATTTATTTGAACGAATCGAGTTTACAAGAAATCTGTCTCAAGGTACAAATCACAAATGGAATCACGGTGCTCATGCGAACGGTCGCCAAAACTCAGCTAAAACCCAACTCAAATGGACGCAGACGGTCTTCTGAGTACGGCATCAGATGATCATATGGCGGCCACGGCGAGAACGACGGCGGCGATGAAGCCGGCGACCAAGCCGGCCGAACCCCGCGGCGACGCGCCCGCGCCGCTGTCGACGGACGGCGTCGTCTTCGAGCCTGCAACCAAAGTTCAGAGACCGGAATTCAGACCACCGATTAATTAACTTTTCAGTGTGTGTCATGAGTGCGTGTCGACGTGTCGCGTACCTGTGGAGCCGGACGCCGGTGTCTGCCCGGCCGGCGTGCCGGCCGACGGCGACGTAGGTGCGGCGGCGGCGCCGCTCTTGCAGTCGCTGACGGGCGGCGTCTTGACCTTGCACTCGTCTGGGAGGCCCAGTGCGCGGGTGCGGTTGATGTTGAGCCCCAGCGACGCCGGGTCGGCGTTGAGCGCGACGCACAGGCACTTGGGGTCCGACTGCACCACCTTCCCCAGCTGCGTGCAGCACGACGCCGACGCCGTCGTCTCGTTCCCCGTGATGTAGTTCAGGCACGGCGACAGGCTCACCAGCACCGACGTGCAGCTGCTCGACGGCGACGGAGACTGCGCCGACGCGCCGCCGGCAAGGAGAGTCCCCGCGACCATCAGCGCCGCCGCGAGGGTGGCCACCGCTCTCGCCGCCATTTCCTCTTTGTTCTTCTTCTTTGGCTTCCTCTTGCCTCTCTGACACTCGATTGCTAGTTAAGTTGCTGTGATTTCTGCTTGGTCTATGTTGATGTGTGAATGGTTTTATAGGAGGCTTTGAGGGGTGCAGAGGTGGCCAAGAAGAGGAGGAAGTCAGGGTGGTTAATTAAGTAGGTGAGCTGACCGTTCCTACTCCTCCAGGCAACGAACAATTGTTTTCTTAAAGGAGTTGTTATGCGGCAGCTACCACTTCAGAATTTGAGAGTCCCATTCAGACATGTATACTCTGTGTTCCGATGTCTGAATCTTCCTTCATCAACGTACTTGACTAATCTGCCAGGTGGTGTCATTGGTCTCTGAAACACTTGCCGTGTTGGAAGATGCCAGCAACGGTATGTATGTGTTCATGCGTGTCATGGCAAGAGTATTTCAGGAGCTTCTGTTGAAAGAATCGCATGGGCAGAGTTTGCTTCTAGAAATCACTTCCGTGAAGAGCAAGTGCTTTGAATCTTACGGTCTTTCTTTTTCTGGCACTAACCGTCCTATTTCCTCTTTTTCTTTCCCCTCGAAATAAAATTTAAAGCAAAGGATCGAGGTCCACTTGCTGCTTTGAGGGACCGCTGTTACGAAAACCAGTATAATCATCAACTTTGGACATGCAAAGCTAATGATTTTTTTTAGTTTTAATCAACAAAAGTCACCGGCGATTCAGGAAGCTGCTGCACACCAAACAGATGCTTGCGGACGGATGGACGGACAAATCATGTCAAACATCCTTTTGTTGTGGCGGTGTCATGTGTTTGTGTTCCTTGTTTTCTGATGGTCTGGTGGTGTGTGGTGTCGCTTTTGCTCCTTCCGTGTCAGTCAAAAGTTGTTAGCAGTAGTTAAAAGTGGTCGGTTAGTTGGTGCTACCTTTTGAGTGGTAGCATTCGGTTGTTCTTGGCGATGCAGGAGCAGCCACCCATGTGTCCTTCTTGTTCTTTCTCCCTAGACCCGTGCATGTATGAGTTAGTTTGACTTGTTGGACCTGACAAAAGCTATTCATGTTTAGGGAGTTACAAAGAAGAAACAGTGCTGCTTCGAAGATTTTAATTTGCTTCCCTAAAAAAAAGATTTTAATTTGCAGTTCACATTCTCTCTCTAATCTCCTGTAAACGGATAGAGTAGCAGAATTCAGCCCATCAGTAGCAGAGGAAAGTTCACACAGATGGACTCCTCCGATACTTGGGCACCAAAACTGAAAGACGATTAGACGAGTCACTTTTACAACGCAAGAATCAAGCGTTCGATTAGAACATGGAACAAGAATTCATGAATGCGCACTCGTGCCAAACCCATTCTTGCTCAGGGTTTCTGTCTCTGACGTTGGTCCAAATTAGACCTCCAAACTATTTTCAGGAGCTTCTTTACTGCAGACCTGGCGAACACGAGAGGTCAAAAGTCAGTCCTGAACTCTGCAGATGCTAATGGCATGCAGCTGCACGAATTGTTTGGCTAACTACACAGCCTCGTTCATACTCAGCAGACCGCATGAAAGTTGCTGCAGCGACCGACCGACTCTGTAGCAGATTTTCATTCGAATATTTTCTTCACGAGCCTAAGCTTTTAGGTTCAAAGTACTACAACTTTATTTTCTGTACGCCACATGTCATTGATCACGTGGACATTCAATGCAGCTGCACATCAGAGAAAACTCTGTGCAGAGATTTTTCTCTATGCAGTTATGGTACAGTAGCACTAAAATTTACAGTACATGGCTAACCCTATTATTATGCATAACCTATCTGAAAGGATGAGCTAATTACATGTACAGCCAATCTAGCGGCACAAATCACACGCAAACAAACACCAGTACAATCTGTATGCTACTCTGCATAACTCTGCTTGCTTGGACTGTCGGATGCTGCGATCAGGCCAGCGCGGCTCCAGCCGCAAGAACCAGCACGAACGCCGCCGTCGCGGACACGTGCGAGCTGGCTCTCCCCGCGGAGCTGGGCAGCAGCGCCGGCCTCGTCTGCCCCTGGCTCACCGGCGCCGTCGCGGTAGGATCAGCCGGCGCATCAGGCTCCGGAGTTGCCGGCGTCGATGGCGCTGCAAATCATGAACAGAAACATGGCGTGCATCAGTACAGCCGCACAAAATCGAAGAGGACAAAATTCACGCATGAGTTGAGCAGTGTTCTTACACAGCGGCGGCAGGCTGGAGCCTGGAGCAACCGGGACGGGACCCGGAGACGGGACCTGAGTCGACGTGTCTGCACTTATACCGTTAGATGAAGCGTACGGATTAGCACTTCGTAATCTTCACCGTCAGATGTTTGAACACAGACGGTACTCGATCGATGGATCGATCAATGAACGCACGCGTACCTCGGCACTGGAGCGGCACGGCCATGGATTTGCAGGCCTTGGGCAGATTCACGGCGAGCGTCCGGTTGATGGGAACGCCGAGCGGCACGTTGCCGGTGAGGATGAGGCACGCGCAGCCGGTGCTCGCGCTCATCAGCGCCGCCAGCGAGCGGCAGCAGTCGGCCGTCGGAGCGGCGCCGTTGCTGCTGCTGGTGAGGAAGTTGAAGCACGGGGTGAAGCTGGTGAGCAGCGACGTCGTGCACGACGCCGCCGCCGGGGGCGCCTGCCCTGACACCGGCGAGGACATCGCTGCCATCGCCACGGCCAGCGCCCCGAACAGCTTGATCGCTGTTTCCAGTCCCATCTTCCTCTAGGTGCTGCCTTCTCACGCCTGACTGTGGTACAACTCGACTGCACGAGCGGAGTTTAATTTGGAGGGAAAATGTTGTGACGAGATCAGGAGACTGTCGTGTTTTTAAGTGACGCGTTGGAGGAAAGTTGGTCGCCAGATGTAGTGTTGGTAGCTCGAGAATTGGTTATGGTAGTTATGCTACCGTAACCAATAATCATGCGTGTTCTTGTCAAAGTCCCGATTGACATGTTAGAGATGGTTCAGGCGGAACGAGTAGGCAGGGTTAAGGGTTTGTCACAAGATGATGTCGGCAAGTCAAACGGGCAAAACACGTACCAAGTGGCTAAGGCCTCCATTTGGAATGGAGGATTTCTTTCCCATTCCTGCGAGAATTGAACTGTTTCCTGTGAAATTTTTGTAAAATTCTTGTAAAATTCCTGCGTTACAAACGGACCTTAACTTTGTTACCTCATTATTCTTTTGTATACAAAGACACGTCACGTGTGCTAAACGTTGAGTTTGACCACCTTGCCGTGTGGGCTATATCAGCGTTCGGCCAACACAGTTTCATTGTGACATTTATACCGCGCTAACACCAGCCGGAAGTTATTTTTGAAGGAAGAGAGAATTTTTTTTATTACTCAGAAATAAAATTACAACTTTCATTTACGGTCTGCAAAATACAAACCAGTCCACGTCACATAGTAAGATGCAGTGTTCTTACTGGTCCATTAGCATACACACATATACGGGCTAGCTACATGATATAACATACAAACAATTAAATTTTGTGGATATTCAATTTAGCTTTGTGGTTATACAGTACTTTCCTTATTGATCAAGTTTGCAAGCCATTCATATTTTGCGTGATATATAGAAAACACTTATTCAGTTGGGGAGTAAATAGATTTCAGTCCATTCCTATTGATGAGGATTTAAATCCCATAGGATATATGAGTTTGCTTTTGTGACTCGCATTTTCTAATCTTCTTAAATAACCTCTAATATATTTGGTTGTGCTCTTTTTTATCTGATTACCATTATCTATATATTTCACATTATTCTTATTAATGTGTGAATTTTCTGGCCGTTTGAAGCTATGGGCGGGGCACATCGAGGATTTAAGAAGCTGATAGAAAATGCATGTGCTATATGATGATATTGAATTTATTTGAGAATATGTGATGGTACTTGAATGATCCTCACTTTCATCTTGCACCAAGAGTTGAGATAATACCCATCAATCTACTATGACAATAATAAGAGATATAAATGAATAATCCTCATCCAACATGGTCAGTCACATTTAAAAAAAACTTAGTTACTCACAGGGTCATGTTTTCATTAATTACCAAAACCCAAGAGAGGGGCGGAAAAAGATGCTTACACAACAACGTCCTAATTATCAATATTCAAGTTATTACAAGGATATGTATAAGTGAAACTAAAGTTCAGGGTTTTATGATGTTCCGGAGAAGATATTTATGATAAGAGGCATTTTCATGGTTACCCCTGTTTTGAGTGTTAACTATGAATTTACCCTTATTTTTTCAACTTGGTACCATTGCCCTTGTTTCCATCCAAGTTGTTGCATCGTTGCCCCTATTTTGATGAAAAGATTATGGTTTTGCTATCAACATAGGGGCAATAGTGCAACAAACTTGGTCAAAACAGGGGCAATGGTGCAAAGTTGAAAAAATGAGTGTAAATTCATAATTGAGGTACAAAGTAGGGGCACTCATGCAATTATCTCTTATGATAATGATGTATATATCTGAAGGAAATGTATAAAGTAAGTAAAGTGCAGGGTGTGGGTAATCAGGTTATTACAATGGATATATGATGACTATTGTAGAAAATATCTTAATTTGCAATATGGTAATGGTGCAACTACTAAGGACACAAGTTTTAGTTACATACACATATGGGTTCCTAGTTGCAGTGTGGACTGTGGAGCTTAGGTCCACATGGGCCATGGCCACCTCAATATAGGGAACCCATGAAGAACAAAATGAATATTAGGTTTTAAAAGACAAACATATGTAAAAGTGATAATTCTTTCGCTTGTAATTTGTTTTCCCTTTTTCAACGCTGAAGATATGCCCTTTAATT
>JAAXCT010001262.1:0-204380 GCA_012490785.1 Eragrostis nindensis
TTTGGCTTCTTCTGCACTCCTTCGTCTATAAATACGGTGCCCGTCTGTATGGTTGCCGTGTCGGGGCGGCGTGCAGAGCGTACAGCGGTGGCGGCGAGCGATGCGGGGCGGCCATCGTCGGCGTGCCTGCGAGGTCGGCGACGGTCTCCATGGGGGCTGCCTCATCGGCGGCGTCCACGACGCAGCCATCGCGGTGGTGGCGGTCCCGGCCGGCTGAGCTCATCGACGGCGAGAAGCCGGTGGCGGAGGTCGGCCATGTCGCGCTCCATCTGGAAGAGGCGGTCGCGGAGGGTCAGGTTCTCCTCCTGCAGCCAGGCCGCGTGGGCCTCGTAATCCTCCTCCTCGTCGTCGAACGCGGCCGCGGCGGGCAGGTGGACCATCTCGAAGCGGCTGAGGTCGTGGTCCAGCCGTCCAGGCGGTGCTCAACCTCGAGGTGCTACTCCGGCTCGCTCTCGCCGGAGCCCGAGTCTTCCTCGCTGGCGACGGCGTCCCCGGCACCCGCAACATGAGAGCGGAGGCGGAGGAGGCCCTTCATGGAGCTATACCCGTCGACGCCCCACACCTCCTTGGCCATCTCCACCAGCACCTCCCGCGCCGGTGACAGTTGCGGCGAGGGGAGCACCGCCGGCGAAGCGCAGCACGCCACGCCCCGGACGGCGTCCCGGCGCAGCAGCTGCTACGCGACGCCGCTGTGCCGCACGCCGTTCAAGACCGAGCTGTACCAGAAGGTCTCGCCCACGCCGTCCGCGCTCACCGACGCTAGCGCGCGCTCCCTCAGCGGCCGATACGACGACTCGTCCTTCGCCACCGCGCGGAACAGCCCGTACCACTACAACTACTACGCGTCGAAGCAGCAGCCGCAGCAGCACCGCCACCATCAGTCCATCACCACCACGCCAGCGCCGACCACCTGCTCCTGGCCGTCCCCAGCTACATGGCGAACACGGAGTCGTCGCGCGCCAAGGCCCTGTCGCAGAGCGCGCCGCGGCAGCGCCACTCGGTGTCGTCTTCGTCGTCCGCGGCGGCCGCCGCCGAGGTGCCATGGGAGCGGCAGGGCAGCGGCCGGCGGAGGGCATCGCTGCAGGTGCCCAGGTGCGGCGCGGCCGTTCGCGTGCAGAGGTGCCCGTCGCAGGCGAGCGCGCCGGCGGCAGCCGCGTTCCCCTGGGGCAGCGCGTCGCGGCTGGACAGGTGGAGCGCGTCGGCGCACGACAGCGAATGCGGATCGACCAGCACCGTTCTCACCGTTCTCACCGCCGCCAACCCGAGCCCGCTGCTTAATTGAGTGCATGAGTGAGACTGTTTGCATGTTGTATCATGTAGTCGCTGCCCGTGCCAGCGTGATCGCCTTCATCTTTAAATTGTCTGTAGCAGTACTGTACTACCTTGCTTTAAGCAAATAAACCTGTACCGGTGCGACTTCTGGTGCCCTTCCATCAGAATAATCATGTGTTACTTGTTTGATCTTATGTAATAGCCGTGTATTCTCTAAATAAATTAAATTTTGTATTACTGTTGGTTCTGTTACCATATAACCCCTGTAAATCGCTTCTATTGTCGTCCAACTTCTGCAAATCTACCGACTGTGACGTATACGATAACTGATCTACAGAGAGAAGGGGGGGCGCGCCAACGGCGCGCCGCAGCTACTAGTGGAAACTGAAGGGTAACATGGTGTAAACCGCAGGTGTTATTAAGATGACTCGTCAAATGGGAAGCAACACAAGAGTCGGCTTACGTACTTGTACAGTTGTACTTACGTACACAAACACTGCCCAAATGCCAAAACATTCCCGGGAAGACACCAGCTATTGTCCAACTGAACTGCAACACCCACGCACGGTCACGGTTACCCTACATATATAGACGCAAGGAACACAAGTCTAAAAATAGAACTCAAGTCTCGAATTGTGAAGTTACATATATAGACGCAAGGAACACAAGGCTAAAAATAGAACTCAAGTCTCGAATTGTGAAGTTGAGATCCCTGGAATCAGTAGTACATGAGCTGCTGCTGCGACGGGTCAACGTTCGGGAAAGTACCCTCATACATCGCCTGGCTGGCAACTGCACCTATCCCCAAGTGGGGCGCTTGCCTGAGCTGCTGTGCATGAGCATGCAGCAATGCCTCAGCTGAAGCCATCCTGCTGCTCAAGGCCATAGCCCGCCCATATGCCATGATATCAGAATTTGCGAGGCTGGATGCAGCAGGCGGTGGCAAAGGTGTGGAGGGAGCACCAGGTGGTGTTGGCTTGTTACCCCACGAACACTGCAAACAAGGGAAAGTACCACGTTATCGCCATATCCAGAGAACCAATTTGAAGACGGTACCTACAGAAAGCTACAAATAAAATGCAGGAGGAAATGCTGTAGAAATGATAGGTAGGATAGACACACACCTTGATTGGTTTGCCACCTACAACACGACCATTACCCATCTGAATTGCTAGGGCAGCTTCTCCGTGGTTGCTATATCTGACAAAACCAAACCCTTTGCCATACTGGACACGGACCTCTTCAATGGCACCAGCACCAAGTGAATAGAAAAGATGATGGAGAACATTTTGAGTAACCTGAGATCCATTGTGTCAAAAGTAACAGTAAATCAACGATCAAGATCAGCATGATCTAATTCATCAAAAAACCGTATCATCTGCAAAGTACTGCAGAATGTCTTTACTGTGTAGCAGTTAAAACACCTAGTTGGGCATGCATAGCAAATATATTACCTCATGCGCAAGGTTTCCAACATAAACAGTTCTGTACAGTGGATTATTCTCTGGGGCGTCTTCATTTACTTTCTCTTTCCCATCTTCTGGACAAGACACACAGGGCCTTGAGATTTTCTTGAAAAGAATTAAGGTACAGCAACGCAATAGTAAAAGCAAATATACCTGTCAAGCTGTTAGTCGAATCAGGTACACTTTTTGAATCCGAAGTTTGCTTGTCTTCGCCACTAGTGACACCTTTCGTTGCCCAGTTGCAGCGAATCTGCCGACTTCCAAGCCATCGACCTACAAAAGTAATTTTACATTTTTGTGATTGCCAGCTTTCCACATCCATCATCATATTCTAAAAGAGTTCCAACTGTTGACAGAAATCAAATGAATAAAGATAATAGCACCCAACAGCCAAAGACTAAAGTCTGAATGAACAGATGTTGGATGGTTGGCACAGCATACCATTTAGGTCATTTATGGCATTCTGCGCATCCTGGAAAATAGGGACAAAAAAGGAAAATAAGCAGGAGCACATGAGTAACTACTTTAAATGCTAGTGTCTGAGGCTCTGGGCATTTCACACCTGCTGATCCCTGAAGGAAACAAATCCATAACCTCTTGATCTTCCAGTCTTCTGATCCCACATAACTCGAGCATCACTGGACAACCAAAAAGTTGAAGTTGAAACCCTCAATCATTCCTTAAAAACATTCTATTTTGATTCATTTGGATTTAAGATAACTGCATTGTCACTTTTCCCATTACATAAAAGATGCCCATTAAACAAAATAAAATTTCAAATCAGAGTAACAACATACGCACCACTGCCTATTGGCGAATATTAAAATGGGTCTGTGACAAAGGAAAAAGTTTGCTGGAAAATAAATGATGATGCGAATAGGAAACACTTACGAGCAACTAGCAAATCCTGAGAAGAATGCAAATAATGTAGAATCTGTAACCTCTGGGCTAAGATCACCAACAAAAATGTGGAAATGGTCTGCAAGAATAATAATAATTACCATACTTGACCAAAAGTTACATCAACCAAGGCAAGAATAGGTTAAAAGCAAGCATAGCATCAACCTGTTGTATCCTCCCTCTGTCCGCTAGCATATGCCCAATTAACTCTGATGGGCTGACCAAAGCTGAAAAAATATTCTTCAGTAAGCATATAATTTTGTGACAGAGAATGAAAATAACTAAATTTCGAGAAATCCATAACCAGGTGTAGCTGCTACTTTGCGCTCTTACATTTGCCTCCCGTTAAGTGTAAAAATTGCTAGTGCAGCTGCTCTGCGTTCATAATAGTCAACAAAACCATATGATGACTGCAGAAAAGTAAGAAAAAAAACCTCAATCAATGCAATATTTACAAATTACAATCTTAAACTGTGTCAAATAGAATCATATCTTTGTCCAAAAAACATAACCTGCTGAAACGGAAAAACTAATAACAAAGACAAACCTTCTCTTTCCTTATTAGCTTGCATCCTTCAACCAAACCAACACTCTGAAAAACCTCTCGGAGAAGCGCATCTGTTACTTGAACATGAACATTGCCAACATATCTAAAAATTTAAGAAAACACTGTGACCATGCAGTCATGCTTGCAATGTAATTTTGCTCTTAGATAGGAACCTGGTCCGATAATAAAACAACAATTTTTTTCTAATTCTTATGAACATAAACCATCATGTGCACCTTGATTTTTCAGGAAGATTTATTGTATACAGCAATTGTAAGCACCTGAATGATGCTTCTTTCACCAGACATTCAGTGGCCAAGGAAATTGATTATGTAGCATTCATGTTCAACTGTATTTTCATGCATTTCATACCTCGGCTCGGTTCCTAGATGGTCTAATAAAGATCGTACAAGCCTTAAGGGAAGATCCCAATAAAGGCCTGGAAACCTAGTTGAACTGCCAGCCAGATTTTGGGAATATGAAGCCCAAATTCACCCCCCAAAAAATGATCTCAAATGGAATTCCAAGCATTTAAAGAAAGATAAATAAGTTAGCATATTAAAAAAAACTAATGGGACTCACACACTGCGGCATGTACTGGTATCAAACCCAGGAGGTAGATTTCCAGTAACGATTGGCTCTATCTGCAAAAATATAAAAGTGAAAACAAGGGAACAAAGAAATAAAAAAATATAAATAAATAAAAATCCTAAGAAAACAGAAGGTCAATATAAACAAACTACACAGGGCACCCTTGAACACTGCAAGACAATCGAAGCATAGAAACCGCAACGGAGAAGAGAACGAAAAGGTTACATTGTTCAGCAACAAAACAAAAGCACCAAATTTAAAACCAAAGAAGACCTAATTCATCAGGCAATAGAATAGGGTGAACATTAAACATTGAAAGGTCAACTAACAGCGTAGACAATTGACCAACCAAGCAACTATTTCACTGATCTTAGCTAAATTGATTGGATTAAAACCGATCAACGGTGCATATTACATATTAAAATATCCAACATTGTGTAGCCTACGCAAAAGACTGTTAGTATTTATGTGATTCCAACTGGATTTGTAGTGAACACACTTGATCGAACAAGAGGATCTGAAACAATTGAAACCGACAAACTACTTGTTTTTCACCAAACAGAAGGAATCAAATCAAGGTAAACACTGGAAACTGGGTACCTAGGCCTATTAAGTCATAGTAATTTAAACCTAACAGGTGGGGATCACCTGAAGATGGCCATTCTGCATAATGTATCCTTAAACCCCCAAATTTAGACAGATCACTCGGACTGCAGCTTTCCGAATTCAAACAATGACTGAAAACACAACATCCACAATTTGGAGAATCTAAATTCTCCACACCAAAAAAATAAATAAAAATGCGTGCAAGCCTTAATAATCAACCTAACAATAGCATGAGAGGAACACGCGCGGATGCCCTTTTGCACCCACAATTCCCTAAAGACAGATCACGCAAGTGCTGATTTGAGACATGCTGTCTGGAACAATGCATGCAACCTTTTCGTTCTCTTCTCTTCTAAGCATGATCCTATCGCCATATTAACCCTACGAACTCCATCGAAGACACTCGACCGCTGATTTACATAACACCCACGCAACACACAATTCGAAGTTCATCCGATCAACTGTTGGGTTCTAGCCGACCCGAAGCCCAAAGTTAAGCAAGCGTTTAGGAGGGAATTTAGAGCGAGGGTTGGTGGGTACGGGGACGGACCTGCTGGGGCGGTGCGGCGGCGAGGAGCGGGTGGTGCGCCGGCAGCGGGGCCGGCATGGTGTACATGGAGTGCAGCGCGGCCGCCTGCTGCATCAGCGCCGCGGCCTCCTTCTGCTGCGGCAGCATCGCGCGGCGGGGGCGGAACTCGAAGTCCCGCGCCTCCCTCCTCCTCCTCCTCGAAGGCTAGGGTTTTGGCGGTCGGTGCGGCGGGAGACAGCACAGACGGGGAGACGGAGTTGAGTGGGGAGGAAGACGACGAGAGGAGCAGAGCACGGGAGGGGAGATCAGCAGAAGCGTCGAGAAGGGTGGGGGCCAGAGCGCAGAGAGAGAGAAGGGGGTAGCCCCGAATCTGGAGGCGAAGTAGCTTTTGTTTGGGTTCGCCGTTTGGATTCAAAACATGTTTGTGCAGTTTCCTTCGGTTGTCTGTCCCTAGATTCTTGGGTGTAGAATCCTATCGTCCTTTTTTTATCCTCTTTTTGCGCTCGTAAGTTTAAAATAGCTCTTTTGCTTACAAGTTTCATAGAATGGTGAGATCATTTGTGGTCTTGTGGATTCTGCGTGGACTAAAACCAAGTAGGATATGATGATCAAGCAAATGGGTTAGTCTAGCAATGTCAGGTTTTATAGGTTGACCAAAGTCAAATATTTTTAATTATGAATGGAACTAGCAAAAACGTTATAGAGAATGACAACATAATTATACTTCTGTAAGATTTATCAAAAAGCAACCACTCCATCCGTTTTAAATTGTTGTCGATGTTAGCTTTTTGAGTTACGTTAGCTATGATTTGTTTTATCACCTAAGGAAGTTGAAATATAACGTATAATTTTACATATTTGAGCTATTATTTTGAATGACACGAACGATAAACGTAACTTAAAAAGTCAACGACGACAATAATTTAAAAACAAAAAAAGTATGTAACATAGAACTCACTCTAACTGAAAATATGCATTTTTATTTTTATAGTCCTGGTCAAAGTTAACAAAAAAAAGGTTTGATTTTGATCGAACCCATTTTTTATAATTTATTAACTGACTATCCTTATTTCATTTAGGTTTTAGATTTTTGCTACTGTTGACAGGCAGCGAGAGGAATGTTTTATAGCCAGTTTCCTCTTTGGTTTTCATCGGCGTGTTGCTAGATTTCTAGAATAGGTTTTAATTCATGTCTGCGTTTTCATAAAGTTTCATTATTGTTTCAATTGTCCCCACTAACAATTCTTCCTCGTCAGCAAATAGTGTTTTCTAGAGATGCTAGGATAGATTAGAGGGCAGGTAAAAGACCTTGTCGCTCCAACCAAATCACGCCAGCCGTAGACTTAATTAATTCTTTCCACGAATCGAGCTCTAAATTGTTGGGTTGAGGCGTTTCGAGGCTTTTTTTTTCGAGGCTATATAGTACTCCTACCTCTTAAGTCTTAACTGATGAGGGCATGAATCACACGTTAAAAAGCACTATAAAATGGACAAACAACGCAGTAAAAAACAGTAAACACTCCGAGTTTTCGATAGTCTCACGGCCCAGCCAAGATCACCACGGCCCGACCACCACGCCGACGAACCGTCAAGCGTTAAGCGTTGCGGCCCAGAAGAACCGGCCACCACCGCTCTCACACCACACATGCGGCAGCTGTGCAATGCGATAAGTCTAACTCGCGTCTGGACGCGCGCGAGCGCGAGCGTGCGTCCGCGAGGAGCGCAGCCCAGCCTGCCAGCCGAGTGGGCCTGGCCCGTTAGCGAGTGGGTAAGGTGGAGCAGCGAAGCTACGCGAGCGGAGGCGAGCGACCGGGAGCGGGTGGCGCGGCGCGGCGGCGAGGGCGCCGCAGGCCGCCGGCGGTGGGGGAGGGCGGCGGGGGTTAGGGTTCCAGGGTTGTCGCGCTGGGGGAGAGAGCTTCAATGTCCGGCGGCCATAGAAGAGGGGTTCGGGGGCGGCGGCCACGACCCGGCGCGGGCGGTGCGGCGGTGCGGCGTTGGCGCGCTGGCGCTGGAGCCGCGGGCGGCAGGCGGGCGTGGCGGGGTAGGCGGCGGGGGCGTCTCGTCGGAGAATTTAGCGCGGCGGCGGTTGGCGGGCGGCGGCGGCATGTGCGGGCGGCACGGCGAGGCGGCACGGCGCCGCCGGCCGCCGGTGGTGGTGGCGGGCGGGGGAGGGGGCCGTGCGGCGGGCGGCGACGTCGCCATTCACGGCGACGGAGGCGCTTGGGCGGTGGGCCGTCGTGGCGGGGGAGGCGGTCGGCGACGACACCGACGAGCTCTCGACGCGCCGTTCGGACAGCCGGTCGGACACGCGGCAGGCGGCGGCGGAGGACGCGCGTTCGCCTAACGCGCGTACGGACGTGCAGTAACCGCTCCCTGTGCAATGTGTGAGCGCGTCGGGCCACCAAGAAGATCACGCCCCTTTTGCTGCGCGCCGGTGGTGCACGCATCCTGCAAACTGCAATGCGTGCGCACGTACCACTTGTCCCAGTGTTAGGTTCGAACGTTAGTTAGTTGTAGCACGAAGATGACATGTGCTTCTTTTCCCCCAGCAACACGGAGCAGTATGACCGTATAGGTCGAGATCACGCGCCACAGATAAGCATTTGCAGTACTAGTACAGTACGTGTAGAGTGGAGCAGTAACAATTTACGTAAGGATCCTCATGCATATTTCGAACCACCCACTTTAATTTGGAGCCTTGATAAACCATCCACGCCACCATCACCATGCAACAACAACAACGTGCGGTTTGGAATTTTGAATCGCACGGCAAAGAGCATAAGAGCACCGGCCGGGCTCCCGTGCGGTCCCGCGACAGAGGACACTTCATACCGGCCGGACCATGGAGGCACCCCATGCATGCGCGCCATGTGCTGCGCTTGGTCCCTTGTCTTCTTCACGTCGCCACGCCCACAGCAACTGCATTGCCATTACAACTAATCAGATAAGCCCACGTTGCACGTACTGCTAGCGTTAGTTGCTGCGAGTTTTAAAACGGAGCGAAATTTCAGGCTCCGTTTGGAATAGATAATTTCTTCTTCATTCCTGCGGGAATTAAACTGTTTCCTGTGAAATTTCTATAAAATTCTTGTAAAATTCCTGTGTTTCAAACGGGGACTCAGTGGCTAAGCATCTTCCTTCTCTTCCCTCAACCGTAAAATAATACGGGGCGGGTTCACTGAAACTGTACGGAACGGGAGCATTCAGACAGCGATGCAGTGCACAGTTGACAATGCTGCAATTGACACAGGTGCAGTACACGAGCTCGCGTCGTGTTTAAACAATCCATCCACATCTGGTGAAATGAACCTGAAAGGAGGAGGATCAACAAGGTTGCTGCTGGCACAGAGCTTCCTGACCATCCTGAGTGCTGCCCATGACCCCCTGTTTTCGTTTTTCTCTTCTTTTTTTAATTCTTGAATGGGAATGATCGACTGATTAACAGAACAGCAGTGAGTCCAAGTTTTCTCTCACCACGTCTGACGATGATGCCGAGGAATTTGAAATTTGGCGCGCATCCGCGTGAAAAGCTTCAAGTTCTCTCCGTCCTCCTAGTACAAATTTACAGAAGGGACCGCGGTTTGGCGCATGTATTGAATCTTTCATAGAATTTGTGGTGAAACAGTGAACCTATCTGTCAAGCAAGCTGGCGAGAATTTTTGTTGTTTAGGCACGGTCGATCCAATCGTTTGGATGTTTGGATCAGTGCTCAGATATCTCGGTGGTCCATGTCAATGGAGCCGGCTCTCCTCCCTTTTCCATGTGTTTGCGTCTGGATTGACCTAGAATACTATTGGCCCCTAGTAGATCTGATGGTAAGTGCTCCTAAACCAAAAGGCACATTTGCATCCTGAAAACCAGGGCAACGTGTTTCCTGGACCGGAGGAAAAGGTACACAGATTTCTTTCAGTTTTTTTGCTTTAACAGCTCGCACATGGCACTTCTTCTGGTCATAACACACATCACTACAAGAAATGAGTATAGCACTCTAGTAGAGTCTAAACCACAAGCCAAGACCAAGGTCCAAATGTGCGTAATCCGCCGGCGCCAACAGGAGTTATTTCTGTATACTTTTTTACAGTACTTTTATTTATTCCATGGAATTATGGCAAGCTCACTCACAAAAGCTTTTGACGAAACTGGGTCAACAACCAAATGATCAAAGGTGCACGAAACTTCCGGCTGAAACAATCAAAGCTCGCGGGGAAAAAATGTCGCAAGAAAACCGCAATTTGCGAGGGGTTGTGCTGCCTCTGAAGTCTTTTGTTAATTGTACGGTACGAACAAGTTGTGTGAAAGAGAGTGAGAGAAAGAGTAGCAAGTTGGTCCGGGTGGTGGGGTCCCGTGTCCCCGGCCCTTTCTTCCTCCGTCCGCACCTGGCAATTTCCAAACAGCTTCCCGTTGTTTTGTTGCGTGGCGCCGGGCGTCTTGCGTTGCTTTAGCCGTCGGGAAGAATCCGTCCGCCTCCTATTTCTCACATGTGCGCTTGCGGCTTGCCTTTTGATTAAAGAATCGGGGATAAGTGACAAGTCATGCCGCTCGGCTCTCTTCAGAGCCTATCTTCAACGAGACAATGCCATCCGAACTACCACCGGCTCTATGGTGCATCTCATGTGCTTCTCTACATCTGCATACTGTACAGTACAGAAGAAAACAACAGCAATATGGAATTCTACTGAGTAAACTAATCAAATGTACTACAGGTAGAAGTATGCAAGAAAAAAATTGACATGAATTTTAACAGCAACCGCTTTAATTGGAGCCAACATGTCAATAGAGAAACAGTTATTACACAATTTGTTCAAAAAAAAGAGAAACAATTGCAATTATTTCATGTATTTTCCCATTGCATTAGATTGCCCCAACTATCAGTTACCAGAGATTTTAAGCAGCAGACACCAAGACACAACAAGAATTCGCACAACACAAGATAATCCAACCATGTAATCAGATCAGCAAATAATAGTAGTAGTATTTTCAGGAACCATTACAATCAATTGTTTTTAGCATACAGCATGGCACACAGTCAAGAGATCCAAGTTTCAGAGAAAACATAATATATCTCTTTGCATTATCTTAGCAATGGCCAATTCAGAGTCGCCGTGTGTTAACGTCCCAAAACTTCTCTCAGGCTCTCGGTAGTGGTCATGGCTGGCTACTTTTCTTTACATCCAGAAGTATGTAACAAGGTGACATCGACGACCTAAAGAAAAGACTACAAACATGATATGAGAGAATACTTAAGGTTTGGTACTCTAATGGCAAAGCATAAGGCATATGGCAGACCATTCTTCCGCAAAGGTTTGGTAAGAGGTGGCCGTGCCGTCTTATTAGCTGCATGACGACGCGCTAGCTCAGGTTGGAATTCACCGCATTCGGTCCTAGTCCAAGCCATGGCTGGCTCTCAGGTTCCTTCTTCACTGGTGTTGCGTCTTGAGAAGTTTGATATGGCATCTTAGCATTGAGACTGAAGGACACAGAGAGAACAAATTACTTCCTACTACAACACTAGTGAAAAAAAAAACTGAACATACAGAGAACAATCACAAAAAAGTGCAGCTTACCGGTCCTTTCTCTTCTCCAGGAACCGGTGAAGTGAAGCCTTCCTAGCAATAGGCATATCTACAAAGGAAATTAAAACGTTAGATGACAGACTAATCTGTTGGCAGCAACCAATGATCCATATTTTCAGTGTGACGAGTAATTACCAGAAGCATTTGCACGAGCAGACTTCTGAGCATCAGCCGGTGCACTCGGCAAGGTGCTGACCGGGGCCGGCACGATCTTTTGGACCTTGGTGCTGTCGGTGACGGTTATGGGTGCAGAGGATTGAGGCAGACCATCGTTCTGAACCACAGGGCTGCCCTTGCTAGCTAGCTGCATCAGGTCCTTTGCCTTGTCGGCCGGGAAGTCGTCGAACACCACAACCTTCCCGGCGTAGAAAATGGTGAGCTGTTGCTTCTCTTTCTTTTCTTGCTCCCTGATGAGTAAAATGCAGAGGAACGTTAAGTACGTATGCTCGTACAGCCCTACTTCAGTTTTACATCAATCGATTTTTACTGCCGAGCTCAATCATTTTTTTTCTTGTTAAAAGACCTCATCTCTGGTTCATGCCATGGGTGGCAAAAATTCCAGTTCCTTCTTGCTAGAACGAGAATGGATGCTACTTCTTCGAAGAAGAAACATTTCAAGGGTGGTACCTTCTTGCAGCTACAGCTAGTATACAGTTTTTTTTTTACATTGAGAGCCTATGTCAAGCAGGAACGACTACAAGGTCGCTTTATGCCACCAAGTAGGAGTACCGCCTTACCTAAGATCTACTAACATACAGTACGACTCGACTAGATGTCAGACTTGTTGCAACATGATTAACCTAATAAAAGATTACGAGGTTTCTAAGCCTAATAATTTGCTTTTACCCACGAGACCGCAAGAGCAACAGATTCAGGTATTAAGGTATCATAAACTGAAGCAGTAATATAATGATGTGATCTAGTAGTGGTACCTAGCATCATCAGAGGCAGCATCCTTTGTGCCGAACCCGGCGCTCTGTGGGAACAGTTCCATGGTCTCCTTCTTCCTCTCCGCCTCCTCGCCGTCTGCCGCGGGCAGAAAGCTTATCGTCGCCGGCGCAACTTCACCTGAAAACAAGCCAAACGCGGTTCAGCTAGGTGGAAATTACATGGCTATTAATTACACACACACAAAGGCGTGGATCCGAACCCCGGCTCAGATCTCACGCAAAATCACCTCAGAACCGAATTCATTTCTGTCGGCGGAATCAAAACGAAGCCCGTAAATATCGTAAGTTCGCAACCTTCCTTCCCAAAAACCAAAAGGAAACAAAAATAAAACATTTTAACAGCCCAACCCTGGACCGCCGGCGCCGGGCTCTCACCTTTGATCCCGAGGCCGAGCTCGGCCGCGGCGGCGCCGTTCTGGCGCACCAAGCGGCTGAGGAGGCTGCACGCCATGGCGAAGCTGGTCGCCCTCTCCCCGGTTCTCGCGGACGCCGCCATCTTCCCCTCCGGCCGGTCTCCAACCTCCTTCTTCCCCTCCACCTCGCCTTCTCCGGACGCGCCTCCAACTCCGCGGATGAATCCGCCCAAATTCGGGTGTTGTTCTTGCAGCGGCGGTGGCTCGCCTCTCTCTCCGCGGGCTCGCTCGTGTGCGCGAGATGCGAGCGCGACCTCGTGTGAGCACGCGCTTATAAAAGGGAGGCCGCGGTTTCTCGCGACCAAGAAGCTAAACAAATCCGGGAAATTAAATTACTACTAGGCGGGGTCGTAATAATTTAATGGTTGGCGCCATAATTGCTCGAATTCCGCACGTGGTTCGTGCGGGAGGGAAGTAAAAAAAAAGGTTTTATTAGTTTCTCGTGGCCAAAAGTTTTTACTCCTATGTTTGGGACGTCGTTGCGTCCGCACAGAGCACTCTCGCCTTTGGTTGGACCGGGCTTTTTCCACGGCGGGGCCCACGGCTCCATGTGCGCGTGTTTCGTGTGGCCTCGTGATCGCGGGTGGGCCGTGAGCGGACGGCTGGATGGGACGAACACGAGTTGGCGTTGGGTGTTGAGTCAGGCAGAGTTGGGTTTGTTTGGTTTGACCGGACCCGTGTTTCGATGGTGCGACAGGTCCCGGTCGACATGGTTGGCTGGGACGGTGTAGGACCGGCATAGCCAAAATTAGCCACATGTTGCTATGGTTTAGAGGCTAGAGCGGACGACTAGGTTTAGCTAAGTTTTCTCTCTCTAAGGTGCGTTCGGTTCCCCTTCTAAAAACCCTCTAAACTTTATACCCCTCTAAAGTAAAAAGAATCTTACTATTTAGGAGTACTAAATAAAATTTATTACAAAACCTTTCTGCAGATGAGCGCTATTTTTCGAGACGAATCTAATGAACCTAATTAATCAATGTTTTGACACAGTGATGTTACAGTAACTATCGTCTAATCGCCGCTTAATTACCCTCATTACGTTCGTCTCGCGAAATAGATAGGGGATCCTGAACTTAGTTTTGTAATTTGACTTTATTTAGTACACATAATGCTGCCGGCATCTTTGATGTGACCCCTTTATACCCCTCTAAAGTGATCCGAACGCATCCTAAGTTTTCTCTCTCTAAGGCCAGTCTTAATGAGACCTTTCATTTCACTCTTTCCAAGACTAGTTTTAGGAAAGGGAGCCAGCTTTCTTTCATTTGGATGAAAGACCTCTCACAAAATATGAAAGTTTCTCATCTCTCTCATCATAATTAACTTGCCAAATCAGCAAAAGATGCACACATGGCATAGAATTTAATGCAAATGAAAGGTCCCATTGAGACTGGCCTAAGAATAGGTTTTGGCCCTCTCAAAAAAGAAAGTGTTTGGCTTAAGAGGTGTCGGATTTCTGTCTAAAAAGAGCTCCTTACGTCTAACTTGAATACTACTTTAAACTTGCGTGTAACTTGATCATGTTGACGTTCTTGCAAGAACTGTAATATTAGTCATCTAGGAGTAAGAATCATGACGGTATGTCAGCTAGTGCATCAAGGAAGTTAGGCTTTTAAGAAACTTTTTTTTCCAACCATCTCATGTTACTGAGATCTTCATTTTTCATTTATGCAGATTTTTTTTACCCTCGCAAAAAAAAATTTATGCAGATTTTTACATCAAAGTCAATGAGTTGGACATGAATAGACACCTATGGATCTTAATTTAAATATATGTGCTCTTGAATCCAAAAAGAAATGTTTGAACTAATTTGAGATGTCAATATACCACTAAACATCTGCTCATGTTTTCCCTCCTGAGTTGGAGGTGAAAGGGGGCTTAAGCCTCCTAACCCACTTTTTCTAAGGCTGTAACTAAATTATGTTTTTCTTTTTGAATGAACTGTAATTAAATTATGTTTACCAGCACCGAAACTTCCTACTATCTTCCTACCATGTGAATTACGATGAATAATATTACTACCATCATTGTCAACCTATCTGCTGACGACATTTCTCTTCTCATGACCTCATCCTATCTTTTTTTTTTGTATATGTAGGATTTTAAATATTTCTTAGATGGAATAGAAGCAAGTGAAGAGGAAACTTTACATTGTGCGCCTGATCAGAGCTGTAAAGATCTGTCACCCAATGAGTAACATTTTTGTATGCACCATTAGTACTATGCAGAACTATATTTGAAGCATAAAAGATGTCCACGAGATAGGATAATTACTTTGGAGCATCGATTCATTCTATCCACAGGTTGTCATACAATTTCGTTATCCATGTTGACCTTTGATTGCTCGATCAGACGGCCGTCGATTGTTTCAGCTATTGTTTGTTTCCACTTGTATCGACAGAGAGGCCTCCATTGCTTGCGTTTGTTTCGAATGACCACGATCCATGAGCAGCGTCCATATGCTCTTTATTATGGTGCTAAAACGAAAGCGAAAGCAATGTCTGAATACTCCTAATTTCCGAGGATTATTTGTGTTTCCAAGTTGCTGTGTCACTGTCGAGGTAAGAATTAATCCAATGTGACTGCTTTAAGATTTTGTGTACCACTCAAGCTAAGGTTCAGACCATGGGGCAGAACCCACACCAAAAGTTACCTCAACCCGATTTCACTGTGATGGGCCAATTAAACTTTGTAAACTCCGCATATTAGTGGAGTTTTACAGTAGAGGGTTATAAACCTGGACTTATGACTAGATCAACATGGTATACCGGACCTAATATAAAAGAGCAGCTCGTGTTGCACGCATATTTGAGCCAAGCCAAATGCACAAATAAACATCCTTTTCTACAGCAAATTGCATCATCTTTATAGATCTGGCAGCATATTTCCTCGTCTTAGGTGAGCCGAAGGCAGACAACTACTTTGACAAGATGCATACTTTAAAAGCCAAAAAACAAAAGGAAGCACACTTGCCTCCTTAAAAGGAGTAAACAACAGGTGGATTTGTTGGACCAAAGTGTCTTCTTTATCACGAATTGTTGATTAGTACGAGAGCACCACACTGCACGCAGGCTCATTATGCACGCCGATTTGATAATTTTATCTTTTGGCATTAGTCGTACGCAAGTGTCAGTAGAGAATGACTAATATGTAACCTCGGTCTTGGTTGTGTACAAGAAACCCCCTCTAGTTGTTGATTAGTGTGCGCTTGGCTCGCCTAGTCTCTCTACAAGTGTCTCGTTCATATCCGACTGTGTTCTGAAGTCTGACCGTTCTCACTTGTTCCCAAACGAGCCTGTCGTTCGGAGTTCAGACAATGGAGAAACTAACAGTGGGTCTTCAGAAACTAACAGTGGGTCTTCAGAAACTTGTCAGGACTCTTTGAAATTACGGTTCAGTCTACACTGTAGTTTCTTTTGGAGTTGTTACTGAATAGCCGGTGTCCTAGTCCTCCAATCCAACGAGCTCATGGTTGCATTAACAATAATATGGCATTGACCTATGGTTGCGTTTGGAATCCAGAGTCCATGTCCGTCCATAATTGAGCCGAAATGCCGGTGGTACAAGATCTCCACGCCTCAGTTGACTCGTTCTTGAAAAACAGGCGGCAATCTACATAGACTGGGACTTGCTCCCGCGATCTGAATTCTTGGCCGCTCGGAATTTGACAAGGTAAACCATTTTGTCAAAAAAATTAACTAGTAGTATGATATAATCTTGGTTGGATGCGCCGCTATCCGTTGAAATTTGAGACGCGTGTTTCAAAGGCACAAGCACCCATATGGAACTCTAGAGGACGAATATGGAACTCTAGAGGAAGACTCAGAAGAAGAATATGGGAGCCGTGAAGATGGCTCAGAGAACGAATACGAGGCGGCCTAAAAATTAGCACATAAACGTATAGCAAACTTTATGCTAACCACCGATACAATTTGCTCCAGCCATGGAACCAGAGGTTTCTCCTTGTTGATCCCATCTTGCGTCGCAGGCTGTGCATGACGTGGGTCAAGCGACGCCATTGATCAGTGCGCTGCAGCGTGCAGGCCGCCACGCCATTGCCGGAGCCTTCGAGCTGATCCGTGGGCCCAGCTGACCGGGCAAAGAGAATTGCATTCCATGATCACACGGTCTCTGCTGCACCGGCAGCTCAGTGACGGTGATGCTTACTCACCCGGGTCAGTCCTAGTCCGCTGCCTGCTGGTTCCGTCATCTTGTGATGGTACTTTGACTTGAGTGCACCAGCTGGTGAAGAAACATGTCGTTACTTGGGAGATGGTGGCGCAAGGGAAGCTGCATGTGAACGTCCAAACTGAGTCGGAGTTGCTCAAACTGCGAATCCTGTTCATTTGCGAACCAAAAAGTAAAAACAGGAAGAAAAAACTTGCAATGATACAAGGGGTATGATTGCTGGTTAGATATAGGACGTCAGAAAACGTGTTACACCTGGCATCACTTGGGTTGATCTGAACCTGAATGATTAGCAAAATAATGTGAAGAAGATCCACGCGGATATGGCATGATTAAATCTATGAAGGACGGTTTCAGTGAACTGACAAATACATGATATTGTTAATATGATAATTCTCACAAGAAAATTCTCAAACTATACATACTATCTGATGAGATGTAATGCGGTGAACTTAGGTTCTCGTCTGAATTTGTGCCCACACTTGGCGAATCTTCTTGGAATTAATCTCGACATTTTCCTTATGTCCACAAACACCAAACAGATTGCCAACACGCACCGGTGAAATAATACATTCTTTTTGGCAATTACAAACATGTATTTTATGTGCAACACCACACACACACCAGCTGCTGGCCGGTTTACTTGCAGGTCTGGAAGACTGGGAGGCATTAGTGCCGGAGACAAGATAAATCTTCGTGATGGAGACGGCCACATGGAGCCTGATACATCCCCGTAGCTTCAAGATCCCTTCGCGACAACCGAAATGGGCAAAAAGTCCGGTCAATTGTGGCGTGCAACTCAAGGTTTGAGCAAGATCTTGCCACGCTTAGCCCTCATTGACACTGACTTCCGGCCTGCCGTGGCTCACAAGCTGGACGTGCCAATTGCGGATCAATCCATTTATGGCACGCCCAAGCCTCAGGCAGCTCTTTTTATGTTCATTGAGCACCCAATAACACATTCCCAGGCAACAATTAATCGCGTGTGACAATCTATAGTACACTTAGTAGAACAGAGTAGATAGCCCATAATAAACACAATAGGAGAAGATTAGACGAGGCGTATTATTCTCGATCTACAACTATAACTTCATTTTACAGGTATATAAGCTCAAAATGACTGCTTGGATAACTCTCAGAACTGAACATATTAGTGGAGCGTAGGCCGGCCCATTAGGATACGATGATAGAGCGTGGCAGCCTCCCCTAGCCGCCGCAGACTGGTCTCCTTCACGACTCCGGTGCCATTCCTTACAGAGAGAAGAGAAGCCCGTTCAGTGGAAAGAACATCAGCGGGCGGGGCAAGTCAGACTGAAAATGACTAGTAAGAAAATGCATAATTCGGGGGTTGTATTGCATTTCACCTCTTGTCGACCTCCACTTTCTTTTCCAGATCTTGCAGCAGATTCCGCAGCCTCTTATCGTGGTGCTGCAGCACTCGGGCGGTTTCATGACCTTCCTTGGATTCACAGAGCTTCAGAATACCGGATGCGATGAAGAACCCATCTGCCTTGTTTCTGAGCGTATCAACCCAAAAGAGAACGAAGTTGTTAGAAAAACACAGCTCATGATACAGCTAATATACAGTCCTAGGAAATCAACAAAATTGAAACCATCTCTGTTCTCAGTCTAGCGTGTTCAAGGTAAATGATTGGATATGCAGGCATTAAGCTGGAAAGGTTGGCACAATCTTCACCTAAGCTTTCGTTTCAAGAACATTTAGGAAAACGATCGCAGTGCCGCAATGTAATAGCATGAAACTAACCAGGCAACTTAAATACGATACGCGCACTTGAGCAATGCATACTATGGGGCCGTACCTCAGCAGCTCCTGGAAGACAATGTCAACCCTTTTTTTTTTGAAAATCCAATTTCAACCGATTCTGGAGTGTTGATTAGAACATTTCCAAGATTCGAATGGCGTGCAATGTTCCTGAGGGTAAGGAGCACTTGCTGAGACTTCCTGGTCAGGTGTCCCACGGTTCAGCAAATGGATTTGCTTCAGTGCCTGTAGCATTTCTTGGAACTAGTGTCTCACAGCATTTCTTGGAATCTCTGTAGCAGTGCCTGTAGATAAAAATCAAATAGAACCTCTTAACTCTTGAATCCAGTGCTTAGACAGTGAAAAAGGATACGGAAAAGTATGGTGCTTGCAACCTGAATGGAATCAATATAGATAAAATTTAATAAAACAAAAGATTGGAGAAATGTTTGAAAATAATACATTATGAGAGCCTCATGAATAAGATTGGAGAAAAATTCAAGAAAGTAAAGAAAAGATGGTATTTACTTAGACTCCGACAGTGAACAAGCTGTTGATCAGCACATACCATCATCAACTTGCAGTTGTCTTCTTCAGATCTTTTTTGAGCAACTTCTTGTTTCGAAGCTTTTCGCACAAGATAGGCTTTGAAATACGACTGCATCAATCAGTTGTTTAATGTCAATAGAAAAAAGATGCATCAATGTAACAACAATTGTTTATGTAATTAAAAGGCATATCACGCTAGTGCAATAAGCAATTTGGAACACCTGGAGTCTGAAGTCATGCATGAAACCAATTGTTAACAGCAAATATCCAACTAGCAAAAAGATATGAACTGGGACCAGCAATCATCCAACTCTATTTTGCCTATATAACTATCATTTTGTTGGTGGTTTGTCAGTACCTGGATCGTATTAATACACCTCCTCTTTCTTATAGTAGCTAGTCATAAAATCCAACCATGAAAATGAGCCTAGCTTCCTTGATTCAAGAAACAAAACTTTTCTCCGCCATCTCTGCAAATATGTTTAACAGATCAACTATTTTTATGCTCAAAATAGTTTACTGACAAAATAATTCGATTTAGCTGTTGAAGAAATAGCATATATACTTGAATAAAGTTGATGCGGCAGCTAATTTGATTTAGTTGTTTTCGAGCCAGCCAGACACGGATAAATGATTGAATTAAGACTGACGCAACAGGAACTTCCTCCACCATCTTTGCAGCCTAAAGACTCAATGAAGAACAATTTTCAACTCAAGGCTTTGATGCCATATTTTGTGTTGACTCTGATCAAGTACACAAAGTTTTGTGTTGGTTTGCAGAGAAGATGAACCTGTAAAAGTAATAATTGTCATTATGCAACAAGAAATATATATCAAGATTACAAAGAACCACGCTAGATGTACATACTGACCTAATAGTCTCATTCCTGCTAACAATCCTCTGACAACTCACTGAATCAGTTTTGCAGCAAGACGCAGCTGAGGAAAAGCCCGGTGGTACATAATAGTTTTGCTGAGGTCTGGATAGCTATGATAGCCTGGACTTACCTTGTGAAGAACTAGCGTACCAATAAGCTACGCAATGGCTCTGGATTTTAATTGCAGCAGATACCCTTAACTTTCTGCTGTGCAAGAATCTTCGACATGCAGATTGTATACTTTATGCAGCCACTACTTCCTTGCGAATAGGGAAAATGGTCCAGGTAGATATTGGCTCTTCATGCTGGATGAAAACTCGAGAAGAATATCCTTTCTGCAGTCCATGCCATCCTCACCCACAAGCTTAGTGTCTAAAATTACTCTGGAAGTCTCATCTCAAACTCATACAACTGATTGCTAGCATTACTTTTGCACAGCTGAATGGCAGAAATTACAGAGTTGCTTCAATTTTATGAGTTCAGTTCACATAGTAACAGATACTTTGCGCATTGCCAGAATGTGAAAAGCTTCAAGTGTGTTGTTGTTAGCACTTGGCAGCTTACTATGTGAACTCATCACCGCCATTGAGCACTCTGTTGATCAAGTTAACAGAAGTCAAAGTGAAAAATCTAACAAGAGCTTTGGAATGCTAAGAATCACCCTCATCATTGCTAAGGCCTAATATACAACTCAGGGTGGCATCTGGAGTAATGCCATCCTGAAGCATCTTTCTGTACAAAATTTTAGCTTCCTTTTCATCCCCCGTTTTAAAGTATCCAATTATAAGAGCTGTATAAGTTACTACAGTAGGTGCAATATCCCTTTCTTGCATTTCTTCCATCATCAAGCGTGCACCATCCATTGCACGCACTTTACTAAACCCACTAATTAGACAAGTATAGACAAAAGCATCTGGTGATAAACCGTGTCTTTCCATCTCTTTAAACATGTGCATAGCAGCCTGCATATTTGAGCGCCTACAGTAGCATGCAATGACAGACGTATACATCATCCTGTCGAGCATCAGTCCCTCCCCAACCATCTTGTTCAACAACTCCATAGCTTCAGGAAGACTATCATCACGGCATAGGCCATTTACGAGGCTAGTATATGTAAAGATATTAGGTTCTATGCGTTCGTCCAACATATTACCATACGACCTGAGGGCCTCCTGCAACTTCAAAGCTTTCACAAAACCATCAATGATAATACTGTAGAGGACAACATCAGGAACATAGCCCCTCTTTATCATGTCTGCAAAAATTTCCCACACATTACTAGATTTGTTGAGCTTGAAAAGGCCATTGATAATAACTTTGTAAGTGCAAAGGTTAGGGGCAATTCCCAGCTGATGTACTTTATCCAGTAATAGGAAGGCTTCACCAATCAGGCCTTCTTTGCTAAAGCTGTCAACTAGGATGGTGCACGTCACAATATTGGGACACAACCCATTTTCTAGCATGAGCTCAAATACTCCCAGTGCTTCTTTCAGGTATTTGTGTCTGCATAATGCATAGATCAGACTCGTATAGTTGTAACCATCTGGGACAAAATCAAGCTGAATCATATCATTCCAAAGGCCATAAACAATGTCAAGATCTAAATGTTGGCAACAGCCATGAAAAATGATGCTGTAAGTTATCTGGTCATGCTTGAAACCTTGTTTTTTGAGGCTCTCGAAGAACTCTAATGCCAATTTAACATTTCCAGTCTTGCAAAGACCATGCAAAAATGATGTGTAACTGACCAGATTAGGATCAATTCCATTTCTTTTCATTTCATCAATCACGTCACAACCTTTTGATAGATTCCCTTGTTTGCATAATCCATCAACTAATATGCTGTAGCTGTGGACATCAGGGACGAACCCTCCATTTTTCATCCCATAAAACACTTCTATGGCTTTGTCAATCTGACCCTCGCTACAGAAACCATGAATCACTGTATTGAAACAATAACTGTTGCAAGGGTAGCCTCTCTGATAATTTTTTTGAAGAAACTCCCATGCAGAAGTCACCTGTTTGGCTCGACAAAGCCCATAGAGGTAAGTTCCATAGGTAGCAGCATTAGGCCTCACACCATCCGTTTCCATTTCACGAAGGAGTTCACGTGCTTCTTCTAAGCACAACCTCTCTCCATGTGTATACATACTCATCAGGACTGAATAGGAGTAGACATTTGGTGAAGGACCAGAACTCTTCATGTCATCAAATAAACTCCTGGCATACATGATTTGATTCCCCTCGACTAAACACTTAAGCAAGAAGTTGCACAACCGCACCTCAACACCAACCTTCTTTGCCTCGATGTACGTGAGAAGAGCATCCTCAAACATTGACGATTCTGCAAAAATCCGGATAATTGCAGCATAAACCTGTAACAATGTCATCGACCCGCTCAAACTGCTGACCAACATAGGAGCCAACTCAAACAATTCTGGTCCAGCATTTCCACAGTAATGAACCATGCTCCGAATCAAGCACCGGACCTCTCTGACTCTCCCCGGCAAGAAAGACTGCATAAGCAATGCAAACAATCCTGTCGACTGAGATAGCCCATATAAACTCACACAGTCCCTGAAACTGATCTTTCTGGCAGCATCCCAGTTTGAAGTCCTCACTGCTAGTGTGATTAAGGGAAGAAGACGCCGACTTCTATAATCACCATAAGGAACACTTCGACTGGGCTCTTGCTGATCCAAGCTGTACAAGCAACAAGCCTGAGAAGAAAGGCACAACGCTGGAGGGTATGTCCTGATTACAAGGGCTCGGCGTAGGAACCCTGAAACTGCCCGGCGCATAGACGAGGGATGCCAATCCCTTCCTTACAATGACTGCACCAGCATAAGCAGGAAGAAACTGTGCATAAACTACACCTCATGGGCCGGGATTGCTTGGTAAGTTTTCCAGAGGAGAACTTGAGAAAGAATAGGCCGCAGCCTCCAGATTACATCAAAATTTCCTGCAAGAAACGCGTGGAAAAATTATCATTGCAAATGTAAACTTTACTGCTCTGGGATGCAAGTTTACCAAATCATTCTCCACCGGTAAATCAATACTACCAATTAGAAGCAAGTTTACAAATCAAATTGAAATGCAATGTCTCCGTCTTCCAACAATTCTTCAATACAACAATCCAATTCCACAACACAATCTGCAAATTTGCTTCGAGCTCAAATCCTAAATTCCTATTTTGCTACTACTACGGTCTATGGCACTGCGGGAAACTAATTTAGCAAATTACCTTGAGAGCACTGAGCACTCGCGGTTTGCCTGAGCTGAGCTAGGCCTGGTCACCGCACCTGCCAGAGTAGCCTCCGCCGCCGCCTCTCTCCGCAGCCGCGCAGCCCAGGTCGCAGCGCGCGAGGGCCGCCGCGCTGAGCACCGACCGGCAAAGGGCGCGGCCCGCCGAGGCGCCAGGTCACGCGCGTGGGCGCCGCCACCCGCCGCCGGGGCCGCACTCACCGGCCGCCGTCGCGTCGCAAATCCTAGCGCCCAGTTCCGCGCGTCCGCACCCCAAGACGCGCCGAGGAGGCGGCGCGGGCGAACCTCTGTTCTGGTTGGGACTTCAGCCTCGACGTTCACTGCTCCGCGAGGTAGAGGGGTGACTGGTGAGCGAGGCGGCGGCGCTGGCGCGGCCGAGCGGGGAGAGACGAGAGGTACGGTGCGCCGCGCGCTATTCCGTTCCTCCTCCGTAGCAGGCAGCAGCCTACCGAACGGGCCGTTGGGAGGCGAACAGCCCATATGGCGTAACCGGCCCAAGTAATCGCCAAATAGAGGGCGCGCTGGTCTGGCGTGGTCTGCGCTTCGGTTTAGTACCACCTCGGCAGTTCTAGCGCAGCGAGGAGCCAGGACGTGTATAAGAAGAGACCCAGGGCACCACAGCAACTCATACCTTTCTCGGCCTTTTGGCTAAGATCAAGTGTAGTATCTGTTCTTATCAGTTTAATATCTGATATGTGGGCCATGCGCTCACTTCGATATTAATCTAATTTTTTGTGGGGGAGGGTCCACCACAGTGGCTTGCCACTGGGGCCCTCACGCGTCGCTTGGGCGTTGCACTACAGCCCTTGCCTGGCGCACCCCAACCAATCCAAGCTGAAAATTTGTTAATGGGCCTGTTCTCTGAGCAGCCCAAGGAATACTCTCTCTCCGTTCAAAGTAATAATTGTACCTGAATCTTGATCTCAAAAAAAAAAAACCTGAACCCTTACCGTTCAGGCCCAAGGAATATTTGTGCGTCCTGTCTGTTGCTCAAAAATAAAAAAGTTCTTGGAGCGGCTATGGTGTCCTCTTACTCAGCCTAATTCGTTCGTCAAGTCAGAGGGCTATCGAAAATCAATCTCGAAGCAAAGAAAAAAAAACTGATGATTGATCGATGGACCAAAACCTGCTGTATGTTGATCGGAATGCAGTTCTGGAAGCAAGCTGCACGTCACCAACAACCATCGTGGCAAGCAGCGAAGGCTCCGTCTTCGGTCGGCACCGCCGCAAGCGAAACGATCTGGCCTGAACTCTCGTCTCTTGCATCTCCCAATTCTCGGGGGCCTAATGGCATTGCCTACGTACCGGCGCGGACTTGCTTGGCACTGGCAGGCCTTTGCTGGGAACACGGGCACGCGCGGGAGCCAGCGCGTGCAGCAGCAGTCGCGGTCAGTCCATGCCACGGACGTCTAGTCCCGATTTACCGGCCGCTCAGGCGTGCCACATTTGCATAAAATTCATGAAGAATGGGAATTTTTTGTCGACGTAACGCAGCAGTGCACTAAGAGGATAGGATGGACATGCCGGTGCGCGCCCGCTCTGGTCCGGGAACGCCACGTCGATCTGAGGCCGCGCCGCCCGGCAGAGAGGAGGGCACGATCGAGCACCTTGGTCCATCCGGCGCTGGCTGGCAGTGTCGTTCGGCGCGCGCGTTTAACGAGCTCCCCCCTGGGTGCGAGCCGCGATCTTCGCCGTATGCGTCCGGCGTGCGGCAGAGCGTGCGCCGAGCACGTACCTGCCCCGGATGCCCGACCAGTTGTCGTCGACGGAGCGTACAACGAGCTTCATGGTCAGTCCTCGATCGTGTAGATGGAGCGCGCCATGTGCCTGTCTACTGTATGTCTGAGCGCCGTGGCGAGACCGCATGAACAGTTCGGTGGCCATCTTGGGTTGGGTTTTCCCCGTTCACGGATGATGCAAGCAGATCACTTCATGATAATTATTATTAGAAGGGCAATTTCCAAATTACTCCCTCCACGTATGACCGGAGTTCATGTTACTCTCTCAATATGCAAAACACCGGTCAGTTGGTCACCACTCTGAAAGATGCAGGCGCCACTGTTTGCTGCAAATATGCATCAGTTGGAAACGTCATGTGCCACACAAGCCAGGAGTACCGTCAATAAAAAGGAGTCATCAGTAGTGGCGGAGCTTGGCAAGTAGGTAAAGGTGAGGATAGAGAGGAGTATTAGTGTATCCATGAAAAATTAAGACTCGTTTTTCCAACAAAATGAGAAAGTTAGGGGTGTGGAAGGGGAGGGGGGCATGGCCCCCCTTACCCATGAGAAAGCTCCATCGGCTGCCATCAATACCAGAACGTCTACCCTACGTATATGTTGCTTTTAGCACTAAGAGCATATGTGCAGAGGATTCATGCGCTTCTCTGTTGCAAAGAATAGTTGGTCCTCACAAAGGAAGCCATGCCGCTAAATGAAGTCTCGCCACACGGAATAGTGCGCGCTTCCCTCTTTCGCTTGACCGTCTGGTTCAGCGCGCGCGGTAGGCCTATACCCTTCGCCGGTGTTGCCTCGCTCTAGCGCGGCGCCAGCATACAGGACAGCTTTGTGCATGACAACAAACGTGCCACGGAGTCACTGGGCACGAAATGACAGCATCAACCACCACGCACTGGGGATTCAAAATTCAAATGAATTTAAAATTTCAACAAAATTTGACTGTTTTTCACCTATTTGGTCCGTTTTCCGACTGGTTTTCGACAAAACCGGTGCCCTCTTGTATACGCGGCTTTGATCGGGTAAGGTGAACCTTGCCATGCACTTAATGGTCGATCGCGTGGATGGAGCGCGCGCGTGTGTGTGTCTGTCTGTGTCTCAGCGCCGTGGGGAAACCGCACGAGCAGTTCGGTGGCCATCTCAGGTTTTCCCGTGCGCCGGAGGATGCTAGCACGGTGGCGACGGCTGGACGAGACTGGCAACGGCCTCTATTCTCTGCGGTCAGGGTCAACAAGGGAGACGACGAATATCGCCGAGCTGCAAAATGCAGAGATGCTGCTGAACAAGCAGCTCTGCTGAAACGAGCACCGAATCTGTACAGGCTATTCTGGCCATGCAATGTCATTCTTGTTTGAATTCCCTTTGCTGCTGTGCAATTGGTTTCCTTGGTATACTAAACACCATGCTACACGGAGTACGTAAGCAAAAGTTTGGGATGAATCCCTTTCCCAACGCAACGCATTAAGCTACGAACCCCGCAATCCCCTGTCCCAGATCGTCGTCGTGGCGCCAGGCTGCCACTGCCAGAGAAAGCTTAGCTGAGCACTCTTCACACCCGCTTGTCTCCGTCGCCGGCCTTGGCGGCGTACACGCCGCCGGAGTCGGTCCTCAGTATGACCTTGGTGTCGTCCTGCGACACGGAGATCGCCCAGCTGTCCACGTAGGACAGCGGCCCGGGCCTGATCAGCGGCCGCGTGTCCTCCAGGTCACACTCCTCGCCCTCCCCGTCCGAGTAGGCGTACCTGCACACACGCAGATTGTAAGACTACTTGCATAGATGAGCAGAGCTTGGAAGTCGACGGCCGCACCGCAGCCTGACAAAGAGGTTTACCTCATGGAGCTGTGGGAGGGCGCCCATATGAGGCAGACTGCGCAGAGCAGCGAGAAGGAGATGAGCTGCCACACCGCCGGGATGACCCACGCCGCGCGCCACCGCTCGTTGTACTCGTCCGTCGACTCGAAGTGGATCTGCACGTCGCAGTTGTTCGTCAGTCAAATGGAAAAGTCCCAAAGTCTGGTTCTACGGAACAGGAAGGAAGATACTACTATGTTTTTGTGATGGCAACAAAGCTGCTTATCACTGAATTAAGGCCTTGTCTGATCAGTAATAACCGTAGAACAGTTCAGACTCAAAATCGTTTTCAGTTCCATGTACTCAACATTTAGTATGCCTGGCCGCGACAGGTGGTTCCTAGAAGTCACTGTTGGTTAATGGGACCGATGGACTGACTATACGGACAATGATTTAGCGATCAGTTTTGGTTGTTCCACAGAAATGGCCAAGCAAAGGGTGTGCACCATGGAGACAAGTCATACTGAAAGCAGATGCTGAAAGGTGCGATTCAGGGCTAGTACGCGTCTGGACATCGGCAATAATTCATGATCCTATATTCGGCAAAAATGGATTGAGTTGGTTTCGTTAGGGTGGAAGTTTTACCTCAAATGTGATCCAGCCAAGCGATAGGGCCACGCCAATGATCAGGGCGTTGGTGAATTTCCGGTACATCTCCAGCTTCACCGTCATCCTTCTCGCCTACGGGATTGATTTCGTGATCGGAATTTTAGCTTTGATCCTTGAAGAAAATTTCTGATGAAAAGCGACCGAAATGTTGCTGACCTTAAGTTTGCTCAGAGTTTTCGACAGCGAGCTGAATATCCAGTAGACGAACACCGCGTTCAGCGCCGCGACGGGGAGCACCAGGAACAGCCTCCTCGCCGGCGACGGCGAGTGGTCGCTGACGGTGCCGACGTTCTCGGCGACCTCGAGCGCCTCCGCGGCGGCGAAGAACGCGGCGCCGAGGCCGGCCACCCGGGCGCTGCTGAGCCCCGCCCGCATCGGCCTCACCACGCCGTGCCCCTTGGCCACGAGCAGCGCCAGCACCCGCGACACCGCGCCGCGGAGCGCGCCGGCGGTGGCCGCCCAGAACGTGGCCCCGCGCGGCCGGACGCCGGACTCGCCGAACTCGGCGAGGTCGAAGTACCACGTGGCGGCCTCCACCATCCCGAGAGCGATAACCAGCGTCGCGCAGCTCTGCAGCGGCGCCACCTCGCGCCAGAACCGCGCGTACTGCGCGAACCAGTACGCCGCCAGCGCGGCGAACGCGAGGGACAGGCCGCCGTAGAAGGGCACCAGCGGCGCCATCCGCCCCGGGAGGTAGCCGCGGCTGTTCTTCCAGATGGTCTTGCTGCCCTCCGCGGCGACCACCTGATCGCCGGCGAGAGATGCGTCGCAGTGGACGAAGAGGAGGGTATACATGCCGGTGCGCGACACGGCGACGGTCTCGTCCGGGAACGCCGCCTCCAGGCTGCCGCCGCCAGGCGGGAACGAGGCGGCCAGCACCCTGGGCCACCCGGCGGTGCCGTTCGGCGCGCGGTGCGCGAGCGCGCCCTCCGTGCAGCGCCCCAGCCGCGCCATGTCCGCCGTGCAGCAGAGCGCGCGCCCGCCGGAGACGTCCGTGCCGCCGACGGTGTCGCGGTCGCCGGCCTCGAAGATGACCGCCGTCACCGTGGCCGTGCGGTTGCCGTCCTCCTCGGCCGCCGCCGCCGACTCCGGCGTCCTCCTGAACACCACCTTCTCGAACCTGCACCGACCACGGATCAATCAAGAAACCGCCGCGTCAATCCTCCCAAACAACGCAAAGAAACGACGAGCCAAATCCTCTGCTCGACAAGACAAGGACGCGATCGTGTACCGGATGAACGCGCCGGCCGCGGCGGAGGCGTAGACGCCCTCGCTGCCGCCGTGGAGGACGAAGCCGTTGCCGTACTCCGTAAACCTCTCGCCCGCGTACTCGTGCACCGACGCGTCGGCGCCGAGGAAGGCTGCGCAAGACGACAACAGCAAGGCCACCGCGAGAGGGGCGAGCCTCGGGGACGGCATCGGATTCTTCATTCGAGGCCCGCGGCAGCAGAGGAGAACTTCTTCCTGTCCGTGGTCAGGGTGCACTGGCTGGCACTGAATCAATGGAGCGTCAGAGTACAGTAGGATAGAAATACAGGGGGAGGTGGTGGAATCTCAATGGGAGGAGTGGAAGACGAGCGGAAGCTGAGACTTTGACATGGAGAAGACGTGAATTGTTAGGTCCACGCCCAAGCTGTTGCCACAAGGAACAGTGGACGCAACACTGGGCAGGATTACATGCAGAAATGCAGGAATTCGGGTAGAAATGCAACGAGGAAACAAGCAGATAAGACGACGAACAGGAACCAAAACTGGCTCGAGCAATTCTTATTGGCTAAATTTCGTTAACCACTTTGCATTGACTTGTGATGTCACATACTTCTACCAAAGTTGCTGTTTGAAAGTATAAGGGTGTCACATCTTCATGTAAATTATTTGGCTTGGTGACCTCTGTGCAATTACAAACTAGCGTCAGGTCACATTTTTTTTTCATGAAAGTAAATTGGAAATGGACACAGGCACACATGTGTGTGATCACTGTTTCCACTCTGAAAACAGCTTTAAATTTCGAGCTGTTGATTAAACGTAGCGTTTTCACCCAACAATTGACAGTTGGGTGAAAACTCCTACCTGTCATAGTAATATCACAGTGAATGCAAAATGAATTACAACATAGCACTTGCAAAAGTATTAACCCAGTACCTAAAGCTACGCTTAATCAACAGCTCACTGAAAATTTAAAGCTGCACACCAGCTAGACTAGGAAATTCACTCCTGCCATATATAGCCGAGACATGACAAATTAAAAAACAAGAGTGACTTAACCTAAACTTGTCGATAATCCATGGGCATGTAGGCACAGAAAAACGTAGCGTGGTTAGATGATTGGTGCTAGAGCGAATGAACCCACCCCCCCCCCCCCCCCCCCCCCCCCCCCCCCCCCCTGGTGGAGAAGACCTTGGGGAACGCGAATTTTGACAATGATTTGTTTAAGCGTTTTTGCTTGTGACCTGGGCAAGCGTGCAGTGAGGCTATTTGACGTCCCTTGGGGGATTAGCACGTGTTCATCCTCACTAATCGCATCCTCCCGTACGACACGCACAAGTCATGGCCGATTTTTTTCATGAACCTTGCACGTACTGACTCGAAATTCCAGGTCGCTCATCGACGAGAAGGAAAAGAAACCAAAGAAGCAGTGGCCTGGCCAACTTGTGCTGCAAAAAAAGTCCAGAAATGGTCAATTGGGCGGGAACCACGTAAAGTCGGGCAGGAAACCACGGAACTATGTAACCCTGGTCTAATCAGTTTGGCAAATGACCTAACTGTGGTTCTAGTATCTCATCGTCTTTGATGCTGCCGTTTTCACATAGTGGAACAATTCTGGAGTGCCATTAGCCACCTTACGTGACACACATCCTTGAAGATCAGGTGAAAACCATTCGAAAACTCGAGATCCAGTTATCCAGGTCTTTTTTTATGCTGGGAAAAGATCTGAGTTAGTCAATATTATAGACTCCAGATATCAGAAGCTAGAAGGACCCTTAGAGCATCTCCAGCAAAGCCTCTATTTGAGCCTCTACTCTATTATTTAAGAGTTTGAGCCAAAAAATCATCTCCAGCAAAGATCCTACTTAAGCTCTCATTTTGCATGCTCTCTCAAACTCCATCTTCAAGCCCCCATTCCTAGGATCCTTTTATCCTCCCTCTCATTCGTGGGTTCCACCGTTTTTTTACTGGGTTTCACAATAAATAGGGTCTTGAGCCAGTTTACTACTGGAGTTGAAGTTAGATTTTGGGCCCTCACTTTTACACGTCGGCTTGGAAAACGAAAGTAGATGCCTTGTTTTGAGGTCCATTGTTGGAGATGTTCTTAGATTCCGGGCATGGACCGTGACAAGCCAATACGTGCCAATTGTTGCTTTTTAAAGGATTTTTTTGGTTATTTTGAAATACCTTTTTAAAGGAGTTCTTTCCAGAACTATTGGTCCGGTGGAAACATCCGTTTAAAATCAATTTAGACCTTCTGAATACGTGCATATATTCGTCATGATATTCAATGAAGAGCACTATTGATAGTCAATACGTGCCAATTGTTCAATACGTGCATATTATTCTTAGATGTTTATGTTATTTTCAATGCCGTAACAGATATTACCTGTTTCTATTTCGACTCTAAAATAAAATTATACGAATAAAAATTATTTAAGATATTTTTCGATCATTTCTGACCGTTTTCATGTTTTCATCCCTAGACGGTATTTTATTCCCTTTGGATCTTGCCCAAGCCCAATGCGTTTGTTAGGAACAAGCAGCCCAGTTTAGTGGGCCCATACAATTATATCTGGCCCAATCCGAGCACGCTTATCCCAGCCCAACGGTATATGCCGAGTTCGATCCCATCACCGTCGGATCAGATCCGACGTCTGACAGCAGCCGCAGAAACCCTCGTCTCGGCGTGTCCCTCCGCTATATCTCCCTCAGCTTTCCCCGAGCGCCTCCACCTCCTACACGCCCGCGCCGTCGCCGAAGCCATCTGCTCCTGCCCCGATCCCGTCGAGAGAAAGGTACAGATTTTGCAGACTTCCGTTCTTCGATTCAGTTTCGAATACATGTTGGCCGTATTTTGGGTGCGAATTTTCGGTTTCCTTGCTTCAGTTTAGCGGAAGATCGGGGGCCCTTTACCCTGTCTGCTAGGTTGCTGGATTCGTTGCCAATCTCCTCTAGTGTTCTTACCGTAGAGTGTTACATGTCTTTCAATCTTGAGACTTTAGGCGCGCATACTCAGATGCTCAGGATAATTCTTGCTCGTGATTTGTTCCTGTGATTTGGATAATATCTTAGTTGTATGAGTGTTAGATGTGCGATATAATCACTAGATTTCGCTGTTATAATCACTAGTATGCTGGACCTTTGTGATAACCTTGTGTGATTTGTTAGTTCCTAATGTTAGATCTGGCAATTCAATGAAAGAGCTTGTCTTTTGGATCAACTATCTGGTTATCAGTAAGATATCATTAGGGCGAGCTGTTGGTTGAGTTCGAGTCAGCTGTAGTATAACAATTCCTGTATATTGATTGAATGAATTTGTTATGATACTCAATAGGTGCATCAGGGTTTAGGCGCATTGCTTTATTATTTCTATTTATGAATCATGATTCCGCTTTACCTTATAGGTAGCAGAGTGTTTCACTGTTAATTATAACTTTTGAACTGTTATCACGATCGGGCTCTCCAATTCGTTTCTAACAGCATTCTTTTTTTGTGCCAATAGATCACTTGTGCAACTTTCTTGAGGGGAGATGGCAGTTTCATTTGCAGTTAACTCTGAGGCAGGGCTTAAAAAGCTCGACGAGTACCTTCTCACTCGCAGCTACATCACTGGGTATGTTATTTGCTGCCCACATTACTCTAATAGTTGCATACATTGCATTTATCTGACACCATAATAATCTGTCTCCAGTTACCAAGCTTCCAAGGATGACCTTGCTGTCTATTCCTCGTTCTCTACTGCTCCATCCTCCAAGTATATCAACGTGGCAAGGTGGTTCAACCACATCGATGCCCTCGTCAGGCTGAGGTATGACGCTCTTTAAGCCTAGCAATTCTGTTTCCATATCCCATTCACTGGTTTACATGTGTCAAATGATCTGATTTGTGTTCAGTGGAATTACCGAAGAGGGCCAAGGTGTCAAGGTTGAGTCATCTGCTGTTGCTCAAGCCTCGACTCCTGATGTTGCTGATGCAAAGGTATATCAACTTCTGCATGACTGGAAATTATAAACTGATCTGATGTGCTCATTAAGTACATCAGTTCTGCCTTTGGCAAAAAATTTAAAAACCGGTCATCTGCTCATATTATAACAAGGGTGGTTGACTTGAATTGCTCCTGATGATAGTTATCATTGATATACCTGAAAATCCAGTCATGTTCTTTGAATTCCTTTTGTGACACGTAGTCACCTCCATACATTGGTTACACTTTCTAATTATGCAGTGTATCTTCTAATTGCAGGCCCCGGCAGCAGATGACGACGATGACGATGTTGACCTTTCGGTGAGGAAACTGAAGAGGAGAAGGCTGCCGCTGAAGCACGTGCTGCGGCCGTCAAGGCTTCTGGCAAGAAGAAAGAGTGTATGTCAGCGTGCACATCATTCAGTTCTCATATGTTTCTTTTCTGATAGTCCTTCAGAATATGTGCACTGCTCCTAGTATTGTTGTAGTTTTTGTACTTGCATGCTTAAGCTTTTTGCTAACTTTTGTGTTTACCTTCTCAGCTGGCAAGTCTTCAGTTTTGCTTGATGTGAAGCCGTGGGATGATGAGACTGATATGGCCAAGCTAGAGGAGGCAGTCAGGAGTGTGAAGATGGACGGATTGCTCTGGGGTGCATGTATGTTACCATACACTGTATTCCGACTGCATGAAATTTAGCCGTGTACCCTCTGCTATCTGTGGTTTATTTGTGTTTCTAACATGTGCGTTGACCATCTGTTGCAGCCAAACTTGTCCCTGTTGGATATGGCATCAAGAAGTTGCAGATCATGATGACAATCGTTGATGACCTTGTCTCTGTCGACACACTCATCGAGGACCATCTGTGCGAGCCGCCAGTGAACGAGTATGTCCAGAGCTGTGATATTGTCGCCTTCAACAAAATCTGTAAGTTGTTTCCAGCCTGTGCTTGCCTTGCATTTTGCGTAGCTGCAGTAGCATATTGTGCTTGAATACCTGTTCTTGCATAGCTAGGTTTCAATAATGTGCATTTTATGTACCTATCCTGCATTCCTGTACCATTGCCACTTGTACTGCAATTGAGCCATGAGCACTTCAAGACCAGTACTAAGCTACTCATTTTTTCTTCAGAATACTGTATTATAGTATGTCCACCCTATGCGTTTCATTGCTGTTTGACCCTGTTGGTTTAATGGTTCCTAATCATTGCGTTGAAATCGGTCTTGTTCTGCAGAAATTTTCCTGAGGCGTGGCGGTGTGGCCGGTGGACGATGCACCTATCTGAATTATCCAGAGTTTGGCGTCGCTATGTCGTTGCTTTGTTGCTAGTAATTGTGCCCGTGAGGTTTTTGAGACTATAGTCGAGTCCAATGTACAAGTACTAAGTGAATTTGCTTAATTTTGGAATGGCCTTGTGGCTGGATTTCTGTTAGCGCTATTCTTAGCCGGCCACCGACATCCGTTTTCCGTGTTCATTAAACCTTGTCGAGCTCCTGTTAGCCCCTCGCGCTGCTCCGGCGATGTGTCGTTCGTTGCATAGCTGCTGCCTCAGCATCGTTTGAGCTGCGAGTTCCGTCTGTTGTGGATTGTGATATTCTGCTGCCTCAGCAGCAGCAGGACCGATTTTTGTCCGTTTTGTCAGGACTCTTCAAACACTCGGGTTCATAGTCAAATCCAACTGAAGTTGTGGTGTGCTGTAAAAAGGAGCCTGTGTATATACCGACTTCCTGAGCCACCTGGGCGCGCCCGAGCGATTGTACGTATACGAGTCAAGTACGGAGTCGGTGGGTGGATCGTGTTTATACGTAGAGCATTAGAGTGAGATCTCTGATTTGTTTTGGTCCACAGCTTAGTGGACCTCTTCAATTATGAACGTTTCATTGTGATCGTAGTATGCATCACATAGGTGCTTTTTTTTTTGTCTGAATTCTGTGGTTGAAATATTGGTTACAAGGGGTTACTCTTGTTTTCTCATTTTTTTGCTTTTAACTTATTGCACTTTTGTCTCTCATTATTGTCGTCTTGATGCCTGAACTACAGATATTACACTCGTTATGTTATGCGGTGGAGCCATCATATTTTGTACAATTCAAATTGGAGTTCAGATTTGTTTGTGCTCTCACGTATGCATTGCAAGTGTTGTTTATTTTGCTCGAATCAGCCAGTGCAGACTGTCCACATTAAAGAGTCTAGACTGCAACCACTCATTAGGTGATAATCAAAATGTTACATTGCTGAACAATGTTTGCTTCTTTCCTCTGTCACTGAATCGATGAATAGCATTACAGGGAATCAGGGATACTAAATTACAAATCAACATGTGTTTCATCTTAATTTTGCAAGCAAACCAGTTTTCTTCTTAAGATATTTTCATTCATGCCGTTTACCCTGGATAGCATAGCTTCATCGTTCGTCACGGCGGAAACGAAACAGATCATGGCATCGGATCATGGTATCATATGGGCTTAATCATGGGATAAACTCGGGCCAGCCCGTTTTACGGTCGGTAAGCAGGATCCACAGAGTGGTTGAGACAAACGTGGCAGTACCAGGTCCACAACCACAAACAAAGCTCACCGTCTGTCTCAAATCATTTGGCTGAGTGGCTGACAGACACATCAGAGTCGGCCAAGCTCTGCTATTCTCTTTCCTGTTCGAAATACCAGGCCACAAGGCAGCATACAGAGTCGCGGTTGCTGTTTTGATGGAGAACCAAAGCGGACGCTGTTATTCTCCAGCTACTACTGAAGCCTGAACCTACAGTGTGGCTTTGATCTTCACTTCTTCAGCAAGCGAACTGTCACGCGCCAATCCACCGGATTACGCGAGCTTAGAGGACGCCACGCAGGCAATTAAGAGCTCGCACAAATTCGCATGAAGGCGGACCATGCCAAGTGTGAGGCAGAACAGAACTTGATCGCTCCCAACCAATTTCAGCACGCAATTGTCTGTCAGTCAAAAGTCAGCATCTGAATCCTCAACCAGTTGGGCTGAGCATGGAGCTCGGTTGGTTTTTTTTTTTTTTTTTTGATGGAAACACGCCCCTGAAGGGCTATTCATTAAACACAAGAGATTTACAAAGTTTTACCCATTGAGGACATTACATACAAGACTTTGATAAGGGCAACCGTTTATATGATCAACATTCGTGCATGAAAACAAATGATTATTATCATAAGCTTGGACTGCACTGCTAGCCAAAGCATGAGCTACAGCATTCCTTTCTCTGGGAATGTGAGAAAACCTCATATTGATGTATGATCTTTTGCCTTCAATTTCTCTGATGATAGGCCTGATTCTCCAGTCTTCTAAATGATGATGATGATTATTATTTAAACTGGTAACCAGCATCAGATTGTCTGTGTAGAAATCACATTCTTTAATATTCAAATTTTCAATCAACCACAGACCAAGAGATAAGCTTAGAGCTTCAGCATGCAAAACTGATTCCTCGATCTGTTTTTGCTTGGATTTGAATAGAGCATGAAGAGGATTCTCCCTGATTTGATAAGAAGACTCCAAGACCGGACTCTCTCCTGCAATAAAAGGGCATCTGACCTGCAACAAAAGTTTGAAATAGAACACTGCAGATCAAGATGATCTGGTTCTGAAGATTGTATAATCTGCCCATCCGAAATCCGCTCCACTTCATAAGCTTCATATTGAGCTATTTGGGCAGCTGTAGCCTGAAAAATAACTGAAAAAAACAGATTCTTCTTTATTTTGAAATCTGTGAGCATTCCTCCTCGCTTTCCATATATACCATAGGATATAACAGACAAGGTCAATATCTTTGGGCTCTTGTATGAAAGAAAAATATTGTAGATTATGTCTGAACAAGAGCCAAAAAATTATCAGTCTTCAACGCGAAAGGAGAAGCAAACCAAACAGCTCTCGCAAAAGTGCACTTGAAGAAAATATGTTCATCATTTTCTGGGAGTAAACATCGAGAACAGTTGGGAGAGACATTTTTCATTCTTCTATGAACTCTCTGAGCATTAGCAACATTTTTTGTAAGGAGTCTCCAAATAAACATCTGAACTCTTGGGAGAATTTTTGTATTTTTCCAGTTCATATTTATGATAGACATCGTTTGGCTTGATCTATTTAGCTTACTTACCCTCTTCTCAATTTCTCCTTGATGGATGAACTTGTATGCACTTTGGGCAGTCCAAATCCCCTTTTTATTTGGTTTCCAAACAAGCACATCAGTGCCTTCCGCTTGATATAAAGGAATCTGCATAACTTGATTAGCAAAGTCAGGCTTGAAAATAGATAGGAGGAGATCCTTATTCCATCTTTTTGGATTATTTAGCCATAACTCATTAACTTTACCAGGGAGATTAAAGCTTAAAGCCTCATCTTTAATGTTTAGATTAGATGAATTGATTCCCAGTTAGAACACCAAGGCTGATTCCATATAGAAATATTTCCATCAAAAAGTTGCCATTGGACTGTTTTAAGGAGGATGCTTCTTACCTTTAAAATGGAGTCCCAAGTCCACGACTTTGATCCATAACTTTTAGCCTTCCAAAAGATGTATTAGGAAAATACTTACCTTTCAATATTTTTGCCCACAAAGCTTCAGGATCATTGGCTAATCTCCATGCTAAACCTGTAATCAAAGCAGTGTTCAAGGTTGCAAGATCTCTGAATCCCAACCCACCTGCACTTTCGGAATACAAAAAGTGTCCCATGCTGTAAGGCAAAGAGGTTTTCTACTATGATCAGGATTATTCCTTCTCCACCAAAAGTGTCTAATAATTGCAGTAAGCTCTTTAGTAAAAGTTTTTGGAAACAGGACATGAGACATATAATAGATGGGAATAGATGAGAAAACAGAATTTATAAGTGTCGAGCGACCTGCATGAGAAATCATATCTGCCTTCCAATCACTAAATTTTGCTTTAAATTTATTTTTCAAAAAAACTAAATTTTTGTTTTTGGGATGTGCGCCGTGAAAAGAGGATGACCAAGATAAGGGCTCCATGATGCATTTCTGAGACCTGGAAACATTTTTAATCTGAACCTGCATGTCATGAGGGGTATTAGTACTAAAAGAATAGATGATTTATTCAGTTTGGAGTTTGGCCAGAATCAACACAAAAAGCTTCGAGAATATTCTTTACGCATTGGAGCTCGGTTGGTTAGAGTCTCCAGATGGGAGCTCTACCACCCAGGTTCGATTCTCGGATCGGACCTTGGGCCTGAAATGCCTCCAAAGAAGGCTGGGGTCAGGTACCCTATTTTATAAATCCTCAACCAGTTAAGTACCGTTTCCCAGAGCGATATAGCTGCGATTTCATAAGAATATCTCGCCGATACACCGCAGATACGCCAAACCCAGAGTTGACCATCTGCTAGATACGCTCAGTTCACATTCAGAAAAAAAAAACCCACTATGTATGTAGTAAGGTGGCGTTCGGTTCCCCCCTCTAAAATCCCTCTAAACTTTATACCCCTCTAAAGTAAAAAGAATCTTACTATTTAGGGGTACTAAATAAAATTTAATTGCAAAACCTTTCTGCAGATGGGTGTTATTTTTCGAGACGAATCTAATGAGCCTAATTAATCAATGTTTTGACACAGTGATGCTACAGTAACCATCGTCTAATCGCCGCTTAATTACCCTCATTACGTTCGTCTCGCGAAATAGACGAGAGTCCTGGACTTAGTTTTGTAATTTGACTTTGTTTAGTACACATAAATCGTGCCGGCATTTTTGATGTGACAGCTACAGTAACTTTAGAGGCCTCTAAAGTGCATCCAAACGCACCCTAAGTATTCTTTACTGTTTCAGCGAAAAGCGACACGCGATTCAGGACCACATCGCGGCAGCTTCTCGGCTCCTAGAACACCACGACTCGCCGGCCCGATATGTATATTTATGCATCGATGGGTCCATCCGCGAATGAGGAATGATGGGTGCCGTGCCCCTGCCCTGCCCAAACATTCTTGCATAAAAGAACAGGAGTTGCATGAGCGCAACCATGGCTTCCAATGGCAAGCGCTTTTATCTCGTGGATCCCTAGGATCCTTCCAAATACTAACAAAGACCCAATGTTTCAACAAAGTGGAGGCGCCTCGGCCACCAGCTCAAACAAGCCAGTACTAGCTACTAATGGAGTAGTATAATATCAAGCTGCACAATATCTGCAAGCCTGTAAACTATACATATGATTGCTGTGAGAGGCGAGCGCGTATACAATGGCACATCGGCATTTGCCAAAGGTGTACAATGTTGCTTGGCACTCACTCCTTGGCGCCTTTTTTTTCCAGAGTTGGGCACAGACACACACGAATGTGCCGGGGAGCTGCCGCTGATCTTGGCGCCAACGGAGATTTCGGATGTACCTTCAGCTCCAGGCTGGGCTTTCCGGTTTCGGCAATGAGCATGTTCCAAGAACCTACTTGCCATGCTACTTATGTACATTCAGGTATATATAACTTTCATGCAATCATGCTTCGTGAGGAAGACCATGTTCTGGAGATGGAACACATTAGAATATAAAGAGTCAAGGGTGCACTGATGCCACTGGATGAAAAATAACATAAATATATATAGGATAATATATGATACATTAACATATCTGGCATATGAAGAGTAGACACAGAACAGGGAAGCAAAATGAAGCTGAGAATTTTTCCTACGATGACCAGCTCAAATGTTGCTCCTGAACAAATTCCGATCTCCGTCAGTAGTAGTACAACCTTAAGCGTTATGTACCGGGTCTGGTCAAATAATCGCCCTTGAACTGAACCTTCATTCTTCAACAGGAATTTATTATGGCATCACACTAATCGCAATTCTCTGTTGCGTCAGGACCATCAAATGTAAGCTGCAATAGACCAAGCCATCCAAATTTAGTACAAGCTAGGAAGCAGGTTCTAGAAAAAAATTGCAAAAACCATACTATACTTTTAGCAGACAATATATACTCATTTCAGGATATTCTAGTCACTTACCACCATGCATATACCATAATGAGCTTGAATCCACGTCTCTCGTTTCAAATCTCCAGAACAATGACTGCAGATAGAATATCATTCAGTAAAATCTTACTGCCAGAAAGTTCTTGTAATCTTTAACTGTAAAATGTACTATAGATGTGCAAAGTATGGGCCGGAAAATGGAAGCATTACTTACAGTCCGTGTCTGTTTTGTCCCACTTGAAGCTGTCAGAGCCCTTATCATCATCATCCTCCTCATCAAGACGACTATTCCTTTGCATCCTCCCGCTTGGCTTGTCCTCTAGGTAGTACTTCCTCGACGACGCCGCATTGGCATTGCTCGGGCGAGCACTCATCTTCTTCTGAAGCATCGTCCTAAACAACTGTGTCCACGTAATAAACACGAAAGGGAGCACTGTACTGTTAGCATGTATGCATGCATGAGCACTTGAGCAGAGATCAACAAAGACCCTGTGAACTGAAGATTAGACAGTTGTAATTAATTACCTTCTCCATTCTTGATTCGACGGGATCTTTCAAGGTAGGCCCGGGCCCGAAGCCGCCACGGCAGGCGAACATCTTCTTGAAGAGGAACTTGAAGGATTTCTGCTTGATGGCGGCGCCGTTGCTGTTGACGAGGAGGTCCCTGGCCTTGCTCAGGATGATCTGCGTGTCCGGCGAGAACTCGCCGTTCTCGCCCGCCGCGTGGCGCAGGGAGAGCCGCCGGTCCACCTCGAGGCTGGACGGGCAGTTGAGGAACCTGTCGAGCGGCAGCTGGCGGTCGTCGTCGGTGGCCGCCGACCCGCGGGAGCTCGACTTGGACTTGGCGCGCCGGAGCAGCTTGTTCAGCGCGTCCTGCAGCTTCTTCACCTCCTCGATCGTGAAGTCCGGCACGTCACCCTCCGCCGCCGCCGCGTGCGGCGGCGACTCGTTCCCGAGCGTGCCAATGGAGAGGATGCCCCGCGGCCACTCGCTCTTCTCCTCGCGCTCGCGGCCGGCGTCTTGATGGCGGCAGCTCTCTCGGGCAGGGACATCTGACGTACGTGCATGCAAGAGGTCGTATAGCTCGTCAGAACCAAGCCAAGAAATGCATTGTTGGACGTAGGTAACACAAGCTGCTTGTTACAGATCGGAATCACTCACCGCGAGCTGAGCTGCGGACCGCGGGCTCCGATCGTCTCTTATCTTGTTTATTACCATTTAAGCGGTTCTGCATCCAGTTCATGATCTGCAGGAAGGACGTGCAAAAGTAAGTATCAAACACTAGAAAAGGGTGAACAGACTTATTTGCATGATCTGTACATCAAAACCTAGCTAGCAGTGGCGAGCTTACCCCCATGTCTTCGTCCTCTGCCTACTACCCCTGGAGAACGATAGCAGTACCCTGTGACAGTCTGCGACGCAGCGTAAGAATCTGCTCCGACGTAGAGATGAAGTTCTCGGTTCCAGGGTTTCCAACGTGCCCTGTGATTGGTCAGTCAGGACGCCTGGTTATGCTTCATCTACATATTCATTGGGAGGTTTTAGAGGGCAGAGAGAAGAATGCGGTAGAAGCGAAGCCGATCGAGAGAAGTGGCTTATGATGCAGCCAGGGTCCCCCTACCCCCTCTGAATTAAATAGGGGTAGTGAACCTATAGTCTGCCACAGAAACCCATGGCTTAGATTGAGGGCAGTGGGCAAATTGCATAGTTGCATCCAGTTACAGGCTTACATGTACATTAGGCGTTATTTTAACTGCATGCTACTACAATGTTCCAGCACAGTGTTGCAACTAGCTAATTTGTTTTCTTTTTGTACACATGAAGTACTGCCGGTTGCAACTTTATTGTTGTGCCTTTTTTTTTGTAATTGATAGTCAAAGTAAAAAAAAATCACTTAGGACAAAACTAAATGAACAATATACTCCATTTGTGATTGAAGGGAATAAGTTTTTTCGAGGTGGTTTCGGTGTAAATAGGACGGATTACTAAGAATATTAACTCAGCCCACAATTAAGGGTTGGACTTGTTTGTTGGATCTGCTCATAATGCAGAACAGGAGTGAGACAAAAGCGGCGGTTTATCTATCTTTATGTGCATCTCACACTCTGTTGCTACTACCCGTATGAACTACATTCAACTTCACATTTGCCTCGTTCCATAGTTACATCCACATGCCCCGGACTAAATGCAAAAGGAGCAGTACCTAGGGTACGGTGATGTGCTATCCACATTGTACATGATCTACTACTACAACGCACGGTGCTATATATAGCAATGCATCTTCACTGTTGGATGCACACAGTGCGTGATACGAATAGCACATGCACCGTAGATGCTCCACAGTGAATCCTCTCTAATATGCGCACCGGCCCTTCTTTCTCTAATACGAGTAGCCTTTACGTGTGGTGGCGCTCAAAGACAAACAGCCAGTCGGTGGCGAAAACGTCCGAGGTATCTATCGGTTCTCTCGGAATCGAGGTGACGTTCACAAAGTACGATCTTTACTCCTACGACGAAGCCACTGTACCGCTGCTTGGATCTGTGTATGTCCAGCTGGTCCATTATATACTCCTGCTCGGATGACCAGGCCAAGCAAGAACCAAGGCACGCACTGTAAAACACTAAAATGTGTTGAGCTTCTTTTCCCAAAAATGGAATGTCCAAGTATACACGCGTGCGTCTCCAACCAGAAGAAGCGTCGTGGAAGCAGCTAGCGGCGCGGCAGGGCACGGAGAGTCAGTCTAACAGTGCGGCTAGGAGTGAAAACGGATCGGATACCGGCGGATAGTGCTCATCCGGTATCTTATCTTACATTTTCTCACTCGGATTCAGAGTCGGAGCGGATACCATCGGATAATTATTTCTACATCCCATACCTTGTCTCATATTTTTTGATGGATTTAGAGTCGGACACGGATATTATCGTATAGTTTGCAAGAATGAAAAGCCAAAATATAGAGAAGCAATTAGAGTAAGAAAGGTCATACTAATCATTGATATATGTGAAAATCATTTTGACTCTTATTTTATGTTAATCTCACGATTTTACACCATATTATTTAGTCTATAATTGTTATATACTTTCTTAGATCACATGATATTCGGATTCGGGACGGATACCACTCGTCCCGTATCCTATTCCGTTATTTATTTTCGAATTCGGATTCAGGCACGAATAGTGTTGGATAATTATTTATACATCATGTATTTGCCCATATATTGATTTTATTCGGATTCGGCAGTCGGTCGGTCGGATATTATCCGTCCCGTTTTCACCCCTAAGTGCGGCGCGCGGCGTCCAGATCACAACCCGTACTACCCGACGACGCCGTCTCCTCGGCCGCGGTGGTGGCGGAACCGCGCGAACCCGTGGCTAGAAAGAATATTTGACGCCGGCCGCCGTACCAGGTTCCCGGCGCCGGCGCGCAGCCCGGCGCCGCCGACGTGGTGCGCCCCCGTCCGCTCGAGCCAATCCCGGCGCGAGGACGTGGGCTTCCCGGCGTCCAGCCGTTGGGGCCCTTTTCTATTACCTCCGCCAGCTAATCCATGAGGTAATCGCTCGCTCTCCCCGGTATTTAGGCGGGCGCGGGAGGGATTACGAGACCTCGTGGGGGGTGATCAACGAGCGGGCTAATCGTGGCGCTCGTTGATCACTAGTTAATAAACCCCGGAGGGTGCTTAGGCGGGGAGGAACCGGTCATTAACAAACAGGTGTCGCCCCCGACAGGGTGAGCCCTGGCCGTGCACGCTGTCGTGACACTTGTCCCGGTGGGCAACGGAGCCCAGATCCCAGACGGGAGGTGGCCAATTGAGGGAGCTTGCCTCCCATTGGGTGCACGGAGCCCAGAAGCATCTGCATGCTGATACTAATTCGCACATCACTTGTTTCTACTGGCAATTGTTGAAGGCCACTTGGATTGAAATATGGAGGGAGGTATTCTTTTCCTATTGCACGTGGTTACGAATTGTATCTGTGGCCGTAATATGTATTTGGTACAAGCAAATACAGCTTCTGGTACGTAACTAGGCCGCCATTTTTGGCCAGTCCGACATATATCATTCTCTGGCATTTAGAATTTCAACATTGCTCATTCCATCTAGTACCAGACTGAATCACCTTAGTACCCCAGATTGATGTTACCAGAAAGTTACAAGCACATTAAAACATTGGTTCAGTCCAGATTGATGTTTCTCATGGGCATGTAACATGTACAACCTAGACTGATCACCCTCGATCAAACTATACAGCAATAATTGACGCAGCAAAGCCTTCCGGAAACTCTATTATGTACATCCAAACCTCCATACAAACACACAACCCCCAGCTGGACTACGAATCGGACCCTCCACAGCACACTTCCGCGCAGCACTCGTAGCATCCGAGGCACGCGAACGCCGCACAGACCTGCGCCATCAGAATGGCGCACTGGTCGTTCATCCTGTTGCACGCCTTGATGCAGCACATGCAACAGAGGCAGTCGGCGACGCTGCTGCAGCAGCCGGCAGCCTTGTCAAATATCTGCAGCTTCTCAGGAGGTTTTATGTCCTCGAATCCTGTAACGAGATTTTCCCTGGTAGCGTCTTTGTCGCCAAATCCTAGTTTTAAGCCATGAAGAGGGATCCGTAGCTCGTCTGGCCCTTTGTGTTTTAGTTTCTGCTTCACCTATTCATTGAACAATACATCAAATTCAGCCTTCAGCTATAATTATTGATTTTATTACTGTTAAGGCTCATCTCTTGTAACTGATAAAAATTTGCAAAACCATGTGTCCTGAGAAGTTATTTTAAGAAAGGTCCAAAACAGAACGGGGAACAACTGTGGGATACTCCCTCTGTCCTAAAATATAAGGGATTGTTGACTTTTAGACATCACTTTTGACCATTCGTCTTATTCAAAAAATTTATAAAAATAATATTTATTTTCTTATGATTTGTTTCATCAGTAGATATACTTTAAATATAAGATAATTATTTTTATATTTTTATAAATATTTTAAATAAGACGAATGGTCAAACGTGATGTCTGAAAGTCAACAATCCCTTATATTTTGGGACGGAGGGAGTAAGTAACATGTAGCGCCCTACCTTTTGTGCTGCATCCACTTTGTCCTGATTGGTTTGAACTAAGACCATGCTTGTGTACTCTGATGGAACGCCATTTTGCACGCTTAATTTAATCACCTGCAAATATGAGAAGAAAAAGAGTCACCGACTTGCTCAGGAACATGCAGAAGAAGAATCTAGAGAAGAAAGATAAACTAAAGGCTAATTTGTGGTGGTTGTAACTTGAGCGATAAGGCTAACATGGAACATATACGGAAGATCATATTCAAGTTAAGTAAATTCTGTTAATATTTGACCAATGATTAGCCCAATATTATGTGAATATCGGTATACAAAAATGATATAATTGGATTCATATTTGAAACTAATTTCTATACCATTGTTATTATAACCAATACAAGGATAATTGATGGTCAAAGTTTTGATTTGAAGACCATACTGAGTCCAAGCATGCCGTACATTCAAAAAGGAAGGAATATGCTATAAATTAAAACATCCGGGTTTACAACAGCAAAGGTCTAAGGGGAAAAGGCCAAACACCAAAATATCTAAAAGTTCACCAAACAAAATAATCATAATTCTTTTTTTTTTGCGACTAAAATAATCATAATTCGACTGCCCATATTAACATATCACAATAATATATGCAATTCACATGAGAGCCTTATAGCGTATCCGACAGCGTATATGGGAAACAATGAATAATAACTCAAGATGTTCCATGCAAGAAACAAATGGGCATTGATCACTGGAATAACATGCAACAGCACGATATCAGCAATACATATATACTTCGCAATGAAGGAAATTAAATGAATTCAAGCATTAGCAAATTTCTATCTGTATGTGAGTCGCAACATACCCAAGTCCAACATCTGAATAACTTGTCATGACTGTTAAATTTAACTTGCAATAAGCACTAAAATATCAGATGGTCCAGCTAGAACCTACGTTTTGGTGCCTTTTTCTTCAACTATCCTAGACTATGATGCTGACATCAAGTTTCAGTTATATCTAGCTCACTGTTTCATTTGTCTTTTCAAATACAGCCACACCATTATATCAAATTCGAAGCTAATGTATGGTAGAGGTGTAAGCCAGAAAACTTTACTGCCACTATTGGTTAGCTCTACAATTTACCTTTCTCTCCAGTTGTTTATCTGCAGAAAGCCATGCCTTAGCTGTCACAAGACCAACCTGCTGTGCTGCCAAAACCTGAAATTCATACACAAAGTGATGGTCCCATGTATCTGACTCTTAAGATCAACAAAAACTATACGAGATTACAGTATACTCCCTCTGTTCACTTTCATTTGACGTTGATTAGATCAATTCTGAGCTAGGCAACATCAAATAAAAGTGAATGGAGGGAGTACTTTTTATATCAAAGCTTTGACACCATAGCTAGTATTAAATTTAAATTTTTGAGAAAGTCCCTTGACCAACTTATTACAGATCCAGACCAAACTAACAACAACAACAACAACAACAACAACAAAGCCTTTTTATCCAGACCAAACTAAACACTCATTAAATAATCTGTCTCACAACACTGCACTTTTTTCCCGTGTAGTCGATGGGGTCACAGCCAGACCCATCTACAAGTGAAACTAATTTTTCACCACGTGGACTGGATTTAGAACTGTAGTGATATGATATATACATCAAAAAGAATATGTCAATTTGTGACTACTCTTTTAAATATAGTTTTGTGATGTAGTCAGAGTATTTGTAGTTTTGCAAAATTTACTGACAAGTAGAGAATTTGTAAACATTGTACAAATGTGAAGCTTGGGTTCTTACTTTGTCGAGAGGTATTTCCTTTATATGTTGAACCTTCAGTTCAATCGAGATCTCTTTCATGTCAGCCAAGTAGCCTTTAGCTTTGACTGTCTCTGGGAATTTGCCTTGATATTTTCCAGATACACATAAAGGCAATTTTGCTGAAATATCCGGAATGTACTCAGAATCCACCTAAATAAGACAAAAGAACAGTAATTAGGCATCCACCGATGCATTATCTTCGGAGATACTAACAAGATCTTAATTTTTGAGTCTTTCGACCCATGTCTCCTAACCACAAAAGAAAAAAAAATATGAACTTTATTAAATAACAGCTTAGTTCCCAAAGAGTGTTGCAAGTTGTAACCAAATATGAAGTATGGAAGCAGCAAGAACCTAAATATGAAAGTTGAGGTCACCGAAATGAGTATGTAGCATAGGCACACAGCTTTATTATTCACATTTATCACCGAGTTATCAAAATTAAGACATTACACCTTAACCATAGAGAAACTTACTTCAAACTCATCTAGATGTGCCATAGCATCAATGGTGACATTTGCCACAATTGTATTTGATGCTCTCCTGAACCAGCTAACAATCCGACTCTCAATTGATCCTGGATAACAAATTCACAATTAAAGCTTTTTTCACTTAGAAAGAATATGTGTATTAAGGTCTTTAGCGATTAATTCAGATAACAATGATGAATGCCTTTAGCGATTCAAATAAATAATGTACACATATACGGGTAAAATTAGATAGCTCATAATATCCAGATTGCAAAGTAAGAAGCCTCCTTGAACAAAAAATTAGAATAACTTGATCCAGCCCGATCCAAAAAGTTCATGGGAACCAAAAAGGATATCAATCTTGTAACATTCAACTATTATAACCTCATAATACTTGGAAGTAATCACAGTTAATATTTGAGTCACATTCAAGTAACAAAAAATATCAAAGTTGTACCAAAAAAGGATATTAATATATAAATGACAATACAACAGTGGAAAAGGAACATACAGCCAGATCATAAAGTAAGGCACTAATTGATAGAAGCATAATGTTTGTCAAGACAAGAGCCAGTGATACCTGTCTCGAGTGCAGAATCATAATGTCCCTTGCCAATTGATGCTAGCATGCGCAGAAAATAGTGGTTGCAATATGATCCTAACATGTTCCAGCGATGAATGAGGAAAATTAGAAAATAAGGATACATTATCAACACAGAACTTTACAAAATAGTGATTGCAGTAAGATTCGCCACAATTGATAATTTTAAATCAGTACAGTTAACATGCCTTTCTACTTGTGAGTATTATTTTTTTTGGGTACAAGAACAAATATTTGCATACGAGGTTCAATAGGAAACAGAGGACATGAAAATTTTCATCCCAGTCCAAAAAACTACCTATACAGTTTTGGAGTTCAGATACAACAGGAACTGTGTACTCCAGAATATTACCTAGTCCAAAAGTAGAAATACGGGGAGATCTAGATCCTCTGTTGTTGAGCTCAGTTTTCAAAGTTTGGCAGATATTATGTTCATCATCAACCGACCCATCAGTCATAAGGTATATTTGTGGGAGTGCATCATGAGCACTTGACAGTAACGCCATTGCCTTACATGAAGAAACAAATAGGAGTATATAATAGAAGAAAAAAGGATCTCAAAGCAAATTCCCAACTGAGATAGTTCAGAATCCAGTACCTCATTCAAAGGATGCATGATATCTGTGCCACCCTCAGCAACAAAGCTTGAGTTCATCCAATCAGTCGCATTTGCTATTGATTTGTCATTCACTTGCTCCAAACATGACGAGAATGAGTGAAGCTCATCATTAAACATTATAATGTTGAAGTAATCTCCTTGGACAAGCTCTGAAAGAGCAGTAGACAATGCTTTCTTCACATTCTGAAGAGGCCTTCCCTTCATGCTTCCACTTGAATCAACAACAAACACAACTGCCTTTCTGAAGACCTATTGATATGCGAGATAAATCAATAAGGCATATTTCTTGAAATATTGGGATAAGTGATATTAACGGTCATATGAGTTAATGTAACAAAAACTGGTATTTATTTAGGTTAGGAGTACATATTTAATTATCTGAATTTCTCTTAGGTGGAATATAGCGCAATATGGCAAATTAAGACAATTTTCAAGACAACAATAGCGTTGCACTAGCGTTATCAAGAGGGGGGCCACATGATGTCCTGAAAAAGGCGGATCTTCAACTGCATATATAAATAGAGGACCCCGGGATATTTTGCAAGAAATAGTAACAAACCTTTCTGCTGCCGCTTCCAGGTAAAAAATAAATGCAGAACCTATCTCTATCATCGTAGTCACGGAGTGTTGAGGGTTGCACGAGCACACCGCCAAATAAATCACCAGAGTAAACCTACATAACAATTTTAATTAGTAAAGGACCGTACATTCAGCAATATAGCAAGCATTGAATCATTGAATATTGTGATAAGCTAGATTTACAAGACAGTTCATCAACTGTGTTTACAACTCTATTCAAGATCCTTTGGGAAATCACATTATGACAGAAAGTAGCGAGTCACAAGTATTAGGTAATCGGTACTGGGGGTAACTAATCCAAAAAATACCATGACAGCAGAACTCACACTGTACGAGAAATTAAAATCTTTGCTCGACCAATTCTCAACAATGGCTTCATGTCTGAAAGACAATTTGTCACCTTGCCTACCCTTTTCCTGCAACAGAAAATAAATAAATATAAAGCTCTGCAAAGGTCCTAATGCTCCAAAATGCAAATAAAATAACCCTATCAATACAGAAGTTAAACTTGATCACCTTCAATGGGTGGCTTGTTCCCTGCAATAGAACCTCTTTACTAAAGCCACTGTTCACAGTCAACTGAATTTTCTCCTTCTTCATGAATACTTTTGGTAATGGGTTGACGAAGTATGGAAAACGGAAAGGTATGTCAACGGAGAAGTTCCCATTGTCATATAGTAACTTCTGAGACCATCGGAATGTAGCAAAAATATCAGCTCCACCCTCAACCTTGATTGATAAGATAGAAGCATTCAATCAGCAAGGATGATAGCACATTCATAATGAAAACTAGGTAGAGCGGTAAGGAGCACATACCTGTGGTATTGTCAAGAAAAACAATCCTGGCTTCAGAAGGCCGCCGCTTTCAGCTTTTGCAGAGTTCACCATGGTCTGTTCCTCTAGTTCAATTACTTGAGTATTGTATGCTCTACTTCCAATAGTAACCTCAGCGCCTAGAATTGAACCCTATTAGCCAAACCGTTTTTAAATTAAGACCGATACAACAAACATGGAACTGATGTAGCTAAGATAATAGAGAATGTGAGATAGCTTGGCTTGATTTGATTGTAAGATTTATCAATCATATGCAGAAAAGGAATCCTATGGCACATGTTGAAAATATAGTAGCTCAAAAATTATTTGTTAGTTGTACCAATCGAGTTAAAAAAAAATTGAGCAATCAAATAATAACAGGACAACATATATTTGTTCCACACAAAAAAACTATTGCAAGAGAATAATCTACGCATCAGACAAGTTTGTTCCATAAGTCACTATGTTCGTCCAGTTTAGGTTTATGTCTCAGCTGATGTTATTCCAGGCAGGGACGGAGCTTCTTTGAGACTAACGTTTGAGCAATTTCTACACTAAATTGTGGTATTTGACTCAGCTCACTAATTAAGCTGTAATATTTTCAAGCTAATTCACCTTTTCCTACTGGCCCCCTCAAGATTTGGGTGCAAGCTCCTGTCACTGATTCCAGGGTGCTTAACTTGCAATGAACAAAGCGATGAATTACTTTTGACTGCTTATGCAACTACACTTAAACCCACGATTCCATTTTCACTAAAGATTGCATAGAACCTTCTTCCACTTATCCAGAATTTACAAACTAAATTTTATCGAAAGCTTCAGTTTACATAGAATGCCAAAGAAGGCAGGCAGCTCTTTACACCACAAGATCAATGAGAACAGGATGAAAGTAGAGTCAACAACACGCATTCTGCCAGTCCTAAAAATTCCGATTCTGCAAATGCTACAATGCGCAAAGCCCTGAGGTGATAGGTTGACCAGCCAATCCAGCATCAGACGATATAAGTATAAAACACGCATCAACGGAGTCATCAGCCATGTTAGCGAATGAAAAGCATAACTAACGGGCGGTACGCACAAATCAAAGCTGCAATCGGGAGCAACAACGTCCACGGGCCTACCTGCCCCACAACACATGTCAAACAGCTGTGATTGTGCCGCAACACCAGTCATGTCAAGCACCCCCACCAAACCAAATCTAAACGATGCGGGTCAACGGGACCAGAAAACGAACAATGCCGAACGCCCCAAAACCGGGAGCACCAGAGCAGAGGATCCGATCCGGCTCACCTGCTCGCCCATGGGCATGACGAGGCGCACGTCGCACTCGCGGCTTCGCGTGATGCAGTGCACCCACCAGCGCGCGCGCACGGTGACGGAGGCGACGTCGAGCGCGCAGTCGACGGCGAGGTCGACCTCCTTCATCTGCAGCGGGATGAGCGCGGGCGGGTCGAGGCGGCCGTACACGTAGGGCTGGTAGCTGGGCACGTCGGGGGTGTCGACGGCGGCCGGGTCGACGACCACCGCGTACGCCGTCGGCGCCGAGGGCAGCAGCAGCGCGGCGGCCGCGGCGTCGGGCGGCGCATCCACCAGCGTCCTCTGCATCCCCGTCGGCGGCCGCGGCGGGGGCACGCCGCCGGGGAGCACCAGCCGCTTCGACAGCTTCAGCCCGTCCTCCACCGCGCGCGCGAATTCCTCCATGGTGGACGGACGGACGGGCGCGCGAATGGCGATCGCCTAGGGTTTCGAGGAGCCGAGAAGGCGCCGCGGAGACGGAGGGGAGGAGGTGGGGGACGATCGCTGGGTCGATTTGAGAGAGGGGGAGGAGAACGGCGCCGCGACGAGGCGGCGGGGGTGCGAGCGCGTCAGGGCAAAGGCGAAGAGGCCTTGGAGGGCGGGGCGTGGTGATTGATGATGAAGCTTTGGCTTGGGGAGGGTGGAAATGATGAGCTGGGTCGGGGCTGCGTGGGCGGTGAGAATAAGGGGCGTGGTGGTTTGATTCGTTAATTGCCTTCCGTTGCACAGTGAGATCGATCGGGTTGGTGTAGTGCTGTGGTATGTTGTTTGTTGCAATCGTGGAGATTAGGCTGGCATCTTTCTTTGGCTCTCCCGGTTTCTTTCCATTTGTTTTTGTACCGTGTCAGCACCCACATTGCCTGTTCTAAAAAAAAAAAGCACCCACATTGCCTTGCCTCCTCCTGAATGTCCGCAAGATGCTCGGTTTCCATTGCCTGATGGCCTTGGAAGAACAGAGAGGCAAGTTTCATGGCGTAAAAATAGTTGTGAGTTCCACAACAGGAGATGTGGGAAGAATAGGATGCTTCATGACTCATTTTTGCCCGTGTCAGCAATCGATTTCCAGACAAATGGGCAACCACGTTACCGGGGTCATGGGTAATTACACTGGTAACATTTTTTAAACACGAGGGGGCGTATACAGTACCAGTCTCTCCCTAGCTTAGGCCAAAGGCAACATTACAATACCTTTTGTAGTTAAATATAACTGTGCCTTCATAAAGTTAACCGGACATAGGTCCTGGTTTCCCAACTAAGCATCGCAGGCCCTGAATAAGAATAAGAACGTCCGTTAAAAAGAGCAAGATAAGCTAGAAGTTGCCATCCAACATGGCCAAGAAAGAATCGAGTGTGGACGTTGGCGCCCAGATTGATCGGCAAAATCCATTCCGGCTGATTAATTACCCGTCCCATCAGCGCTGCTTCCACCAACCCTTACAAGTGTTTAGACGTTATTAGTAGTTGATCACATCAGCGGTTAGGCTGATTGATTATCTCTGATCTCACAAAGCAGTCCGCCGCCGGTGGCCACGTCGTTGGGAGGACCTTCTTTTCCCCCGGGCGGTGAGCGGACTCGCGCGAGCAGAGTCACGCAGTCAGAATCTCGGTCGCTGTTCCCGGACCGAGACCCGCCGGCCCCAACGGCCTTCCACACCGCCCGCCTGGCCGGGTCCCTGCCGCGCGCCACGTGTGGCCGTTGCAGCGCGCGCGCGCGCCCTTCGATATCATCGGCCAGGCCCAGGCGCGCTGGATCCACGGCGGAGGGGACCGTCACGCGGCGCCCGGCCGCCTCGGCTGCAACGGCTAGCTAGCTGGTGCATCCTTTTCTTTTTCCTGTGTGGGTGTCTGTGCGCATGTGAGGTGAGGGCGGTGAGGAGGAGACCGTTTGATCAGGTGAGTGAGTCCACCACAGTGCGGCGCACCTGGTTGTTGTCACTCTTTCTGGGGGCGCGGATTCTGGAGTTCTAGTAGCTTCGGGGCTCGGGAAAACCGATCATGCGCGCGCCGACACGCCGTATCTGCCGGCACCGGCACGACATACATATGGGCTCGCACTATCTGTTCGGAACCTACTCTCGGCTCAACGGTCGTCTACTTCTGTGATCGAGAGCAACGTCCAGCGGTGGCGCCAGCTTGGCCCGGTGACTGAGCGAGTAAAACCTTGATGAGGACTCGAAAGCGATCGGCGTGACCGACCCGCGGCGTCGCGCTGCCGACGCCTTGCGCTCGCCCCTTTCCGCTTATTCGATCGACCACGTGATTTCTTCGCGGAACGGGGGCCGCTGTCGTTCTCGGCGCGGGGGGCACGCGAAAAGCGACCCGGGGCGATGGCGACGGGCGGGGGCCGGGGCGCCGTGCCGTGCTCGCGTGGACAAGGCGGGCTGCGGACGCGCGCCCGCGTGAGGTTGGATTGGAGGCCGCGCGGCGGTCACTGCACGGACGTGGCGTGACTGGGATCGGTGGTGTTCGCCGAATCCCGCAAGTCACATCATGTTCGGTCGTTGTAGAATGCCAGTGGTATTCGAGGCAGTTACTGTCGCCAATTTGAGCGATGGAGAAAGGCCGAGATCCGTTCTTTATCTGACACGGGAAATCAGGACTCTGTTCCGGCCAAAGCGAAAGAAATGGCGCCGGTCAAAGCGGAAACTGCCATTTCCGCTTTTTCCACCGGCGTCCACTGAAAATTGGCATCTTATGGCCCATCCGTCCCGGCGCACCTACTCAAGGCCTGCTGCCTGTAGGTGGACGCAAGATCATGGGCCCAATCCTTCCCACGAGCAAACAGGGCTGCACGAACGTGATGGCCCCGCCGCTCGCCGCATCCGATCCGATCCAGCAGTCCACACCACCCACTTGCTTCGTCTCCAACAGAATAAGCGCACCACTCCACATAACCAACCGGCCGCACCCTTGCGACTTGCGTGTGCGAGCGACCTTCTCCGTCCGAAAACCCCAGTCGTCTCGTCCCCACGCTTGCCTCGAGGAGAGCGAGAGCGAGCGCTCCTCCTCCTCCCAGCCGCCCGCACGAACCGATGCCGGTCGCGGAGTCGAGCGGCGGGAGCGGCCGCCGCCGCGGCCGGCGGGACACCGCCGCCCCCTATGACCGCCGCGTCACCATCTTCGGCTCCGACGGTCGCCTCTACCAAGTCGGTGAGTAGTACGAACCCAACAAACCTCCTCGCCCGCGCGTTCTCATGCCTCCTCATCCGCTTCCTCGTCGCAGACTACGCGATGAACGCCGTGAAGCTTCCGGGGCTCACCTCCGTCGGCGTGCGCGGGGCGGATTCCGTCTGCGTCGTCGGCCAGCGGAAGGCGAAGGTGAGAACTGGGCGTGCGTGGCCGCGCTGGGGTGGTGGAGTGGGGGATCGGTCCGGAAATGTTGCTTGCTCATGGTTAATTGGCTGTGCGCTCTGTTCTGTTTGCTTCCAGGACAAGTTGATGGATCCGACGAGCGTCTCGAGCCTGTTCCCGATCACCGAGCGGCTGGGGTTGCTCACCACAGGGATCGCAGGTGACCATTGCTCGTCCGCTCTCCTGTTTACTTCTCGCCACATATTTGGGCTGCACGTTAATCGATTCATGTCAGCTGCTACATCGCAATTTGCTTGCCGCTTCGCTAGGATCGGTGATTAGTTATACGATTTGGAATTCATACTGCCAGGGACTTACTGTGTTAATGCAACGTGCACCGTGGCTCTTTTGTTAATGTATTTAGTCTTTACCACCGATTGATTGGTGTCCTAACTATATTACAATGCAGTATGGTGCATTTTAGCTGAATTCCTCAGACTTGCATTTTGGTTGGCTGTCACAGACTGTGACTTAGTGTGATAAATCGAGTTCACTTCATTCGGTGAAACATCGGTAACAAACTTTAACTCACTTGTATAGTGCCTTATGTGATTCTAAGTTGCTCAATCACCTTGTCTGATTTTACTGAAATGAGTAATTTCGCATTGTTAGTAGTAAATGCATGATTTCTGTCTCCTGTGGAAAGTTAGCTCCACAGTTTAATGCCATTTTTTTCTCATCTAATGGTTAAGTTGCACAGCACCCATTGATTTTCACTCAACATCTAATGGTTAAGTTGAGCACTGAAACCTTTCTGGAATAACTCGTATGCTTGTCTGGCCACTGCATAACGCTGAACAACAAGTATGAAAATCAGGTCATCACACACATACAATGTCTTGTGTACCTTGTTCAGAATGTTACTTGCTAGTTCGTCATTACAGGTGATGGAATGACATTGGCTCATCAGGCAAGGAATCAAGCTGCAGAGTTTCGTTTCAAATGGGGATATGAGATGCCTCCTGATGTATTAGCACAATGGTAAGCATTGACCTCTATGAAGTACATGATGCAGTTGAAAATGCTTGCTACATTCGAATGCTTTTATCAGCGCCTGAACTTTCTTGAAAGTATTTACCGTGCCTATCTTTTTGCCGTTGATTGTTGACCCCTGCATATTAAGTTTCAGAATAATGTTCGTTTACTAAATCATGATGTGTTGTTCTCGAAACCGTAGAACTTACACTGTGGCTAATTGTGCTTTAGTATCTGCCATACACAGTTGGCGTTGTTATTGCAAAGTTACATGTATGCGCTGTATTGTTCACTATTTCACTTGGATGTTCTGCATTATTTTGGCTTGTAGGATTGCTGACAGAGCACAGATCTGCACCCAGCATATTTCCAGGAGACCTTCTGGAGTTGGTTAGTACAACCAAACTTACTATTATTGAGAGTGGTGAAACTTACTGCCTTTCAGTTCAGAGCGATCTCATTTCTTAGTCCATCCTTCTCATTTCCTGCACAGTTGCTATGATCTTGGGTATTGATGAAGAGAAAGAAACTCCCCAGCTTTTTACATCTGATCCTGCAGGGTATTTCTTAGGCCACAAGGTATTAATTATTAAGGAATTTCGTGTTATCTATTAGCTTCTCATGTTTTTCCGAATGGTGCAAGTTAGCTGCATTTCTTTTGGATGATTGTGACATCTGCAAGTAAGACCTGTTATATTTGTCAATTTTCTACCAACTATAGAACTTTGTTGGTTCATAGACTCAATGAATATTCTTGATAAAAACGTATCTGATCTTATTTTAAGCTGAAACAGTTCTATATTAGAAAGACATGACTTCACCTATGTCCTCTTCTCAGGCAGCAAGTGCTGGTTTCAAGATAGGGAAGCTACCAACTTTCTTGAGAAGAAAATGAAAAACAATCCTTCACTGTCATTTGAGGAAACCATTCAGGTGTGGGTTCTTATATAAGCGCAAATTAACATATGCCACAGCCTGTCTGAATAAATAGAGACAGGAATGATGTGATTTATCAAAGCATCATCAATCTTCCTGATGTCATTTTAAAGCAGCTCGAACTTATTGACATATTTTCTAATACTGTTCATGCCTATTAAGTCATGAAACAGGAAGGGTGTTTACTGACAGCATGCATTGTACAGGGTCACAAGTTTGTATAGGGTGGCTATGCATTATCATTATCAGAGTTGACTAGTAATATTCTTAGCTGTTTTTCAGGAGAAAATTACTGCATAATTGCAAATAGGAGAATAACTTTTGTAGTTATCCTCAAACATGTTGGCTGGAAACTTTTAGCAATATGGTACTTCTGAAATATAGTTATGTTCCCAATAATACTTAAGTTAAAAAAGAGCTTAAGGTTTATCGCAAAACTGCAAAAAACTCAGATTTCTAAATACTACGGTATTACATGGCTTTAGTTTTTAAAACTATGGTTTCTCAATACTATGGTTTTTGAAAACCATGACACCCAAACAGGGCCTAAAATACTAAAGCCATATCCGAAGACAGAGTTTTTGTAAACAACTAAGGAGTTCTACTTTATTCTTAAAATACTTAAGTTACAAAAGAGCTTGAATGACTTTGAATGGGCAGTGACTTGGGATCTAATATTATCTGCATATTAATTTGTGAAAGCATCTAGGATTCGATATTAACCATATTTTCTTTGAGCTGTTATCCCCACACGAAGCCAAATTGACCAGTTTTAGCCTTGCAATCACATTCCGGCGATCTTTTTTCTTGAATCAGTGGGTGAAACTTGTTCTGATTTTCTTTTGCTTATCTTGTTTCCAGATGGCTATCTCCGCATTACAATACGCCTTGAAGGTGGACCTCAAAGCCAATGAGATCGAGGTAATGTTCTGTTTCCTTGTACAGTTATGCTTTTGTATTTGTGCATCGCCGTATTCTAAACAATGCAAGTAATGCAAATAACCACTGTTCCAGGTGGGAGTTGTCAGGAAAGATGATCCAATCTTCAGAATGCTGACAGCATCTGAAATCGACGAGCGCCTGAAAGCCATCAAACAGCACAAGCAGAGCTGAAGGCCGAACAGAACAGTTGCTCACCCACTAGTCTTCTGAATCTTTTACAGCTCGTGAAACCTTAACTGGTAGCCGATTACTGTACATCAGAGCTGCGTGCTATGGCAAAGAGTGAAACGTCCCCTGGTTTTATTCCAATAGACTGATGACGAGAACTCTAAGGCTGTTTGGCCGCGCTTCTGCTCCGGCTTCGCGGGCGCTTCGGCAAAAAAATTGCCAAACGCGCTGCTCCCGTAGCCGCTCCTCCGAAATCCGGGCGGAGCCGCGCACGAAAAAGCAGCGAAGCGGGGAGCACCTCCAGTAGCTTCGCCGGCTCCCTCGCCAATCCACGTCAGCACCAACCAAAAATGCCCTTAACCTGCGCGCGCTTTGCAATGCGGACACCATTCTCGTGGAGCAGCTGTGCACAACGGCCACCCGAGCAGCAGCAGCCTCACCGGCGAGGAGACGGCCGCGTGGTTCACTGGTTCCGGGCACCCTGGACGACGCGCGGGAGAAGGACCTGTACACGCAGTTGAGGTACAGCAGCATCGCCGACGCCGCCCCGCACCACCTGGCCAAATCGATTCGCTTGTGGTTGGAATCGAGTGATTGTTGGAGGCGAGAGAGAGAGAGAGAGAGAGAGTAGTGGATGAGAGATGAGATGACCGGATGAGTGGTGTGCAGGGATAAGATCGGTGAGTTCAAGTAAAAAGAATACTAAAGAATGGTATTGTGATGCTTTGCTCGGGTAAAAAAAAAGGAAGTAATGGTAAACAAAAGCAACTAGTTAACTCTAATTCTCTTTTTATTATCTTGACATAAATTAGAGATGTACATAAACTATATATAAAAATAAGTAAAATGTCTAGGGGCATTATGGACAATTGCTTTTTGCATCTATTTATACAAATCAGGAGAAGCCGCAGAAGAAGCCGTTTTGCCAAACGTTTACAGATACAGCCACAGCCACAGCCAGCATAGCGGTTTTTCAGAGAAGCCACAGCCACAGCCGAAGCCAGCACAGCCAGAGCCCTACCAAACGGCCCCTAAATGTCTAGGAAGACACTGCTCCTGCTCCTGTGTCACCTGTGCCAGAGATAATTTCCCAATGAAGTCCGTCGCGAGGCTTCCAAGGAGAGGTCCCCATTGTACTCCGTCACCGAAGTGACGAAGTTGATCACCTTCCCTTCGGAGTCGTCAAGCAGCCGGACGATCTTGCCGTCTTCCGAAACCTGGGCCACCATCGCTCCCTTCGCCGTCGCCTTGCTCCAATCCAGGAGCGCAGGGAACGAAGCAACAACGCGCCTCGTCAACGTCCAGCGGTAGACCACGTCCAGCCATGGCGACTCACCTGTAATTCGAACGCTGAAGGCCGTGAGTGAGGTGATGGTAGGGAGGCTGGACGAGCCTGTGGTAGTAGGGAGGCTGACCGGGATAAGGGCGATCCAGAAGGAACCGTCTGATCCGAGACGAATGTTGTCTGGAGCCCCGGGAAGGTTGTCGACGAAAGTCTCGGCCTGGCCAGATTTCTCACCTTTCAGCCACACCTTCGTGCATCTGAACCTGCATTTCCACATTTGGTGAGCCGAGGAGCGAAGTGCCGGAGCCAGACAGAGTGAACAATATTGTTCATTTACCTCGACGACTCGCAGACCACCACGAAGGCCTCGTCCCGCGGCAGCGCGACGCCGTTGGCGAAGCCGAGGCGGTCGAGCACGACGGACGTCTCGCCGGTGCGCGGGTCGTACTTGAGGAGGCGGCCGGTGGGGCGGGACTCGACGAAGTCGAGGATCCACCGGTCGAAGCCGAACCTGGTGCTGGCGTCGCTGAAGTAGACGGTGCCGTCGGAGGCCTCGATCGCCGCGTCCGCGAACCTGATGGCGGTGCCCTCCACCTCCGAGGCGAGAAGGGTCACCCCTTCGTCCCCAACTCTCAACAGCCCCTGGCGAATTAAAATATTCTGGTCTCGTAAAAAAAGAAGACTAGGAATAGGCTTCACGTGACAGTGACGAACTTCCGTGGTCGCTCGCAGTTTACCTTGTCGGCGTCGCAGACGAGCATGGCGCCGTCGGCGGACGGCGTGATCCCGAGCAGCCCCGTGCCGCCGACGAACCGCCAGCGCTCCCATAACGACCCGTTGCCGGGGCGCATCCGCTGAAGCCACCCGTCTCTCGTGGCCGTGTAAAGCGCCCCGCCCGCCGCCGCGTCCACGTGCACGTCCTCCGGCGCGTCCAGCACCCCTTCGCCCAGCTTCTCCAGCCTCTGCGCGGCGCACGTACACATGCAAATTAAGAAACGCGACGCATCTCATATTTTAAACTGGCTCGATTGGACATACGAGAGAAATTTAATAGACAAATATTTTGATTCGCTCACCTGGAGGAGGTTGTTGGGAGGGTGATGCGAAGCCGGCGCCGGCGGCGACGGCGCTGGCTCTATGGGGCAATTGAACGCGACGTGGGCCGCGAGCGCCGCCACCGCGGCCAGCACGGCGGCAGCGAGGAGACCAGCAGGCGCCATGACCACCGGTCGAGGACGAAGCACGATGCGCTCGCTTAGATATTTTGCCGGACCAGGCCGGGGCGAGTGAGCGAGTGACACTGGCCGCCCGGGAAGAAAAGCCCCTGTCGCGACCAAAGACTAGCAATAGCACTGCAACGAAATGGAGGACTGGTCCAGGTACTCGGACCACATAATGGAGGCAGCTGGCCCAAAGTTCGCCGTCCTTGAGGCGGTCTATCTGGCTTCGTAAGCAACAAAAGGACTGGTCCAGTACGTGCTGCGTGCCTGCGTGAGAGATGTATGGCTCTGTAGATACGGTGCACTGCCGATCGTTGTCTGAGTTACTGCTGAAGCCAGCAAAACTGTTCCTTTCTGATGTAGCGTCAGTTGACTGGCCTCTGCTACGGCCGGAACGTACTTCTTGATCGAGCTAGAATTTGTTCTGCGCCACTTTCTTTTTTTTTTCTTATTGCGATTTTAACATTATTCATTTCCATCTTTCACTTTTCGGGCTCATCAAGTCGCGGGTCACGCACAGCCGTCGATTGGACTGGTAGATTTTCTACAACCACCTCCACCTCAAATAACGACAGGGGCCGGCCCCTGGTGCCTGGACACCGTGAAACTGCACGTCCTATGGAAATTTTTGTTCTAGAAAAAGAAAAAAGATCCGCATCGATCAACATGACTTGCGGTGAGCAGAGAAAGGTCAAGACATGTACAGGAGCACCGCATCGACGCGGACCTGAGATCCTGCAGTGTATGTTCGTGCAGTCACACTATGTTGTCAATAGGCTTTGGGCTGAGTCCATGGCATGTCCACCAGGCCAAGCCCATTAACAGTCAGCGAACCCAACAGTTTGCTCAACTCAACGTGGGCCGTCCAGCCCTCTGAAAACACGGCACCGCGGGCCCGCGGCTCCGCCTCGCTTCGAACGCGCGCCTCATCTCGTCTCGGCTGCGCACCTGCTGCACGCGCTGGTCGGCGAGCCGCGCGTCATCCGCGGCGACGCGGACCATGCCGCGCGCCACCACCACCCGGCTGCCGCCCGCGCCGAGAGACACGGGCAGCCGGGCCGGCCGAGTCGCCGGACCACGTGAACCCGTCCAGATACAGCATACGCGCGTGATGCGTGGCGTACCTGCGGAAAAGGATTTTAAAAACAGCGCCGGCCATGGTTTTTATGTTCCGGCCGTCACCCGTCCGCATCCACACGACCACACGCACGTTGCTGTTTCACCCCGCGCTCTCTCTCACGCGGACGTGACGGCAGTCGCTTGTCGTTATGGAGTAGTACTAGCAGTAGTACGTGTTGCACGGGCGAAAACGTGAAGATTATTGCCGTCGATCGGAACTCGCAAAGTCAATGCGGTGTGAACGAAGCAGCAGGGCGTGCCGACCTCTTCCTTGCACGAAACCGCTGGCGTGTGCCTATCTGTTGTCTCCCTGGCACGGCTTGCGAACAAGATGAAACCAAAAAAAAAAAAAAACTCCCTTTCTTTGCCCATCTCTTTTCTTTCATTATCCGTTTATTAAACGCAATCATTTTGCTTTAAGAAATGCATTTCGTGTTCCTCGATCGAGAGCCAATTATATATCCAACCGCTAAACGCACTGGAAATTGGCTGTCCGAGGAGCAACTTAGGGCGCACGTATTTGCCTCTAATTTCGAACGACAAATAATGTCGACAGAATAGCAGCCGCCAGCCGCATCTTAACTAACAGGACTGCTCATTCGTCTAAAATACGGTGCCGTACCCTGAAGAAACTTGCACAAATATAGACCCGACTAAACAAGTGGATACTACTACTTGTCAATAGATAAACAAAACAAACGCCGTGATTTCATCAAACAAGCAAAGCAAAGCCCGGGGCACGAAACAGCCGCACTTGTTGCTCTTGGGCACACAGGCAGACACACCACCACACGCGCCACGCAAGCACGGAACGAAGCGACCTGGGGCCGCCCACTTGGCGACAGCTGGCCACCCGACCCGCATCGTATGCTCCCGAGCCGACGTGGCGGGCGCGGGCCCCGCTCCATCATTCACGCCCCGCGTGGGCCGCGCCGGAGGAGAGGAACCCGATAAAAAGACAGCGCCGCGTCGCTCGTCACGCGCGCGCGAAGAGAGGGAAGAGGGAAGGGAGCAATCGGTTGATGGAAGCAGGCGCCCACGGCCACCACCACCACAGCACCTGGAGCTCGCCGTCGTTGGTGTAGCAGCAGTTGCCGCCGCGGAGGCGGAGGAGCCGCCGGTCTGTTGAAAGCCGAGGGACTGGAGGAGATGGAGAGGGAGGCGGTTGCGGCGGAGGAGGAAGAGGAGGAGGTGGCGTGCGAGTGCTGCGGGTTCACGGAGGAGTGCACGGCGCCGTACATCGCGCGGGTGCGCGCGCGGTACGGCGGGCGGTGGATCTGCGGCCTCTGCGGGGACGCCGTCGGCGAGGAGCTCGGCCGGGCCTCCCCGCCCATCTCCCCCGCCGAGGCGCTCGACCGCCACGCCGGCGTCTGCCGCCGCGGGTCCGCGCCGCCGTCCCCCGCCGGGAGCGCCGACGACCTCATCGAGGCCCTGCGCCTGCTCCTGCGCCGCAGGCTCGGCTCCCCGCCGCCGCCGCCGCCCAGGAGGGTTCGCTCCACGCCGAGCAGCCCGAGGCGCGACGCCGTCGTAGTCTCCGTCGCGGCCGTGGCCGCCGGCGCAGCCAGCTCGCTCGGAAGGACGGAGAGCTGCTTCGCCGCGCTCGTGGAGTGAAAAAAAACAGTGAGAAATCGAAATGGTAGTCGCTTCTACTACCAGCTCCATTTCCTTGTTCGAGATCCTTGCAATGCACTGTAAATATTCCACCGCGCTTCTACCTTTCTTGTCAGATTTCTAGCTACTTCTTGCTAGGATGTAGCAGCAGCCAGCAATAAAAACATGTGTATATATTTGGTTAGTCGAGCGAAAAAAACTATATGAGAAATGGAAGAATTCCATGTGTTTTCTCAGGTATGGATCGATCCGGTGTATATCATATGAACGGTGATAACTTGTCTCTGTTTCTGCTTGACCAGTGTGGATAAGGGAACCTGTGTTTCTGAGTCCATTTGCGGTGCGATGAACTCTGAATTGCGATACTGCTGTTGAAGTTGATGATCATCCGGGGTTCCGGATGCTTGCATTATATTACGGTAAACGACGACGTAGTTCATCCAGTGAGTAAAGCATGATCTTTTCCATTACTGTTGTGCATCATTGCCTAGAGTTTACTATGCGTAAGCGGTCTTTTACGTTCCGATTGATCGAGTTTTCACGCCAGACATATCCATTAGATTTGATGATCATATTCCTTGCATTTTCGTTGTTGCATCGATGCCGTTCTTTGGCAGCGATAAAAGGGGACTTTCTTCCTATCCCCACAAAAAGACAGATCAGTTTCTGAACGAACAGGACAATATCGTGATATAAAACATAAACAGTCGATTGACACCGTAAAAAGAAAAAGAAAAATCCTTTTCTGTACATGAGTATGAATTCAAACCCTCAGCTGGTCATGGACGCTAAACGAATCAACACGCGCCCAATCCGGCAGAGCATAGCGACGTACCAGTAGTGTATTTGTAAGCGCATGGTACACGCGCGCGTCGACGTGCAGCTCCCCGACGTTGATTGCTGCTCAATCGGTGTTGCCCGCACACCGCGTTGAGCCATTCCCCAACCTCGCAATCATCAATCCGTGCTCCAGTACTCAATCTTGATCGTTCCGCCTCTTAATTCACACCAAACTACTCCTACTAATTGGTCACTGTTATCGGAGCTGACGTAGCCACAGACTCTGTCCCGTTCCATTCCATGCTAATCCATCCAAGCAACAGGTCGACGTGTCGACGACTGGCATTTAGTTGTGACCACGACTTGACTCACAAGAATCCTCAAATCCGGTTGCAGTTTTAAGCTTCGTGCAAATCTTAATTATTAAGACGTGGCGTTTAGCATACCAGAAGCACCGTGGTTTTCCATTCTGGTGATGGTTTGAGGTATGACAAGAATCATTTCCTCTGATCTTATCACTGGGGTGATGGTGGTGGAATTAGTAAAAGAGAGGAGATGACGATTTGTGGTTCCATGTAGCTGATCGGTTCGACGGTTCCACATCAGCATGGCCCGTTGGTGATGTGGACTAAGAATCCGTATCTCATGCCTGAAAAGGGCGGAATAATCCTGGGTGGCGAACATTTCTCTTTTTTACCGAATCCATGATTTGAACATGATAATCATAGTGAAGGCTCGAACCTAATTAAACGATGGAAGTTTATACCCATGCATGCGACGCATGTATGGAACTAGCCATGCTGTTAGTTCCAGTAATAGAGCTAGAAGCAGGCTCGGTTTCTAGCTTGCGGTTTCTAGCTTGCTGATTAAATTTCTAATAATGTCACCAAGACATCAAGTAATACAAGTACGGAGTACTTGAAAATCATACTGTCCTGTTCGAGGCAGCAAGAGACAAGTAGACAACTGCCACTGTAGCCCAAGCAATACTAGTACTGTCTACTGCGCGACTACGTGTCGACTGTTAACCGGAAGCAAACCGCTGCATGTATCGACAATAGCCGGCGTACGTGCAGGTCAGGTCACTCTCAGAGCCCCACGATTTCCAATTTTTCGCGGATCCAGCTATGGCCATTGGCCAAAGCCATGTTCCCTAACCCTGCTTAGCCGGAGGCCCAGAGAGACGGACTCTCCTCTCCTCCTCTTTCGAATTCTACCAGCAGTAACCACATTTCAGACAGACCATTGATCATGCTGATGGTACTGTACTGACAACACTGTTCTGGAGCATGGACCAATCACCGGTGAGTCGAGCAGCTCTAATCTCCCCGCCTTGCAGTGGTTTGAGCAAGTTGATCAGGAGTAGGGATAATTGGCTGACTATGCAGAACAAATGTTTATCGCAGGTGAGATCAAGGCGAACAATCGATACTTTCAATGATGTCGGGAGCTCGGCATGCACAAACTCGGCGGCGGTTGCAGCCGTTGTGTGCTCACATCACCCGTGACCATGCCAATGATTGGCGTGCTCCGTAGAGGCTTCGCGATCTCTCGACACGACGCCGCGCGCACCATGCCTGGCAGACAGAGAACGCCTTGAACTCTGAAGCGAGCTGCCATCCACAGTTCCACACATGGCAAGCGAAGCGGACAGAGACCGGTCGATTGGGATTACAGGGACAGGACGAGACAAACGCTTGTGCAATTTTTTGATGCCTTCGTATCGTCAACATGTGTGATGGGGCCCGGCCTGGGACTGGAAGAGAAAGGAGTCGCCGGGGGAAGCTGTTGCTGGTGCTAGTGCGGCCAATAATTGAGGCCGAGATGGGCGGGCATCAGTCACGCTCGCTCGTGCACGCGGGCGATACGGATGAGACGGAATCCGAACCTGCCTGCCTCGGAAAATGGAGCATCGTGACCGATCGATCGATCAATCACCATGGCTCGCGAAAGAAAGGAAGAATGGGTAAAGGCCTGCTGCTCCTTTCGATGATGGCGGCGTGCTGCATTTCCCGGACGCAGGGCCTGTTCGTTTCCTTTAGGCCTAAATTTAGTCCTGCCACTAATTGCTATTTAGGAGTATTAAATAAAGTCTAATTACAAAACTTTGGTACAGATGTCCGCTATTTTGCGAGACGAATCTAACGAGCCTAATTAATCCATATTTAGCTACAATGATGCTACAGTAACTATCGTCTAATCACGGCTTAATTACTCTCATTAGAATCGTCTCGCGAAATAAAACAGAGTTCTGTAGTTAGTTTTATAATTAGACTTTATTTAATACCCTTAAATAGCAAATTAGTGCGAGAACTAAATTTAGACCTAAAGATCCGAACACCACCGCAGTCACGCAGGGGACTGTACATCAGCGAGTACTAGGCCTGTCAGTGTCTGAAAAGTGACAAGAAGGATGCGGCCGAGACCGGATCGGATCGGCCTGGCCCGGGTTGGCGGCCCAGAGAAGAACAGTGCGACTGTGGGTAGTAGTATCATGTCTCATGTCTGTCAGCATGGGTACAGTAGCACGATGCATGTGAACTTCAGTCAGTCGGATCGAATGAAGATGTGATGTAACGAGTGGTACAGTGCAACTAATTGAGCTCTGGTATACTATGTTGGTGAAGTGATCACGAAACCATGGCATCGTCTTCAGCCGGCTCAATTCATTGGCGAAAAGGTTTAGTCAGCTTAGGATGGGCTAATTGAGCTGATGGTAACGCGGAAAATTTTCTTATTCTCCGTAGCTAATTCTCCTTCTCTTGATCTTTGAGTACTCCTAGATCCTTAGCTCGCGTACGTGTATAAGTAGCTTTGTCCAAATGAAATTCCATCAGCACGTGGTCAGTCTACAGATTGGTACTATCATGCTGCATATTTTGCCCACACGAGCAATCGTTGCGCCTATCTTCCCTACAATCTCTGCGGCATGTTTTGCGGTTGTCACTGTCGTCTTGCACGATGGAAGCAGCGAAATGTATGCCCAGAGCGCTAGAGATTTTTGTCGATTTGCAAAGTAAACATGAATACAATTCCTTTCGGTGATGGCAACCGTGATGCCGGTTGATAGCGATTGAAACTGTTTTCTGAAAGAAATAGAGACTCAGAGAAAGCAACGCAGTAGTACTTGTGTACTCACTTCACGACTTAGTATAATGCATGAACAGCACAGTGACAGGGAGATCAGCAACAGCACAATTGTAATTCTACTGGCAAGTTTGATCCAGAAAACGCTTAACATTCCACGCGTACACACGTTGTTCACTAGTGTTGATGGGTGCTCTGCTGCAGGTGTACTCCTAGTGCAACTGGTGTTGATGAGAAGAAGTCATCGAACTGTTAACCCCAAAATAAAATCAAGACTACTCCTATCTAAGATCAGCTGACGTAAGTGTCAGAGAAAAGCAACCACTTGTTCTTAAACCTGGTAATAACCTTAGGATCGAAGAGTCGGCAGGAGAACGCACGATCAGCAGACGTTAACTGCACATCATGCTACTGGAAGCAGGTTGTACTGTATTACAATTTTCAGAACAGACGCCAAGCTCGTCACTCATGCAAGTGCTGAAGTGCAGACAGTTTGGAGTACTACTATGGGGATTTAGCAGGAGAGATCACACACTAAGGGTGTGTTTGGTTGGGCTGTGGCTGTGGAAAAAGCTGCTGTGGCTGTGAGCTGTGGAAAAAGCTGCTGTGGTCTGTGAGCTGTAGGAAAAGCTGAAAGCTGTTTGGTTGAAACTGCTGTGGCTGTGATAAAGCTATAAAATATCTGTAATGCCCCTAATGGTCTGAGACGCTGTAAATATGCAAATTGATCGTAGAAAAGTGTTCTTTTCAGATATTAACATGTAAACGACCATTTTAGAATGGGAATCTTAATTTTTCTTAAAAGATGTTGCATCCACCATTAACATTTGGTCCACATAAATACAATGATAGCATTGTGCAAAAGATATCTAGTCCATAATACAACCCTGCATCAACATAATTATCATTCTCTCGCTCTAACCAAAGCATCAGCTATCCTAGTGCGAATGGTATTCATGGTCTCCTCGTTCTCCCCCTCTACATTCTCATTATCTTGTGTTTGTGTCGTGGCACGTGTGGCACGTGGTAGGTACCCTTCATCTGCATCACATCTATCAAACTCCTTATCTTTCAAGTTGCTGTCACGAATAAAATTATGAAGCGCCATACAAGCGAGAATGATATGCTTCTGAGTACGAACAGGAAAGCTTGATATGCCTTTCAAAATACGCCACTTCTGCTTCAAGACTCCGAAAGCGCGCTCGATAACATTTCGAAGGGATGAATGTAAGAAATTGAACATCTCATACTTCCCTTGAGGATGCCCAGAACGAGCCCGAAATTCTGGTATATGGTATGTGCTTCCTTTGAAAGGGGCAAGAAATCCAATTCGGTTTGGATAACCAGAGTCAGCAAGATAATATTTTCCTATAAAAACCAAATCAGCAACTACAGATGACAGTACAAGTATTGACAAGTAAGGAGACATGCATACCTTTAGGAGGCACCGGAAAAGAATCAAACTTTGCCAACGCATGATTCAAGATCCGAGTATCATGTGCAGAACCCGGCCAACCAGCAACCGCAAAGATAAATCTCATATCAAAGTCACATATAGCTAGCACATTTTGAGTTGTATTACCATGTCGGCAAGTGTGGTTAACCACTTCCTCCGGTTCAACTGAAACTGGAATATGTGTACCGTCAATAGCTCCAATAGCGCCTTTGAAGTAAGGCCAGAAACGGTCCTCTTTCACCCTTTCATGCTCAGTAGAGAAAGTAGGATCTCTTGGCTTAATATTTTCCTTCCCTAACTTGAGCAAACATTTCAGCACTTCATAAAACTTGGTGTGAACTGTCCAGAGTGATCGTGTAAAACGGTTTTCAACTTGTGAAAATGATTGAGGTCCTCCAACGATCCACAAGAACATAGCCAATGACTCAATTGATGATACATTGTTGCTTGATGTCAAACCATAGTTCGAAACTAGCAAGTCATGAAGTGCCAAAAAAACTTCTGGGGTCATCCGAAACATTTTATAGAAATACCTTGGAGTGGTCAAACACCTCATAACCCATTGAATTCCAGTTTCTGGTGTCTGTCTATATTCACCTTTATGCAAATACTGCTCAGTGTAGTGGTTCCCCATCTCACCAAGCATGGCAGCCTGCTGCGACAGTTCAGCTAGAAGTGATAATCCCTCAAGACCTTGTCTGCCTGCATCTTCCATGTTTGGATCCATCTACAAAGCATAGTACGAACACAATTAATATAGATCACAACAGATATGACCAAAACACATTTAGTGTTAACACAACAGACATGACCACAACAGATATGAAGACAAATGGTTTTCAAATAACACATGTAGTAGAAATGGTTCTCAGATTACACAACACATGTAGTAGACATAGAAATGGTTCTCAGATTACACAAAGACATAAAAATGGTTCTCAGATTACACAACACATGTAGAAGAAATGGTTCTCAGATTACACAACAAATTGAACTATAGAATAGTTCTAAGGACGGTTCTAGGACTGCTTTGCATGCTCCCTCTCAAGAAAATCCAGTCGTCCTTCAATTGTTTGCAGCGAGCTGAAGGCCTCCCTAAATTCAGGCTTCATAATCAAGAGAGTTGCTGTGTGCATCAGTCCAGTTTTTTCTTCAACCCCACATTCTTTCACCATCTGCATGGCCTCTTTAATTGTAGGCACTTCATTCCTTGAGGGAGCTGATGATGCCGACACACTTGAGGAGATCTTGTCTGCTGCAGTTTCTATTTTCATACATGTGTTCTTGTACATCCGAAAGAAAGGGCTCTTCTCATCCTTCTCTTCGGTAGCATTAGAGCTGCCCTTACGTTTCTTTTTTCCTGATTTTGCTTTCTTCAGTGCAGCCAACTTCACATCATCACTTTCTGGAGTTTTTTGTACCTCAACCACATCCTCATCACTTGATTGATCAGAGGAAATATCTCCAGGACAAGAGGCACTGGCCCCGGAAACATGAACCTTGTCAAATAATATATGGAGATCATCTAGGTGCTTCGGTCCTTGTTTTTTGAACCTCATATGGTTGCATTTGATATCTTTCTCGGGATTGTTGCATTTCTGAAATGCAATGGAAAAAATTAGCAAAACACCACATATGAACACATGGAAAATGAGTAATGAACAATCAGATTGTAGTTCTTACAGCAAAGTGTTCATCCCACCATTCGTCAGAGCAATCAACAGTTTGCTTTGCCTCATTCCATCCAAGTCCAGTCGCACTATTCTTCAACTCCATAAACACAGTATATTCTTTTTTCAGATTATCCAACTTGTTTCTCAATTGCTTTTTTGTTTGCTTCAGGCCAGTTTTTTCAAGGTACTTTGCTGTCATATTTTTCCAAGCAGTCCTAGTATACTGTCCCAATGGTCTATTCCCATCTTCTATCTCTTTTTTCACGATTTCAATAAAATGCCTTAGATTGGCATCACGCCAATCTGCCTTATCAGACATGCTTCTATGCAGGGAAAAAAAAATTCGTTCAATTCAGTGTGTATAGCAACATCAGTTCGCAGGCACATGGATAGCAACACGAAGCAAAAAAAAAAATATTCAATCAATTCATATGCTCAGGTATGATTGACGTCAGTTAGCATGTGCCCCAGTTATGATAGCAACCAGCAAATAAATCCATTTCAGTCAAGATTCAGGAAGGAACAGGGAGAGTTTTCTACCTGCGAATCCGGCGTGCAGAGGCGGATCAGGGGTCGTCGTCGTCACAGCCTGGGACTGAAGACGAATCGAGGAGGCGCGTCCGGAGGGGGCGGGCTGAACGACGGCGCGACAGGAAGGGGGCGGGCTGGAGACGAATCAACAGCAGATCTGCAGACCGGCGACTCAAGGCGACAAGAGCCGATGGAGATGACGCCGGCGGGTCCGAACGGGGCGGCCTGTGCCCGATGGCGAGGCGGCGGCGAGGAGGCCGAGGGCGCCGAGATCCGCTGGTCTGGGCGATGCTCTGGGCGGGGAACTGCAGCGCCTGGCGAAGATGACGACTGCGACCTTGGAGACGGGATGGAGAGGAGCCGCCGGCGACGGGATGGTGAGGAGCCGCCGGCGAGGAGGCGCCGCTGCCGCGCTGAGCAGCGTCGCCCAACCCTAGCTCGCGCCTTGTTCTGTTCGCTCGTGAGGAGAGGAGTTCTGTTCTGTTCGCTGGCGAGGAAAGAACGAAGGGGTACGTAACTTACCGATGGCAGGCGGGTAAATTTGTGGAAAATGACTCCCCACAGCCGGAGAAAGCAAGGTCTGAGCTGCTGTGAGAAATGTACCGAAGAAAAGCTGCTTTTGTCCACAGACATCGCGAGAGACCAGGGCCTTTGGTTGGCTGCTTGCTTTTTCAAAAGCCACAGCACCTCCGAAAGACGAACCAAAGCCACCCTAAGTTAGATGCCAGGGATGAGATTCAGTTGCTTTGGAAGGTAACTGAACTTCTGGAAGCAGGTTAGCGAAACTTGGAAGCCAAACGTGTTCGGGAAATAAAGCTAGAGATAAATCAGGGCAAGCTTATCATATATACAGTAGTATTTTTCCTCTCCAACAAGTAACCTTAAGATCGATCTCGCTAGTAGTTGCTGTCTGTCTTGTACTATGGGTTAACCCATGATCATGAGATACTCCTACTAGTGCATACAAATAAAATAGTATGTACAGGGCGTCAGAAATGAAAGACGAAAAAGTCACGCACTTTAGATATTTGCTTAGCCTTCTGTTCCCAAGAGGAAAGAGTATCCACGGCAAAACGGAGAGGCCACTGCTGATGACATCAGGAGGCAGACGAACTGCACGCCAGCTTCATCTGATGTAGGCGACGTGGCCGAACTTGACCGCCGGGATCGAGCACTCGAACTTCTTCCTCACCATCTCTGCCAGCCCGCTAACGAACGCCCGCACGCCGCGCGCGACGACGCCGGCCGGCCGTTTCCCTGTCCTCGCCGCCGCCGCCGCCGCTGGTGAACCGGGGCGGCCATGATCGCCATCGGCCACGACGAGCTCGAGCCCAGGCAGCAGCAGGAGCGGCGGCTGTTGGAGCTTCATCTCCGCGCCACCACGGGAGGGGCTAAGAGAGGAGCACGAAGACGATCTGGCGCCACTAGCACCATCCATTTCGCATGTACAGTATATCAGGGTGTGTGCAAGGCAGCAGGCAGCAGCAACGAGCGAAGCTTTATTTATGGATGGAATTCAGCGTGCGGAATGTGCTGATCGCGGCGTGGGCATGGATGCGGATTAGCATGGGCCAATGGCGTTGGTGCGTCGGCGCCGTGCCGGGTCTTCGATCCGTCGGCATGCGACCTCAGGAGAGCGACGGGCCGTCGGCCAATACAACTTGGTGTGATCCACTGGCCACGTTCTTGCTTGCTAGTGCCTGTTATCAAATGCCGAGTCAACTGCGGCCGGAGGTCACTCGATGGCTACAGGAAAGCAGAAAACCAATGCGTTCGGACAAGACGATTTGGATTCAATCTTTACGACTTGCTCAAGGCTCCGTCGTGGGAAACTTTCTTGAATTTGGGCTTCCCTGTACCATTTCGTTGGTTGACAACATGGCATGGCAGAGCCAAAACACTAAACAGAATGAAAGACTTATACCCATTTTGTCACATGCCCATGGCCTGGGCATGCATTCTTTTGTACACTTATCATTGTTGCTTCATCTGATGATAAGCATACAATAGGTTTTTTTTAAGATAATGGAAGCATACAATTGTTTGTAAAAAGAAATTTCCGAGGTATATAAATCGCTCTTGTTACGAGCCACACTCTGCATCTCACTGTAACAACGGACTCAAACGAAAAACACTCAAGCAGATAATTACAGGGATGCTCTACGACGACCCTAACCAAATAGCAGCTGCATCTCGCCATCCATGATCCATCCATCTCCTATGTACACACACACACACACACACAGCCACGACGAACTCGTGATCACGCCTTCTGCTCCGCGGGCAGGTGCCACACCCAGAACTCCTCCTTCTGCGCCGCGCCGCGCTTCCTGGGGCTCACCTTCTGCGACATCGGCCGGCGCCGGCGGCCGTCCTTCCTCGGCTCCCGTTGCTCCTGCTTCTTCTTCTCCTCCGCCGGCTCCGCCGCCGCCACGAACAGCACCACCGGCCCAACCGGCCCTACGGGGCCCAGCGGCACGTCGTCGGTGAGCTTGAGGAGCGGCTCCAGGGCCTCCACGACGGCGGACATGTCCGGCCGGTTCTTGGCGCTGCTGCTCAGGCACCGGTACGCGACCAGGGCCGCCTGATGGGCCGCGCGCGCTGAGTACTGGCCCTCCAGGGCCGGGTCCATGATACGGGCCAGCCTTAGTGGGTCCTTTAGGCACGGCCGCGCGAAGTCCACCAGGTTCTGCTCTCTTGTGGGCCGCGTCTTGTCCACGGACCGTCGGCCCGTTAGGATCTCTAGCAAGACCACGCCAAAACTGTACACGTCGCTCTTCGCAGTGAGGTGGCCCGTCATGATGTACTCCGGAGCCGCGTAGCCGTGGGTGCCCATCACGCGTGTGGAGACGTGGGTGTCGTCGCCTTCTGGGCCGTCCTTGGCGAGCCCAAAGTCTGAGAGCTTGGCCTTGTAATTCTGAAGATGGACAGAAAACCATTAGCATCCTCATAGTTGGGCTTGTAACGTCTACGCCATTCTATTAGAGGCCCAAAATTTATTTAATCCAGGATGTTCTCACATTTCTTCTCTTTCAATTCAATTTTTCTTCGAGGTCCTCTACTCATTTAGAGATGGTTGATGCTATGCATTAGGCATTGACCAAGATGAAAAGCTACTGAATAAATTATTCAATGGAAAAGATGGCTATGGTAATCATCTTCACGAGGTAGAGGTCATTGTCCTGATGCAGGAGATTCCATAAAGAAAAAGTCTTTTGAGCTACTCTCACTATGTTGAAAAATGCTCGTGATGTTTATTTGTTTACCATTAAACAATACTTGCCGTACACCAAATCGAGTAGTTAAGACCTTAAGATGAACCGGCCAATCGGCGAAACTACTCACCGAGTCGAGCAAGATGTTGGAGGCCTTGAAGTCACGGTAGATCACCGGCTTCTCTGCGTCGTGGAGGAACGCCAAACCCTTCGCCGCGCCAACTGCGATGTTTAGCCGGGTTGACCACGGCAGCACGGCAGGAATCTCTGAAAAGATATCGCAGAATGCTCAGCAAGATCTTTGTAGCAATGGACTAAAATAAAGTACGATATTCGTGGATGTAGTATTGGTCTGCATACATCAGGGGACAAGTTTAGCAGCATTATTGCAGCGAGATTTCAGGAGAAAATAGCAGTTGTAGGTGACTGTATTGCCAGTGTTATAGAAATTTGATTTCTTTTTAAAATAGGCAACCTGGAACTGCAATGCAAAAATTTGTGTGGAGATCGAGTCGACGTGTTAGGCTATTTGCTCATGAGTCATGACCAAGAACTGATCAACCATGATATGACACAAAAAGGCTAATATACTGATTGACACTGATCTCGTGACTTCATCACCAGCATCTGACACTGTCTATCCAGTTTCTTGTGCAATGCTAACTCCAACTTGGCTAATTAATAGGATGCAGTCAAATCTAGATTGGCGAGATCAAACTCAAACGATTGGAAGGTGAGCGAAGCAAACCTTGCACACCACAAATTACTAAACCATTTTGAAACTTTCTACAGTCACCTACTTAATTGAAAGAACATACTTCAGTTTTCTGAACACTTCTTCTAATCTCGTGAGCTCACTCGTTAGGTAGGAAGCTAGCAAGTTTTCTCTCCGACCATATATGCCAAGTCAACATGCACGAGACTTGTCAACCACAACCGATCGACACATCATCTTATAATTAACCAGGTATTAGCCCCAAATAATCTCCAATTGATTTTTAGCGCGACGATCTATACTAGTATAATACTATTGCTTCATCAGGTAGATGGGATTAGCTAGTACGGAGTACTTACGTTTGAAGAGGTGGTTCTCCAGGCTGCCGTGCTCCATGTACTCGTAGACGAGTAGGCGGTGCTCGTCCTCGCAGCAGTAGCCGACCAGCTTCACCAGGTTGGGATGCCGCAGCTGCCCCAGGAAGATCACCTCCGCCTGCACCGCACCAGGGAAAAGAAACACGTCAATATCACTATATCAGCACATCGCAATCCTTTTTTTTTTCTTTTTCGATCGCCGCCGCCGCGCGCGCCCGTGCGCTCGACTTGGCTGGACCGGTGGGCCGCGTTGGGCCACCCAAACTTATCCGGCTGCCGCCGGAACCCCTGGAACCGTCACGTCGCTCAACCACCGCCGTGTTGGCTTCTGCCACACACGTCCGCGTCGCCGCCGTGCGCGCCGAGATATTTCCTTTTTCCTTTTTCAGTGCTAGACTCGTGTTGCAAATCATATCATTACTGGCGATGATAATTTGCTGGAACTAGGATGCAGCAGAGGTTTTTCTTTCGAGAGAACAAAACAAAGATTGCTTGATAAAAAAATGTAGATAAAGTGGGTTGATGAGTTCTTCAGGGAAGGCCAAGTCGCTGGCGTGTTCGAATTAGATTTTCTGCAGGGTTGCGTACTCAACGTCGCGCTAGGTGTCACCCCCGGAACTGGTCTGGGTTCGCCATAAGAATTGGGTTTAGTGATCCTTGTAAGGGAGCTGGACAAGCTATGCTTCGGTTAACCACAAGCTCACTCTTTTACTACAAGAAAGCTAGCTCTTCAGACCGTTCAGCATAGTTTTAAATTCTCAAACTACTCTTGCAAGAAAGCTATCTATCTATGCTACCGATCTATCTATAGCTAGAAGCAGGGCAGTAGTGTAAGAGTCTAGAAGTCGTTAATCGATCACAAACTTGTTGATCACTGGATCGATCGAGACCACCTATCGTGCACGTACGCGAAGAGTAACCAACACGCGCAGTAACGATGGATCAGAGAGAGACAGGAAGAGTAATCAACATACCAGCCACTCCTTGTGCCCCTGCGCGCCCTCGGGGTCCCAGAGCTTGACGGCGATGGCCTGCGGCTTGAGCCCCTTCTTGACGCCCTCGCCGACGAAGCCCTTGTACACGGGCCCGAACCCGCCCTCGCCGAGGAAGTTGCCGGAGACGAACCCCCGCGTGGCGTCGCGCAGCTCCGACACGGCGAACACGTGCAGGTTGGACCCCACCAGCGACACCGACAGGTCCTGCTCCGCCGCGCCGCTCAGGTCCGTGAACGACAGCCGCCCGCCGCCGCCGCCCGGCCGCACCTTCCGCTGCTTGTCGCCGGCTCCGCCGCCGCCGCCGCCGCCCAGGCACCCGCCCAGCAGCAGCGACCTCCACGCCGGCGCCTTCGCCTGCTTCCTCGTCCTCATCTCGCTCCCCGACCGGCGCTGTTGCAGAACGAATGCGACGAATTGAACGCTGTGTGTCTCTCTTGCCTCCGGCGCCGCGGCCGCGAGAGAGATTGAAACCAAAAGCTTGAGCTGAAAGCTTGGGTTTTTTTGGGGGAGAAGCTGAAGCTGCGGGCGATCGCTGTGGTGTGGGGATCCGTGGGGTTGTGGTGAGGTCGATGGCGCGGGGCGAGGCGGCTATATAGGCGCGCGCGCGCGGGCGCGGCAGGCCCTGTCCTGTAGTCGATCGCGATTCGCGACGAGTGGCGCGCGTGGAACGGGGCTATACAAAAAGTACAAAACCCATGCTGTCGCTGTTGCAGCATTTCAATGCGGGTTTTCCTGGGGAGTTTTGTATCACACTGCGCTTGCGGTTGGGTTTCAGAATTCAGAGGTGACGACGACGACGACGAGGGTGTGGGCTGCTTCAAGCTCTACCTACTCGATCGGGCTTTACCGGGTACGTAGTACGACTTTCTGCGAGTAGGTAATGCGTTCGATAACAGTTGTACAAAAAAAGAGGTTCATTTAGGGGGATGCTACGTTTTGTATCCTGAAACTTCACTATAATTTTCAGTCAGGAATGGAAGAACAGTCAATCTTTTTTTTTTAGAAAAAAAAAAAGAAGAAGGGAAGAACAGTGATCAGTCCGGCCTCCAGCTTATCGTTCAAGGTAACAGTGCATTAGGGACGACTTATCCCGAGCACGACGCTCACACTGCAAAGCTCGAACGTCTCCGAAACTTGCAAAGACGCTTTGACAAAACCGCGCCGAAAAGGCAAAATTCCTGTTACGCGCGTCTGCGCGCGTTGGCGACCGCGCGCATTCGCGGCGGCCAGCAACGTGTGGGCGAGTCAGGTCCTGCAAGTTATTTAAGGCAGCGCCTGGGAACCGGGTTATAGGGCTAGTGGGACCAGCTCGTGGGAGACACATGAGTCTGCTGTATAGTACAACATTGTCAACACACGAAGCTTCCATGAAACTTTCTTTTTCTTTTTTTGTCTGTTTCCTCTCGTCAAAGTTGTTTTAGAAGTTATAATAGAAGTTGTCCCAGAAGTTATTGATGTAAAAGTTGTTCTAAAAGTTACTGTCGTAAAAGTTGTCCGAGAAATTACTGTCTTAAAAGTTGTCCCACAAGTTTCAAAAATAGTTGTCTTAGAAGTTGCGTCGTAAGTTACGTTGCCTCGTACCTTCCTGTAAAACTTTCACTAGAACTTTTCCCAGCTAAAACTTTTACTAGAACTTTTTTCAGCTAAAACTTTCACTAAAACTTTCACTAGAATTACGCGGGGCCCACCACTAACCGTGGGACGCGCACGAAAGCCAACCGCGGGCAGAGAGAATAGGAAGGCTGCTACGTGGGGATATGCTTGGTCTGTTTGTCTCGTTGCTGTCGGAAATCGTGCGCTCACGTAGCTCCACGCGCGCGCAGATTAGCCTGCCCCCCGAAAAGGCCGTACGTCCATGCTCACATCCACAGCAGCTACCACCACCAGGGCACGCACATGCGCGTCGCGGTTGACTTTTACATACCAACAGAGAACGCGAATACAGACAGACAGACAACCTGACACCGCCTCGATCGAACGTCACCTGAATTTCTCCCGGCACGCACGCAGCAGCTAGCTAGCTAGCGATCGAGTGAGTGAGTGAGGTATCTGATCGCCTCCCTCCCTCGTAGCGGCCGGCAGAAACGCTCGTCCTGGCGCCCCGCAAATATTCGCGTCGGTTTGGAGCGTTCCGCCCCGTGCAGCTCACGCGGGCATGGACGGCCGGGAGGACGGGGACAAGAGCCTCTGTCTCCGTCGTCAGCGTCGCGCATGTCGATCGGTGCCTATCGGAATTATATTCAGACACGCCGAAACGAAACGAGAACCAACCCTTCCCTTCCTTTTCCTTCTAGAGAGAAAGAGACGGAGGCTTCTCCAGCGCGCGGGGACGACGGGATTATTGGTGGCGATCGATCCACACGTGTGTGTGTGTGGTGTTCGAACGGAGACCTCGAATGTGCATGTACGCGCGCACGGGGACGGATTGGGACGGCCGACCAGCAGTGTGCCTGGTCTCGGACTCTCTGGCTTCGTCGCTCAAGCACAGGAATTTTCGCAATAAACTGTTCAACTCCTGCGAGTCGCGTGATGAATTTTCAGGTTTCGAACAGGCCGGTCGGTCACCAAGAATCGATAGTGCAATCTGATTATGAAATTGTGATGACCGTGCAAGCATGCCGCATGCATTCAGGCAACTGATGATGTTACTTCCCTGTTCAATCGATCTTCTCTGAGTGCAGAGTCAAAAGCGACGAGTTCGAACCACGCCGACATTGGAGTAGGTTTGCGCCTTTTATAATCTGAAAATACGAAACCGACGACGATATACTCTTCTCCAGATAACTTCCGCGAAGCCCGGCCCGCTTCTTCTGAAAGTAAACTCCGGCATCCATCCATCTGTCTGCTCTAACGTCTTACCAGAAAGAAATTAAGTCGCACAAGTTTAAGACCACGCAAAGATTGAAGTATTCCCAGGACCGATCGCTTCGCTTATTTTTTGCTGCGGCAGCTACGTACGTACGACGGGGTCTTCACCTGCACCAACAACGACGACATGACGGGCCGGACCGGACTAGTTTTTTCTCCGGCAGCCGGAGCAAGTGGACGTGCATGCAGTGACAGTCAAACGATGATTCATTTCATGCATGCGTTGCGTGCCTGCGGAGAAATAATCCTCGCACACCCCCTTTTGACTTCTGCACTCTGCAGTGCAGCGCGTCATCGATCGGCCGGTCTCTGTTAGTTACGGCAATTAGAAAAACTAAACCTCGTTCACGTGATGGATTAAGCTTCAAGATTAATCGATCCGTATACTAATACTAATTACGTTTGACTGCCCAGCGCCGTAAATTGTCATCAGGCGAGAACTCGTTGCAACGAGGCTTCTTTCTTTGTTTCATCACCAATATAAGCTACGAGTTTTATAAATCGTGTTAATTATTTTTCCTGATCTTGTCAAGCAAACTGTGAGCAAACGTTACTGAACAAAATAATTTGAATTCGACAGAGACCCGATATATGTTCCTGTTCCATTGGGTCCATGACGTCAACCCGAATGTTCAACGCATCGAGGAGGCCAAGCCAGCTATCAACATCTCTGCGGCGTCATCAGCAGCGAGTACAGTATTTCGACCAAAAGGGCTTAACCCCCGACAAGAATCCGTAAGCTTGAAATCTAGCTCCTGAATTGACACGTTCTAGAAACCCTAAAGAAATGCTGTAATCGCGCGCATCATATATGCAAATGGCACGGTCGATCACCTGCAGGTCAGCGACAGGTTAACCTCGTGCCGAGATGATACGGGCCGGGTAGGTTCGCGATCTCTTTCCATGAAGAGCTGAAGCGTCACACGACGACCCGTTACCAACTGATGATATAGCTGCATAAATACATGTAGCATATGCTATTATATGCGCCGATCGAGCTTCTTAAGCACTTCTTGCTCCCGGCTGATTAGTTCCCCGTGTTTGAAGATAAACACGTTGGCAGGTACAACCACAGGTTTATAAGATATGATCTCGACGCTTATAGCATCTGTCTTTTTCAACTATGAGAGCAACATTTCTTCCTCGCAAAAAAAATAAAAATAAAAAAATGAGAGCAACATTTCTAGATCAAAGGCTACTGATTCATGGATATAGGAGCGAAAAAAAAAATCTAGTTAGGGTTCTTGACTTAGCTCAAAATACATGTGATTTAATATGGATCATTGATGCTCCCCCGACGTGAGCACACATTATTGAACAGAGTTGTTTAAGATTGGAAATCAGACTAGGATAAGTTTGGTGATGATTCCGCAACATCCCTGTGCATGGATTTGTAGCTCTGTTGGGTTGATACATCAGTCTCAAACTGCATACGTGTTACAATTTGGTCTTCATTAGTTGCTGCAGGCATTAGTTGATTTGAAGCATTTCAAATCTGTCGGCTACAAGCAAACACGGTTCCTCACAAGCTAGGCTGATTACTTATTTAAAATCAGAGACCATCTTCACCTTGATTTGGTCAACCAGCATATACACTGAACTGAATACCGACCATTCCTTTTGAGAGGCGATCGATGCATATTTCTTCGATAGACAGACGGGTTACTTGACATTTGAACCCAAGAATAAATGACGTCTCCTATGCAAAAAAAATTCATTGGAATAGTTCTAAATATACAATACTTTATCTTACGTATACGATCATAATTGATCTTCTGGTTGTCAAAAGCAGGGGCTTTATGGTTTAACATATGAATTTAAATCAACCTAACTCCATTAGCAACATCCTTCGGCATATAGTCATTGTTAACTGTTAGTGCAAACTTTGTATGTCAACGCATGCTCTGCTTGCATATTTTTTTCAGGACACGGCATGCAACATCTGCTCCCAACTTCCAAGCACTAGTACAGGTCAACAACCTCAACGTGTTCATGGTAGGTGCCTTGATTTGAAGTCATACACAAGACAATTAGCGCCAATAACAATTTATTTACACCGCTAGCTTGGTGTTACCGCTCTTTTGTGACAAAAAAGTATGCGGAGTAATATACAAGTAACACCTCTTTCCCCTACTTCACAAAAGGAAGGTGTCGAAGAAAATAAGCTTGATATACAAAATTATCAAGCCGAGCTGATCAAGCAAGATATTTTCCTCGCCCAACCGTTTTTTTCCCTCGCAAGTTTGTGGTGATCTGGTGGACTCAAAAAGTGACAGTTCAGCTTGGCAGTTTTGCTATTGTCACTTCTCTGCGTTTGAGTACTTTCATTTCAATTATTTGGCTTATCCTGTCCCTGTGTGTAGATTGCATGGTTTCAACAATTGGCGTTTGTTTATATGCCCTGTCCCATAGTTCGATTGGAATTTGTACGGCCCCATGTTTATTTGGTATTTCCCTTGGCGAGGGCCCATTTCCAGCTGTGCTGCGTGGTATGAACAAGAGCTGCGTTGACCCGAGAGAGGGTGATGGAACAAAAAGTAACCCTGGATGGGTTTGACATGACAGAAGCCACCATATATAAAAGACTAATGCACATCTATAGATGTTTGATACGGCTTTTAAGACCGAAGTGCAATAGTCAATAGAATTTAATCCGTGATATTTACACGATTACACATGCATCCCTCCTTCTTTAGAGCCCGAAGTTAACCATAGGGGGAAGCAGCCGATGTTGGGCTCGTGTTGCTTTCTCTCTCCTTGGCAAGTCAAATCAGACCTAAAACCGTAAATCAAATCACTAAAGCTAGAACTTGGGATAAATAGCCTAGATTTTTTTTTTCCCTCGGCTTTTCTAGGAGACGATCGTCAAAGCTAAGCTACAGTTCTAAAGTAGATAGAAGCCCATACCGATCTGACATTCTGATGTTCTTTACGTCTATACGATAGCCGAGCAGGATGGGCTAAACAAGGAACAAAACTTTCAACTGTTGAATGGAGCAGCGGCATGGATCATGGAGTTTTCCACCAGGTACCATCAGCATGACATGCTCTAGTGTCACTAGATCATCAGATATCAGAGAGGAAAAGGTAACGAGATAAATTTATGACGTCAACGGCGCAATAGCACTTAAAGAATATGTACAGCACCCCGGATGTTGCATTTTGGAGGGGCAAACCTGCGCAGTTTCACAAAATTTGGTATGACACGACACACAACAGGCGGTGCGACAACTTTTTGTCAGGAAAAACACAGCCTACACAACACCACTTTCCCCCGATTCCAACTACTAGTTTACTCAGTACCTTGCAAAAACTTCAGGCCCAGATAGCAGAACGGCTTATGATTTGGGGAGAGAGATCAAACAAACAAATGGAACCCTGTATTTTTCTTGTCTTCAGCAGAAACTCTTGGGGATGTGCACTCCCCTGCATCTCACTAGCAAGAGGTGAAGCAATTAATCTTGAATTTCGCCATGGCATCCAGATTTGGTAAAAATATTCCCGCAGTATACATCTGCAAAGACACACAGGTAAATTCTGATAAATTACATGTAGCCAACAAAAACTAAAGCAAAGAACAGATGACAAAATGCATGTACATGTTCTTTTGTTGAAGGAAGATGTAAAACAAGATAGCGCAATTAATGCAGCCGACCAAGTACTGCTACTGAAGAATGGAGCACAATTAACCCCATATACATACATAGATGGGAATGGAATGTTGAGGACAACAGGAAAGTCCCCAACAAGATGCACACCAAGAACACAACATAACAATGGGTAACTATAACAAAACATGAAAGGCAGGTGGATTGCGTCAAATTAAAGGCAACATAATACCTTCCAATCTCAGAAATGGTAGCTCTATATACATCGGTGACACAACTACCCTGCAAATCATAAAGATTGGGGCAGAAATGAAAAGGATGATATAAACGAGAAAACTACAAAGAAAAGAAATAAGCCGAGCAAAAGACTGACATACCTATACTTGAATGAGCTGAGAAACAGGCAAACATACTAAAAAATGAATGAACTATGCTATCTGAACACAAGACTCCCATTCTCCTGCTGTCTTATTTTCTCGATAAGCGATTGATAAAATGACCTGAATGCTTTGATATCATTTCCCTGTTGAAACAGAAAGCTAAAGTCATTACAATAGTCCATTTAAAAGTGACTCATATCATGAATTTCAAATCACGCCCGATACCTTGATACAATTCACCCAACAACCTTAAAATATAGACAAACAGTAGACAACGACTCATTCAGTCAGTTGCAGTGTGCTGAAGTTATTTGTTAGATATCACAGTGCAAGTCGCAAACAGTCTGGGATGTTTTTGATGCTATTCTGAAAAGCATCCAGCTATTGACAGCACGTCAAAATAGTCTACCCATCACGAGTTCAAGAAAAGCGGTTTAACTTTCCAAGTTTGATAAAGTAATTACCATCATTTATATCTATATAAGAATCATCAACCATGTGAGGTATAAGGAATTAGCATACCTGTAACTTTTGGTAATACTGTTCAGCTAGGTCTGGTGGGCAGTGAGCTTCTGGAAGACCTTTCGCTACAAAGTTTACAATGAAGTCTTCCCCAAATCTTTCATACATAATCTTTTGGGCCACCACAATTTCACCAAAGAGAAGAAGCTGAATAAAGAACAAGTCAACTAATTAAAGCTCTGGAAGGGGGAAATGGATTAATCTAACAATGTCATGTGCACAGATTAGGCAGACCTGAACCACAGCGCAACCATACCAATGCCCGGCGGCCAAACCGCAAGGGCAAGGTTAGAGAAGGAGATAGGAAGTTTAATCTATTTCTTGCAAATCAAATGACTACCCTGATCCTATATAGGCCTGGCCTAACAAAGAGAGCTAACAAATCCAATCCTGAAGCATGCTAACTTGGAGCTGATGTAAACAATTTTTTTTAGGGTAATGACGTAAACAACCTAACTTGGAGATAAAATAATTGCAGCTGCTATGCGTTGGGTATCTTTGCCATGCGCATGCCAGACCTGGAGACCTGAACTCACACCAATCTATCACCATCCCAATACTGTCGATTTTGTAGTGTTGTAGTACTGTAAAATGACAACAGGAAGCTCCGAAACAAACAGGCATGTAAAGCAGAGCATGCATCTAGTTGAGTTTAAATTAGCTGCCAACATGTAATAACCTAGAACCATTGTCCTGAGAAGTGCATTATGCCTAATTTGGGCACCAAGCGCTTATCTCCATGAAGCGATAAAAACAATATCACATATAACATCTGTGCTTATCTTCACGACCCGTTCTATCTTGACACAAGAACATCTATAAAACAAGGAAACGGAATAGCTATAAACACTCTTTCGCAGGAAAAATTAATGGGTTGGTTCAAATTTGGGACAAAGAATGACGTATTTTGAATTTTGCCAAAATAAATATTTTGAAATAATGTGTTGGGAACTGATCTTTTGAAACCATTTACTTTATCAGGGTATATCTACTTATACATTTCTGGACTCCAATTCTCTTTTTAAGTGGTCAAAAACCTTTCACTCTTCAAGTAGCAAAGGCAATAGCAAACACGCCAATAGTGTTGTGGTAACACGGGTTAAGATCCATGGACTAAGGCCCAACCCATAGCGGGGCAGCTCTCCGTGTAGGGGGATTTGTGACCTTTTCTCAGGCCAGTGATAGACCGTCTCTCTGTAGACAACACCCAGGTTGGTAAACTTACATGAATCACAACGTTGAGGCCTTTAGACCCCACCATCATATAGATTATCAAAGTTCAAAAGATATAACCAGAGCTATCGACAAACAGCCATAAAGCTATGTGAAGATCTACATTCAACACAGAAACATATGGCTGGCAACTTCAATTGGTGGTATGGTGACTGTCTTACCGTATTTGCATCACGGAAGTCAAATGATTTGTCAAGGACACTGTATAAGCAGCAGCCAGTAGCAAACTTCTCAATCATAAATACTCGGAAGCCAGGAAGCTGAGGAAAAACATAAGAGAACATGAATTACAAGATGAATTCTAATTGAATGCCAAGTAATGACTACTGAGAAGTTGAAATTTTGCAACACATATAGTTAAGAAGTAAACACAAGACTACCTTATCTTCTGAGTTGGTGCACCAGTCTTTTACAAGCCTGACAAAAATTTGAACACATGCCTAAAAAGACCATGGCCAATGGGTGAGTAAACACTTTAACAGTATCCACAGCTTGAGTTTACAGTAAAGGTAGGGAATACAGATAAGTTGAGAAAGATGACTGGAAATCAAGATTAACCATAGCCCTCACCTTCCGTAGTTGTATATCTTTATGGCTGCATGAAGTAAACAAAAGCACTTGCATAATAGTCTCTAGATACTGCCTACAGCTTGGAGCAAGGAGAATCGTAGAGAGATCATGTGATGTCATAGCGTGCAAGAATGTGTATAATGTCTTCTGCAGTTCTTGCAGTTCTCGCATTTCCTGCAGTGGTAAGGCAATACTCAATTATACAGAGAACCATGTGATACGCAAGCCTACCTCTTAAGGTAGTGGAATTGATGTTGAACAAACTGCAGAAACGAGCCAGGCAACATTAAGTGTAGTATATTAGAATACCACCATCTTTAATATGGTTGAGTGTTATTTAGTGAGTATTACAAAGAATGCAAATACACTTTGCATCTTGAACTATACCACATGTTAGCTAGCCAAAGGTGCACCGTAAAACGTATGAAAACAGAAAAGCAAATCATGTATGATATCCCTATGAAGCACACTTTAAAGGCACTAGCACTCTCGCAAAATAGAGATGAAAAAATATATCAATAAGTATAAACGAATAAGCGGCAAAAAATATTTATCATATACAAGGGCTTGTTTACTGATGCAATCAACATTACCTCGGTATTGCTGGCAGGACCAGCTGAAAATGCATCTTGTGACAGTATCATAGACATACGACTTGCAACAGTAGGAAAGACATCCTCCATTATGTCACTAGCCGAAGAATTAAATTTGCAAATTATTTGGTTTACCAATACGAGAAATTCTACCATATCGTTTGCCTGCATAAAAAAATATGTGAGCAATGAAAATGATACAACATCAATAATTGGTTTAGCGCAGTACTTCTGAGAAGCTAGAATATAGGAGTACATTGTTAATTATATCAACTAACTTTTAGGGAGGGTACACTAATAAACCAGAAATATCTATCCAGGTATGCCCTGCCACGCGGCCCGCGTGATCACATCCTTTGCCAAACTACCCTACTACAATCCACAATTGACTTTCCCAACACTCAAATTGTGCAAAAATGGAAGTGTTCCTTGTATAATCTTTGCTGTTATCAGCAATATGCTGGCAGTGGTGATTCTATCTATGGGAAAAAGAAGCAGTGCTCCAGAGTTCAGTCTGTTCAGCAATTAGTAATGAAATACGTGAACGAAGAAGACAATTTGGATTTGATGGGATCACACATTCTTTAGAAGATACATTGGATGCTGAACACATGGTTGTAGCAGACAAGAGAAAAAACATGAGGGAAGAGTTGAGGAAAGTTTAATCTATGTTTTTTTTCCCCTACGATTGTTCCTACTGTTTTCCCTTAAAAAGAAATAATTATCTAGAAAAGGAATCTAGCAAAACAGTAAACCAAGAAAACAGATGGTTCTGGCAATGAAAGAAATATTGAATTACCTCATTATCAAGAAGTAACTGTCTTAGTGCAACTGGAATACATGGAAGCACGGAAATTCCTAATATCTCAATCATCCGATGCAGAAAGGATACGACCTGCATTTCAGAATATTTGCAATTTTTATGGTAAAATCACATAATTAAAGAAGGGAACTAAGAAGATGCGAAGGAACATGTTCACATTTACCTTAGATCGCAGAGGTTTCACATTAGGAAATGCGACAAGGACTTGCAAAACAACGTCAAGGGTCTGAGGAAAAGTAGATAATAAAAATTCATGTCAGAAGAAACAACAAAACAAAGACCACAGATATGCTGATTATTGGTGAGAATAATTCAGTAATAACTATTGTTCCCAGTTGACCGATTGCATATGCTACATTATGAAGTAGGTGGATAACTTACATTCTTGAACATGAGCCCAATAGCTGGCCTAGTTCCCATCACAAGGCGCTCATTAAAGCCCTAAAAAAAGGGCAACATCCGATCCAGTAAGTGTGGGTATGAATGACTTCCCATGCATAGAAGTACAAACTATAACATGAGTAAATCAGAATTTTAAATTTGAACGTCAACACATTCCTAAGAAACCATATCCCCTGATGCCAAACCATGTTTTGAAGAATGTGTTATAACTCTACGTGTGAATGCAAATTACCTTGCTAACCATATTCAATGCAACGATAATCTGTTGCAGACTCAACGCTCTCGGTGATGATTCTTCAAGTCCTTGCGCTTTGGCATCCATAACAAGTGACTCAATCTGGAATAAATTCTCATCAGCATCAGTGAATTTCTCCTGCTCTAAAGGGCCTGATGCCGCCATATATAAGAACAAGCATAATAAATCACCTGACGACAAAGAGGATTCAGCAAAGCAGTCAAGCACTGAGCCTGCTTCTCTGGCGCTACCTCTTCAATGCCGATCAACAATCCAACAGCCTGAAATTAGAACATGTGTCACAGGTCAAAGTTAGTATTTGGACAGGCAAAAACAGGAATACCTAGCTCAAGTTAAGTTGGGCCGACAAAATAAATGGGCATTGTACCTCAAAAATTTGGCTGCCATCCTCCGAGCTGGGGAACTTTGTATTATTGTTTGTCCAGCCTATAGAAGTGAACTGGCCAAGTACATCTTGCAAGCTCTGTGAACTCATAGACATAAGAGCTGCATTCGAAAATAAAACAACTGAAGTGCCAATCTACCAAACGAGACAAAGAAATACCTGCAAAATGGTATCCAAATAAGGCACCAGCTTCGCCTTCAACAACTTGACAGTTCTCATGAATAAGTAGCCCGCACGCCTGCTCACGTGGGGATTTTGATGGTGTATGCCACGGTTATCCAAGAAGGCACCAAGCAGGTGTGGCACGTACTGCACATGCTCCTGCATGAACTTCATGTAGCGTGTAACGGTCTCCAGATATACCAATGCAACTAAGCGATGTGTGTGGCATGAGAATCTTGCAGAAAGGAGCATGGGCACAAGCTCCGCTAGTAGCCCTGACCCAGCCCGGATCTCGTCCTCACCCACTGCTTCTCCAAGGCGGTAGAACAGAGTGAGAGCAACCTCCACGTCCTCGACGCTAGCTTCTGCGGATGATAGTGATGTCACTAGCAACCCTCTTATGAACAGCTGGACTGCAGCTGGCGCCACACGACAAATGTTCCGGAACAATGCAACTAAATCCTTGCGCTGCTCCGCCATTAAGTCCTCCTCCTCCTTTCCTATCTTGTCAAGTGCATCAAGATGCCCCCTGTATACTGGATCATATGACATCTTCACCCGCACCACCTCTAAGATGCGGCCCAAGTGTGCCAGCTGCTTCTCAGATGGTGTCTTCATTATGCTCACGTAGCCAGATAGGAAATCAAGCACCGAACCAGAATCAACCTCATCGTCATCGCAGCTCTCTGCAGCTGCAAATACAGCAGGTAACACCTCTTCCAGCATCTCCAATGCTGCTGCTCCATCAGCGTCACTAAAGCCAAGCCTGCGATAGCACTCAAGAGCCTCAGCCGCATATGTCGTCACTAAGGGCGCCATCTTCAACCCACTGTCTGCACTACCAAGCCCCTGCTGTGCAGCCAAGAGCGACCTCAGCAATGCCACCTTCGCCCTCAAGTCCATCCTCTTCGCTGCTACAGCAGAAAGGCACCCCACTGCTGCTGCTGCAATCGGGGCGGCACTTCCAGGGGACATCGCAATGTCAAAGAGGAGAGGAACAAACATATCATTCGCGACCAGCCCAACATCGATCCACGAGATGCACCTGCGCGCCGCGTCAAGGGCTACAGCCGCGGCCCCAGGGTCAGCCGTACAGAGAGTTGAGGCAGCGGCATGCCAGTGGCCGGCGATCTGGGGCACGCACTGCGCGCGCATGGAATCCTTCACCCGCATGGCGTCGGCGCCCTCGTCAGCGCTGCGGGGATAATCCTGGGAGAGCAGGTCATCGTCGAGGGAGATGATTACGCGCGCGAACATGTCCGTCGGCCCCGGCTGCGGCGGTGAAGGAGGGAGGAGGTCGAGGAAATAGGAGGGGTAGACATGGGGATAATCGAGGCGGATGAGGAGCGCTAGAAGCTGGGCGAGCTTGTTGCGGAGGAAGGGCGGCGACGCGGAGTAGGATGAGGCGGCGAGTGAGAGGAGTGAGGAGCGGAGCAGCGCGAGGTCGTCAGGAAGCGCGAGGCGACGGCGGAGGAGCGCTTCGTGAAGGGATTGGAGGCACCAGAAGTGGACCTGCGCGTGCGGGGAGGCGGCGAGGCCGGAGAGGCAGAGGCGGAGGAGCGACGACGGCGGGGACTCGTCGCGGGCGCGGGCGCAGAAGGCGAGAGCCTCCGCGCGGACAGCCGGGGAAGCGGCGGCGGCGGCCGGGGAGTCTGAGGCGAGCAGGATGGCCTGCTCGAGGTCGTCCATGGCGGTGCGGAGGAATCTGGGGGAAGGGGGGCCGGACGGGGAAAGAGAGGGGAGGGAGGCGCAGGTGGGGTTAATATACAGGGAGGGTTTGCTCTCGCCGTGTTCCTTGTTTCGCTGCTTGTTTTGGGTTCGGCTCGCCGGTTTCATGGGTTTATGGGCTGCTTTCGGTTTAGAGGTTTTTACTTTTTAGGCTTGAGGTTTTTGGTTTCATTTTAAAATGATGTTATATTCATTTTAGTGTAGCTTTCTCTATGAACTCTTGTTGTTGTTGTTGTTGTTTAATAATGGCGCGGATCTTCCATCGTGTTTCTCCATAAATAACAATGATTCTCTTTTTTTAACTGATAACGATGATTCTCTTATTACCATATCCTCGTGTTTTCAAATAGTAGAAAGTGCGACAGTGATTTTCCTATTTAAACGGTTTAATAGGTATGTGAGGGTTTTTGATATTTTTTAAATATTTGTATAGTTACGTTTGCACGTGCAAATAACTATTCTTAATCATGATGCATTTAAAATAGTGAGCTAGCCAAACTATTAGATCTAATTTTAACATGACGCTTCACACTCAAAAAGAGGAAACGGAAACTATTGCTCATTCGGCACGCTTGACATGAAGCAATGTGGGCCCATTAACAGTCTTACGAGGAAAACCTGCATTAGCGACAACATAAGAATCATGTATGACATCGACGTTGCTAGTATCCAAACAAATAGTGCTTCACAGATTTTGTTATTTTTGTACATAGGAAAAAAGCGATAATCTAGTGTGTCAGCCAAAACAAAAAAAAAACTATTCTTGTAAAAAGGAATTGTAGAATCATATGCCTAAGTTTATGGTCGATTAAAATTAAGTGACGAGTCTTTTTTTAACATGATATATGCCTACCTCCGTAAATCATTTCTATTGCATTAATTAACATAAAAGTAACACTCTCGTAATAAATAAAAAAAATACTCGAATAAGACAAGAATGTTACTCAAAATGAGTTTGTTTCACAATATTCACGTAACATGCAAACATTGAAATGTTGCACCCAAGATTGTCAATAATCCTCAATCAAGTTATCACAACAGATGAAAGGTTAGATTACTGATGTTATTGATGGATTATAATTTATACCACATCTACATTCTTCTCACTAGAACAACCATAGTGCAATGAAGGTTCTTGTATTGGAAGGACATAAGAAAAGCTCAAAAGGATTATATGAAATCGACACATACTCCTCCGCTCGAGAAATGATATGATTTTTTGACAAAAAAGTTGATTTTGGTGTAGTTTTTTAATGCTCAGATTCATATAACGTTCAATGAACTTGGACAAACGGTTTGTCCAGGTTTATAAAATGTTCAATGAACCTGGTATATAATCAGGATGACAAGTATTTAGAACAAAAAGAGTACTCCCTTTCCTTTCAAAATACATGCAGTTATGGCTATGTTTCTGAGTGTCCAGATTTATAGAATGTTCTATATATCTGGACATATGGTTGCCTAGGTTCATAGAATGTTCAATGAACCTGGTACAAAGCCAGAACTGCATATATTTTGAAACGGATGGAGTAACTATCTATAAAATTATTTCATTATTTACACGTATAGTGTAATGAGGTTCTCGTATTGAAAAGACAAAAGAAAAGCTAGAAAAGGATTATATCAAAATGATCTGATTTTCTATCTGTAGACCTGAACAAAAGCCTTCCGCCGTTTGGGCCAGAATTGCAGCTTGGGATGAACGGAGGCCTAATATTGGAAAAGATTAAGCCTAGCCCAATATTCTCACCCAAAGCCGAACAATACGTAGGCCTGGCCCAATAGAGGAAACCACAAAACCCTAGAAAGCCCCATCGACGGCTCTTGCAGCTCCATCTAACATCCAACGGCCGCCGTGCCACATGTCTGCTATAAGACCTTGCCATTCCCCAATGCTAGGGTTTCCTCCCGCACACCTCCCCGCCTCCACCACTCTCCCCTCGCAGGCGCTGCCCAGGTAAGTCGGCGGCGAGCGGCGGCGGCGATGACGACGCGCTTCAAGAAGAACCGCAAGAAGCGCGGTCACGTGTCCGCCGGGCACGGCCGTATCGGCAAGCACCGCAAGCACCCTGGGGGTCGCGGTAACGCCGGTGGCATGCACCACCACCGCATCCTCTTCGACAAGTACCATCCCGGGTACTTCGGCAAGGTCGGCATGCGCTACTTCCACAAGCTCCGCAACAGGTTCTACTGCCCGGCCGTCAACGTCGAGCACCTCTGGTCGATGGTGCCCGCCGACAAGGCCGCGGAGGCAGGCGCCGACAAGGCCCCGCAGGTGGACGTGACCCAGTTCGGCTACTTCAAGGTGCTCGGGAAGGGAAGGCTGCCGGAGAAGCCCATCGTCGTCAAGGCCAAGCTCATCTCCAAGATCGCCGAGAAGAAGATCAAGGCTGCCGGCGGCGCCGTCGTGCTCACCGCTTAGGTTTTCGTCTCTTGGTTTTGAGATCTTTATCTAAACGAGTAGTGCCTATCTATTTGTGTTAAAGACTTGTTAGTTTCGAATTTGTTGTGGCTTCCGTCTGATCAGTGCCTTATGAGGATTTTTGCACTCAGTGATGCCAGTTCATATCAAATATTTCAGATATATCAATGCTATCTTTCGCTGCCACTGGATTATTATCATCTGTATGATATGATTGATTAGTGACTTAGGTTCTGTAGTATGTAATTCGTTACCGTTGTTGCACTTCAAATTGCAGTCATGTTTGAAACATTTGGAATGTGTGGCATGTTGTCAAGCCTAAATCTATAGCTCGTGCACTTGATAGTGTTTGTGTTTGCCTTATGAGGTGTTTGTGTGGCATGCTGTTATGTTTGTTAGTCGTTAGTAATGGAATCCATGATCTGCTAGTCCTAGAACCTAGTTAATGCGTTAAGTCTTGGAATGTCTGCTAGTTTTACTGTTGATTGCTACTGCTCAATTATAGGGCTGCTCCAGAAAAGCATGTATTGTCATAGCAGCATTTAGTTTGTGGCTTGTTGGATTTAGCAAATGATGTTAAGTTTGCTATGTGGTTCTTTGGGTCTGCTGAGCATGTGCCTTGCGAAGTCTAAACTTTTGTCTACTGCAACATATATCATGTGGATCAACAACATGCATTGTATCAGTAGAAATTCGTTGCTCAAATGAAACAGCAGTGCTGCTGCTCATTGTTTTGAAAAATAATGAGAAATTCCTTGAGCTTCTGATTTTGGCCTGTTGCATGTACAATTTTATCTCTAGCCTTGTATGTTTGGTTTGGCAAATGGTTGCAATACTTCGTTGCAGGTTTAGTTTTTCACTTGACCACAGGCTGAGCAAAAATCGTAGAGACACTTGGCTAACATGGTTCCACTTTGAAGTTTGTTTTATAACAGATTAGTTACTGACTGAGTAGTGTATCCAATCTTGCTGTTTTTACCCAGTTGTGATGGTCCGTGGCATCTGTTACCAGAATTCTGTTGTCGTCCCTTTTACTTGTATTGTTAGTGTTTTATATACAACTCGTCAAAAGCTTGTTTCATGCTATGTGGTGTTGACTGGTGCCTAGTATTGTTCAGTTGACCCGTGTAGCTAAATTGTTTGCTTTGAAGTGTTACGATTCATATTACCCAAGCGGTCATTCTGGATGTAATACGATTGTGGAAATCTTCAGTCTACTGGTGCATTGCATGATTCCTTCTTGTTTATAGTTTCAGTTCACTGGAATCTGTAGAGTATGTTGGGAACTGGTGATAAACTTCAAATCGGGAGATTGGAATAATCGGTGGTTTATTATAGTATAATCTGAATTTTGCTCCAAACTGACTAATGTATTTAGATTATTTTCAATAAAAACAGAGTCAAATCGGATGTCTGGATTGTTTTGATTCAATCAATAGCAGGTTTCCATTTCGGTGGAGCGTAGCCTGTGATTGCGATTGGGCAAAGGCAAACTGGAAAAATCACGTTGTATTGTGTTGGCGAGACTGAAACTGAATCGTGCATGTTTCGGGGAAACACTCCTGCATGGCCGAGAGAGGCAACTGACAGTCTCGGTCATTGTCACTTCCGTTCCCCGACGCAAACAATCTCTGCTACTTTCAGAGAGTTAGGGGCTGACGGAGCGTCGCGACTCGCGACTGCGCACGAACCACACTGTTGGCGTGTTTCCAGTTTAGCGCCGGAGCAGCTGGACTCTAGAGGAAGTTGGCACGGGCGCACGGCCCAGAACTCCTGCGGTTCCGCTTCGGCGCTGGTGCTGGCCGCGCTCGGCTGCGATCCCTGTTTCGGCCAACTCTAAAAAATTGACTGAGGGATCGCATCGGCCGGTTCGCGTGGCCACCGGCAGCGGCACTCGACGCTCGTCAACCGGCGGCGGCGGGCTCGACCATTTGCAAATTGCAGTCATGGCGCCCGTGGACGGTCTGTTTGTCGCCATGTCGATGGCACGATCCACACGAAGACCGACAGGTACATGGATCACCGTTTCTGAACCAATCGAACGTGGGTCGTTCTGAAGTCTGAACCGAAGTCGCCATGAAAGAAACATGGCGCGGCGAGCGGCCGGACACGGCAAGCCAAAGCGCGCGGGGGCGACCGCACGAGCGAGCGTTCGGCGCCCATGCGTCCTTCCTATTCCTCCTGCGCTTGCCAAGCCGGCACGTCACCCACGTCCGCACGCACAAGGAACCGAGCTCAGAGCACACGTCCCTTCGTTGCCACCGCCCGCCAGGACGGCAGCCGCGCGGCGCGTGACACGCGGGACCCGCGATCTTCGGGGTCCACTTGCCAGGCAGAGATACGCATGTTTGAACCAGTGGACGACAAGCGAAAGCTCCTTCCTCCTGTCGCCCTCATCCGTTCTACTGTAATTCCCTCGTGCAGTTCTTATCTGGATGATTTTGCATATAACCCCCTGTTTTTCAGAAGCATTCGCTGATCAAAAGCGCTTGATCCCCGCAATAGTCAGAAGGGTTACTTTTTCGGTCCATGTAACCAAATGACAACGACACGAGGCCTGAACTGCAAATGAGCACTCAGCTTCCCCAACCCGGCTACTATTCATAACCGCGGCATCACGCGCGAAACCGAGGAACCCAACCTCCCATACCAAACCATTCCCTCTCCCAGCCCTTCCTCCACGGAACCGGATCATCAGACGTGGGATTCCAGCTCGCGGGGGAAGCAGCGGCGCGGGGTACCATGCCGCCGGCGATCACGTGCCCGGTCAAATGCCGCCCTCACCACCGCATCGTCTCCCCGCAGCGCGCCGCGGCGGCGCTGGAGTCCGTCTCCGCCCGCGGTGCTCCGGTCGCCGCCGAACTGCGGGCGCCGAAGCGGTGCCGATGCCCGCCATCCCTGTCCCTCTCGCGCGCCGCGGGTCCGCCGTGCCGGAGCTCCCCACCCGCCACCGCGAGGCGGGCCCGCGCCGCCGTGGCAGGCCGTTCTTCCTCCGCGGCGCTGCTCGCCGGCGCGCAGTCGCGGCACGCCATATTCCGCGACGAGCTCGTGCGGAGGGCTTTCTCGGTGGCTGAGGCGGCTCACCGCGGCCAGGTGCTCCACCACTCATGTTTGATTTGCTCATATCGCACTAGTCTGGTTTGTTAGCTTCTGAGATGCTGAACTGGCCGAAATGCCTTTGTTTGGGACTTGCGGGTTTGCGTCTGAATGCTTCAGGTGCGCGCCAGCGGCGACCCCTACCTGCAGCACTGCGTGGAGACGGCGGCGCTGCTCGCGGAGCTCGGCGCCGGCCCCGACGTCGTCGCTGCCGGGCTGCTGCACGACACTGTCGACGACGCTGGCCTCGACTACGGTTTCATCTCCGAGCAGTTCGGTGCTGGTGTCGCCGATCTTGTCAAAGGGGTAATCAGTCTCATCCTTTCAGCTCCAAGCAATTGTCATCATTTGAGGAGACCGAGCATGCTCGCTTGTCATGCCTTGTTTTCAGGGGAAATAATTCGTTTTTGATAAGTCTAATCTTTATCTTGCCATGAAAAAAGCCCAGAAAAACAAAAAACAACTCCAATTTGCCGGAACCTTGTTGAATTTAGTATTGCCGCAATGATAGAATAGTAAACAACCTTGTCGCTACACCAGAACCGTTATAAGACCTCATTGCTAAACAATCATACCTGCATACATCGTTGCCGTATACTTGAGCAATAATATAAGCAGGGCTGGAGTGTAAGATCAGATCACAAACGACTGTAAATCCGTAAAGAGATCATTTCATTGACCCTGGTTTCTATAATAATGCGCTTTGGCTTTGTCGTTTTCGTAGTTGGGAACTGGGTGCTGCTAGATATCTGATTGTGACTGACAGGGCTTAACTGATCGTTACTTTGTTCATGGGGCTTCTAGAATGACTTTATCTTTTAAGTGGGTATTGTGTTACCATCACCACTATATTTTGTTAGGCACTTGCTGAATGCTAGGAATGACTTATCTTTCAGACAGTAATGTACTATTAGTCCCATGTTGCCATGTTGGTTATCAGAACCAATCAGAATCGTGCTCTGTGGTGATTTTTAGTTTTTCCATTCTTCCCCTTTCGTTTTCTTCTGTCAATAGGATGCTAATCTATGTTGCACCGATTTGTTATTTGGATATTGGAAGATTCTGTTGTTTGTTCTGCCAAAGGATACTTTGTGTTATTTGTCGTCTAAGTCAATATTTATGTCTGTTACATGGCGAAGAAACTTTTGTTGCTTGTGACGTATCGACTTTTTTTTTTTCGGAAACATTGAAGGCACGGAATTGACAAAACAATAGTTTGGTTGTCTTTTTTCTTTATAGGTTTCAAATCTTAGTCATTTGAGCAAACTGGCTCGTAGGAACAATACAGCCAGTAGAACTGATGAAGCTGACAGGCTACGTACAGTGTTCCTTGCAACCGTAGATGCAAGAGCTGTGCTCATTAAACTTGCTGACAGGTTACACAATATGAGGACGTTGGATTCTTTGCCCAAGATCAAACAGCACTGCTTTGCAAAGGAAACACTGGAGATATTCGCCCCCTTGGCAAATCAGTTGGGCATATTGAATTGGAAAGAACAGCTTGAAAACCTGTGCTTCAGGTACCTAAACCCAGATAACTATGAGGAACTGTCAACCAACCTTCTGGAGTTCTACAACAGAGATATGATTGCAGCTGCAACGAGGCGACTTGAACAAGCCCTTGAGGTCAGAGGATTATCCTTTTATACCGTATATGGGAGGCAGAAGAGCATGTATAGCATCTACAGCAAGATGAGAAGGTAATTTAGTGTATATATCATGCCTTTTTTTTGGTTTGGTATTATCTACTTTAGCTTAATTCTGTCATCAACCAAAATGATACAATTAATCTCTCCCTTGCAACTGAGTGCTCGCTTCCTAGACTAACTTTAATATAACATCTTGAAGGAAGCTTGGTAGGAAATTTGCTGACCTCATTCCATTCGATTACAGGAAGAAACTAGCCATGGATGAAATTTACGATATACATGGGGTGCGTGTTATACTTGAAAACAAATCTGATTGCTTTGAGGCATTGGAAATTGTTCATCACTTATGGCCCCGAATTCCTGGGAGGTTCAAAGACTACATCAAAAGCCCCAAAACAAATGGGTACGACTCTGCAAAACTGTGCTGTGCCTACTCTATGCAATAATGTAAGCCGCTGCGCTAACTGAATTTTGCTAACTTGTAGGTATCAATCCCTGCACACAGTTGTTCTTACTGAAGAAACAGTCCCACTAGAGATCCAAATTCGCACTAGGGACATGCATTTGCAGGCAGAGTTTGGAATTGCTGCACATTGGAGATACAAGGAAGGTGTTCGGAATTGCTTTTGGTCTGTTCCTGAAATGGTTGAATGGGTTAGATGGGTTGTTACATGGCAGCGTGAAAGTTTGCACATGCAACATCTTTCATCACTTGCACCTGACACTTTACGATGCGATATACATACCATTCCGTCAGACTCTGATGTCTATCCATTCTCCGATTCAAAACGATGCGATCATAATACATCAATTCTAGTGATACTTCTGGAGAACGAAAAGGTACCTTCTGATACTTGTTATTGTGCCGTCTAATTAACCACAGACACCCATTTTGTTCCTTAGACCATGTGATCTTATTTCTTGGCCATGGTACTAATCTTGTATCATTTTCAGATGTCGGTGCAAGAGATCCCTCAAAATTTCACGATATTAGACCTATTGAAAAGGGCTTGTTGCTATGAGACACAACTGAGGCTGAGGCTGAATTGCCATGTCACCCACAACTGGAACCAGGAGCTTAAAATGGGTGATGTCCTGGAACTAATTCCTTTAACTCCGTGTAAATCTGGAGGTTATATGAGGGAGTTACACCAAATGTTTGATCATCGTCTCGCGATTTCACAGTCATGATGAGTTGACAGTGGTAGAGTAGCGGATCCTGTAAATATTTACATGACACGCTGTGTATGTCACCTGAAGTTTAGCATAACCTACGGCAGAAAATTAGGAAATTGAGTCCTCCTGAAAAAAGCTCCAAGCGTTCAGTACTCTGTAAAATAGAAAAAAAACCTTGATCAGTGGAGAAAGACCTTTCCAGCTGACATTGTGTAAAGAAAGGGAGTACTCTGTTACTGATGCGTAGCAAATGTACGTTTACTGGAATGATCATTTCACTTAAGCAAAAGAAGATAGAATGTAAATACGGAACACACATTGCGATTTTAGCTTAGGAAATTCTATCAGTTGGTAATCTCTTGGAGAACTATTCCCAGAAAGGAGCCACAGCTACTGATTTCGGTTATGTTTGTGCAGTCCTGAAAAAAGTTCCAAGCGTTCAGTACTCTGTAAAGAAGAAAAAAGAAAAAAAAAACTTGATCTGTGGAGAAAGACCTCTCCAGCTGACATTGTGTAAGAGCATCTCTAACAATAGACCTCAAAACAAGGCCTCTACTTTCGTTTTCCAGGCCGGCATGCAAAAATGAGGGCTTAAAATTTATCTTCAACTCCAGCAGTAAACTGACCCAAGACCCTATTTTGTGTGAGACCCAGTAAAAAAATGTTGGGACCCATGAATGAGAGGGAGGATTAGAGGACCCTAGGAATAGGGGTTTGGAGATGGAGTTTGAGAGGGCATGCAAAATGAGAGCCCAAGCAGGGTCCCTGCTGAAGTTGATTTTTTGACTCAAGCTCCTAAATAATAGAGTAGGGGCCTAATTAATGGCCTTGCTGGAGATGCTCTAAAGAAAGGGAGTACTCTGTAACTGATGCGTAGCAAATGTACGTTTGCTGGAATGTTCATTTCACTTGAGGAAAAGAAGATAGCATGTAAATACGGAACACAGATTGGAAATTCTATCAGTTGGTATTCTCTTGGAGAACTATTTCCAGAAAGGGACCACAGCTACTGATTTCGGTTATGTTTGTGCAGTTCTGTGAATTGTGGATGTTATAGTTGCATTGTTTTCCTGATACCCTAAAATGCATGGAGATTACCACGGAAGCAAAATATTTTCTTCTTAATAAAAAAAGAAAAGAAAATGGTAGTAAAAAAGAAGACGACGCCTGAGAGATTCGAACTCTCGCGGGGAAACCCCATGTACTTAGCAGGCACACGCCTTAACCACTCGGCCAAAGCGTCGCTGTTGGCTGTAGAAAGGAAATCAAGTTTAATAAAACATGTAATTGGCGGTGCTTAAAACGAGTCACCTCCCGCGTATCGCGCAATCCCTTTTCAGCCTGCCCTGCCCTAATGAACGCCGACGTACGGAAGCACCCTCCGGCGGCGGCCGCCGGCGAAGATCCTCGGGACGCGCGGGTGGTGCGAAAGCTCCTGCGCTCCGTGGGACTCAAGGAGGGCGAGTACGATCCGCTGGTGGTGTACCAGTTCGTGGAGGTCGCCCGCCGCTACGCCGGCGACGTGCTCGTCGAAGCCAGGGCCTACGCCGACCATGCCGGCAGGGCGTCTCTCGAGGCCGATGATGTGCGCCTGGCCATACGGGCCAAGGCTGCGTCCTTCCCGGGGCCGCCGCGCCGCGAGGTAGCCCTGATGCTCCGCTCCTTGATTTTGACAAAATTATCGATTTGCTTTTGATCACGCATACTGTTCTTGGGATCTGGATCCTGCTCATTTTTGCCAAAATTGGCGCATTCCTTGAAATACGAATAGGAGGAATCGCGTCGAAATCGGAACTTACAGAATCGACACACTGATCGTTCATTTGGTTGTCGTTACGGTGAACAGAAATTAGAGCAATTTTTGCAGTATTTTCAAAAATCAGTAATTGCAAGCGTTTCTTCTGCGCTTATTTGGTACTCTATTGGCATGGACGTTACATATTCGAAGGCACACTACCAGCACTTCTGTAATGCTAGCTAGTATCAGTGAAGAGAAAGGATGGCATGAAAAGCTCTGATATGTTGAATTGTTGGTCCCTTGGACCTCACAAGTCAGAAATACGAATGTTGTGATAGTTTTTTCTTTTTGAAAGGAACGTGTTGTGACTGTTTTGTGCATGTTTATTTTGTTATCAGTTTCTTTTTCTGCATGATGCCTAATGATGTTTGCTGTGTCTTCTTTTCAAGAATCATCTTTCCTGTAAACATCAGACTTGATTGAGAGTTTTTCTGTAACCTGACGAATACTGATTTTCATTTCGGACAGGTCATGCTTGACCTGGCACGCAGTAGAAACACAATTCGACTGCCCAAGTCGAGTGCTCCTCCTGGATCGATCCCTCTCCCGCCTCTTCAGGACACCATGCTGAGCCAAAACTACCTATTTGTTCCTCCCAGTAAGCCGCCGCCGGACCAGGTCGAGGAAACCGAGGAAGATGATGAAGGACCCAATCCTAATTTCAGTACGGAACAAGAGCACAGTGGTCGTGCTAGAGAGAAGCAGAAGCAGAAGCAGCAACCTTCCCAGAGGGGCATTTCTTCCCGGCTCAATCTCATGGCATCTGCAGCTGCCAAACGGCGCAGAATGAACAGCTGAACGTCAGTGTTGTTGATACTGGGTAGATTGGGCTGGGTTAGTTGCTAGCATTTGTTAATGCTATAACAATTCATGATTATTGTTTTTGGATCTTTCATATGTTGTAACCCCTTTTCACTTTATCATCAACCAGATTGTTTCAGCATATGTTGTTGCGCTGCAAATCGGGTTGATGATAAAGTAGCATCCTTTAAAGTTAGCACCTTGCTGTTGATGGAGGGATATATGCAAGTCCATCGTTACTACTTGCTATAAGCTAGCCTAAATTTTTTTAATCTGAGTTTGGGGATCACAGGTTCAGAGTGGTAACAGTTAAGATTGTCGGCTGTCAATTAAACAACCCATACCTGTTGCCATGCTGAACCCCTGCATCTGTGTCGTGAATCATGCATTATGGAGATCAAGGTCCGTATTAGTACTCTTACAGTTCAAACAACTTGTGGTAGGTGGAGAAAAATTGTGAAAGTTTGTCTCAACTGCCAAGTTCCTGTGTTCTACGTATTATTGTCAAAAGTGTGCAGAAACTTTCCATGGATGAAAAAAAAAATCTGGCCGTCTACTTGTAGCCTTCATCTACAAAAATGCGTGTTCGGCATTTCAAGAGTTCTCACTCCGTTGTAGACAATGGACTCTTTTATGTCTGTCCATCTATCTATTTTTGTATTTTGCGGTTGTGCGTAATCTGGTCTCCTGAGAAAATACGTGCAAAAGCAATACAAACCCGTGAACCCTGTGCCATTCTGTCTCCATCCAGAACAGAGCAGCCATATATCTGAGCCCAGTCTCCTGCGCCTAAAGACATCGAGCCAACTCCAGAACACAACGTGACGAACGAACCGCCGCAGACAACATGCCGACGCTGGGCATTGCCGCGCTGCTCGACGCCTATTTCCGCCACCGCTTCGCCGCGGCGGGCCTCGTCGAGGCGTCCGTCGAGCTCGACGGCGGAGCCACCACGGTCCACTGTTGGCGCTTCCCCCCTCCGGGCGCCGACGGCGCCGACGCCAACGCCGACGCGCGCCCCGTCCTCGTCCTCCTCCACGGCTTCGGGCCGCCGGCGACGTGGCAGTGGCGGCGGCAGGTGGCCCCGCTGGCGCGCCGGTTCCGCCTCATCGTCCCCGACCTCCTCTTCTTCGGCGGCTCCGGCACGTCGGCTCCCGGCGCGCGGTCGGAGGCGCACCAGGCCGAGGCGGTGGCGAAGCTCGTGGCGGCCGTGGCGCCGCCGGGTCCGGGCGCGCGGCGCGTGTGCGTGGCCGGCACCAGCTACGGCGGGTTCGTGGCGTACCACGTGGCGAGGCTGCTGGGCCCGGCCGCCGTGGAGCGGGTGGTGATCGCCAGCTCCGACCTGCTCAAGGCCGACGCCGATGACCGCGCCCTGCTTCGCCGCGGCGGCGCCGACCGCGTCGAGGACGTGATGCTGCCGCGGAGCCCCGAGCGGATGCGCAGGCTGGTGCGGCTCGCGTACCACCGCCCCCGCCGGTTCACGCCGGGGTTCGTGCTCCGCGATCTCGTCCAGGTAACGCGTCCATTGCTACAGTTTATCGTGCCTGATCAATTCTTACAACCTAGCAATCAGTAGAACGCTAATATATAGATGCAATCGTGCTTCTTGATGATCAAACGAACTTCGATCAAATCCCGTTCGCGTGCTCGTCGTGTTTCGTTCGGAGTTCACCTGGCTCGCAGCTCGATCGGTTGCATCGGATGGTCCTACCTTACGCAAGCACGGCCTCCACGTCACGTCGTGGCCGTGCGATGCGAGGCGTCCAACGGTAGCCTGCGATGACGAGTCCTGAAGCGTCCAAAGTTTCTCGTCACGTCGTCATCGTCCTCGCGCACGGCGCACCGCAGGTTTCTCAACCGCCGTGCCATCGCCATCGCCATCAACTCCCAACGGGGGCCTCGCGTTTCCCAACCGTTTCTCCGGCCGTGCCGCTCCTCCAATCAATCCCGAACGGCCGGCCCCAGCTCCCGCCATCCATGCATCCAGCCAGCCAGACTCTTCTAGTAGTAGCAGGGTACAGGTCAACGACCTGTGGCACGTTGCTGCTTACCTGCATTCCAACAAACGACAGGGGTCGCGGCCATCTTTTCCCCCCAACCTCTCGGAACAGGAGTGCATCTTGGCAGACATTCAGCCGGCCTTGTTTGTTTGACGGCGACGGCCTTTCAATGCTGGTGGCCAGGGTGCCAGATATAACCATTTAATGGCCACCATTGGCGCGACTGCAAGCTCATCATTTTTTTTTTCTTTTGAAGCAACTGCAACTACAACTCTACAAGCGACTACGTATGTACCTTTAAGAACAGTGACTTAGTACTCTATTACATATCGGTCATAAGAAAAGAACAATAGAAACATGAATGTCAACAAGTACTGAAATAATAACGACCTTGCCTGTGATATTTCATCAAAATCTGTCTGATTTTTGTACTGTTCTCCTCTCTTGCTTAATACAGGGGCAGCTCTCCTGCCTAATTTTTCGAAAAAAAAAGATCTGTTTGATTTTTTAGATGAAAAGAATCGAGTATTCTACTTTTTTGATGAAATATATCACAGGCAATATAACAACTGAAACGGTGAAACCACTGTGCTGCAGTATCTGTACAACGACAAAGTAGAAGAGAAGATTGAGCTGATCAAGGGCATAACTCTAGGGAACAAAGATAAGTTCCAGCTTACTCCTCTGCTCCAGGTACTACCTTTGTGGTCAATATAACTTCAATATAACGCACTAGTAGTACCATGCCATATTTGTCCTTGTTACTCAATCTGTGCCCCTGTTGATCTTTCAGGAAGTTCTGGTGCTATGGGGAGAGCATGATCAGATATTCCCCATAGAGAAGGCATTTGAAGTGGCAAGGTCAGTACTTACTATTATATATGCCTTTGTTATTTTGCTATAAGCCTATAATTTCTTGCAAATTGATTTCACAAGTTACATTATTATTACCTTGTGATGTACCGCACACAGGAAACTTGGTGCAAATGCTAGGCTGGAGGTCCTGAAGAACACTGGCCACTTGCCTCAGGAGGAGGATCCACAACGGTTCAACGAGGCCCTCATGAACTTCTTGCTTCCAGCTCCAAAGTCTTTGTGATGTAAGATCAATGGTAGTAGAGGCGGAAGGATGGTTGGAGAGTTATAATTTAAGTTGCATTGCATTGTACCTACCATCGATGAACTTCTTGCTTCCAGCTCCAAAATCTGTTGCTATGACAATAAGTACAATTAATCAGGATGAAATGGGAAAAATATTTTGATTTACCATTTGGTGCGTTCACTCGTTGTTCTTCGCCTGTGATCTCGTATTGGATCCTGAAGAATTGGCGTGATTAAATTGCCGTATAGTACATACGACACTAGCCCATCAGCAGGAAAGTTCAGGTAGGGGATGCGGTTGTTGAATGAAGTGCTTTACACACATGATGGGTCTGCTCCCATATCTTTGTACTGCTACTATCTTAGGTTTTGACTTAACTAAGACGATTGACATGTATACACGACTAAATCTTAATCGGTCAGACAAAAAGACAAATGATTCGTTGTGATTGCCACAAAACTACTAGTATCATTGTGTCAAGTGTGCGTCCGGATTCATTTGATTGGGTGGGCCTATGTCTGAATTCATCATATAACATTTTCAGGAAGGGGTAGTAGATTAGTAGTACTAGAGTCAATGACGTCTGCAGCGCGCGCTATGAGCGTTTGGTTTCGTAGTTTGGACGACAAACGTATCCCGAAAATTTTCAATTTGCATTTTCTGGAGTAAACATCAACAACAAGAGAAACGCTACCCTGGCTGCTGTACACAAGTGTCTTGGTTACATCACGCGCGGACGCTGAGTGTGCACCGATGACGCCCGCACCGCAGGCCCGGTCCAGCTCCTCCTGCCTTGGCGGGCGCCGGCCTCGTACTGGCCTCAAGCGACATCGCCGCGTCGCAGGTTACGGCGGCCGGTCAACCTGCCACGCCCCACGGACACGCAGCACGGTCACCACCTACACTACACTGGGCGCCATAGCGAGCAGAACGACACGGGCTGCCCTTTCCACCTGAGCCCCACCTCGGCGCCGCCGGTCGCCGGCGACGGCGGCACCAGCTCCCACCCGCCGTCGTACTTCCGCAGCAGCGCCCTCGCCGACTCCACCGCCTCGCCCCCGAACGCCGCCTCCTCGAACCCCGCGGCCGCCATCCGCGCGCGCCACGCCTCGCGCCCGTGCACCGCCGCTCCGCGCCGCGCCGTGGTCGTCAATGCCGTTCCGGCCTCCGCTTCCATCACCTGCCTCTCGTCGGCGTCCCTGCCCTTGAACGCCGCCGCCGTCGACTCCAGGAAGCTCCAGAGCAGCTCCAGCCTCGCGGCGAACTCGCCAGACATCGTGCCGCCGTCGCCGCCTCGGCCGCCGCCGCCGTCCAGCTCGGCGAGGACTACCAGCTCCGGGTTAAGGTTCCTGACCTTTTGGAGTACGGATGCTTGCTCGTCGGCGGTGGCGTGGCTGAGCCGGAACTGGACGCAGACGACGAGCACCTCGCCGGGAGCGGCGGCGACGCCGTGCAGCGCGTCTAAGCATGGTGCGTGGTCGATGGCAAGCTCCAGGTCGATGGACCTGGCGTACCGGAGGAGCTGCGGCGAGCAGTCGTAGCCCGGCGGCGACGCGGAGAAGGGCACCGGCTGCGGCGTGGCCGAGGGGCCCGCGACGGTGAGGCGGACGGACGGCGGCGTGGCGCCCCGCGGCACGCGGGCGAGCGCGTCGAGCAGCGTCGGCCACTGCACGCCGTGCGAGACGCCGACGTCCACCACGTGGATCTTGCGGCGGGCGAGCTCAGCGCCGGCGGCCGAGCCTCTCGCCGTCGTCGCCGCGACCTGCGCAATGGCGGCGTTCGCGAGCGCGTTCGGGAGAGCGAACCACGGGCTGACCTCGTGGAACTTGATGAGCGCGGCGCGGAAGAGGCGGGGGTCGACGAATGCGAACGCCGGCGCCGGGCGGAAGTCCAGAGACGGCATCTTTACGGACGCCGCGGCGGCTTCGCCCACGGCGGCCGGGAGGCGGAGCGCGAGGGCGCGGAGCCCTTGCGCGGCCAGGCGGTGGTTGGGCTCGCCGGAGAAGGAGGCGAGCTCGCCGAGCACGTACAGCAGGTGCTGCGCGCGCGGCAGGTTGCCCGCCTCGATCGCAGCCGCGCACGGGTTCAGCAGCTGCTCCGCCCACCTCGCGTCCCTGTCGAGGCCCGCCGCGCCGCCCCTGGCACTGCCCTTCTTGGCGGGCTTCCGGTTGCAGCTCGCTCCTGCCGCCTTGTCAGGCGCGGCGCCGCCGACATGGCGGCGCTGACTGCTTTGCTCAGGAGGAGCCGTATGCTGTGGAGACTTGCGTTTCTTGGGCTGCCCAAGATCCTGAGGCGACGCCACCGGCGACGGTGCAGCACAACTCGCAACAGGGCTCGGCCCTGGCTGGGGCAAGACGGACTGATATGGCAGTGTCTCGGCGAGCATGCTGCCGGCATCGTGCTGCTCCTGCGCCGTTGACGATGCCGGCAGCCAGCCATAGCGATCGAAGCCGAGGTCGAGGTCGGCGGCGAGGAAGGCGATGGAGTCATCGAGCCAATCCGGAGCACTGCTGCTCGTGGCGGCGGTCGGTTCTTCGTCCTCTCTCTCACGGCTCATGGCTATCGTGTATTGGCGTAATGGCGTATGGGTGCAGATCTCACAAGCCAATGCAAGGGCGATCTCGGTTTTCCCGTACTGCAGGAGCGCAACGCTAAGGGTGAAGTACACAAGACTCGTCAGTGTACTGCAAAAATGGCGGCTCTCACGCCAGGCCACAGCATCTTGATCCTTCTTATGCTGATGATTAATTGGAGAGTGACAGGGATGGCTACAAGCTTATTTTTGTGTCGTTCTCACCAATTCCTTGGAGCCACGCTACTGTGAAAGCTCAGACGGTTGTTGTCCAACTGACACCGTGTGCTGTGGGAACAGCTTATCTCAGCTTCGTCGCGAACTTGTGTTCCTGTATTCAGCAATCAACAAATTTCTATGAAGAATTTCTTAATATCTAAACCAGTAAGGATTCGACAAATGCTCATGTCAGAAAAATGATGTTGCGTACCTTAGTTATTATACACACGTAATACAACCAAAAGCATGTACATCAAGAGAATAATGCAGCTCTAGCCTAGATCAGTAACTACAAAAGTTTGCAGTTTAGAAAAAGGAAATATTCCTCATTCAGAAATGGATCATGCGGTCAACTAGTAGTATTAGCTATTCGGGATTGCAACTGCAGAACTGTTAGGCTGACTCCAACAGAAGCGAGGCAAATGCAGTTTGCCTCTCCAACCGTCCTATGCATCATGAAAACAGCCTCCAACAGATGAGGCATACACCGGAGGCAGTCTGCCTTTGAGGAGAGAGACGATGCAAAATTGCATCTTCTCTCTCCTCCAATGCATTCTCGCGCGTCTGTGTGACTGAGAGAAGCGAGGGTGGTGGTCGACGTGGTCACGGCGCCTTGGCCGGCGGCGGGGTGGCCTGGGGAGGAGGAATGGCTGGAGGAGCCGGCGGAGGAGATGCCGATGGCGACGACGGCGTTGTGGGAGCCGGAGGAGGAGTCGGCGGAGGAGCCGGGATGGAGGGAAAATTGGGGAGGGTCCGTGGCTCCGGCTACCGCGACGGAGAGGAACAGGGGAGGGGCGGCGGCGGGCGCACGCGGCATCGGGCGGAGGCGCGGGCGGCGTGGCGGCTGGAGGCGCGGCGTCCGGCGGAGGCGCGCGGCGGGAGGCGTGGCGTCCGGCGGAGGCGCGCGGCGGGTGACGCGGCAGGTGGCGCGGGGTCGGGCGGCGCGGCGGCGGGTGGCGCGGCGTCGGGCGGAGGCGCGGGCGGCGCGGCAGGCGGCAGGTGGCGCAGCGTCGGGCGGAGGCGCGGCGTCGCGGGGAGTCGGCGCGAGCTCCTAGCCCCGGTCGCGCACGGCGACGTGCCGCGGGAGGAGGAGAAGCCAGAGGAGGACGGCCGCGACGAGGAGGAGAAGCCGGAGGAGGGCGAGGAGATGGTGGCGGAGTGCCATGGCACGGCATTCATGGTGGGCACGATGTGAACCAGTGCGAGAGATGAGGGAGGAAGAAGAGGATAAGGTGGATGCCTCTCCGAAATACCTTCACTGTTGGAGACGGTGTGCTGCAATGGCAGTGCAAAGCACTGTACAGGGTATGCATTAGCCAATTTGCCTCTGAAAAATGACTCGAGATTAATTAGGCTCATTAGATTCGTCTCGTAAATTAGCACCTGTCTGTAAAAAGGTTTTGTAATTAGACTTTATTTAATACTTTTAAATAGCAAAATTCTTTTTGATGTGACAGGTCTAAATTTAGGACTAAGGGAAACGAACAGGGCCTTACTCGGCTACTTCGTTGTACTTGGCCAATTTCGTACTTGACACGTTAAGAGTAGAAAATTATTTTCTTTCTGAAAGCCCTCTTGGTTCAGTTTGGTAGAACGCGGGTCTCCAAAACCCGATGTCGTTAGGTTCAAATCCTACAGAGCGTGATTCCATCTATCTTATGTCGAAACAGATTAAAATAACTTAAAAAAACACAGTCGAATTACAACCCCAATTTAACCCCCTCTCTGGTCTGGAGGAGGTCAATCAAAAAATAATAACTTTTGTGTATCAATCAGAAGCTAAGATGCACAAAGTTGCAAGAAAAGAAAAGAAGCGAGCTAGATATTACTCGAAGATAAAACTTGTGGCTTTCTTTTGTTTTGTGTCGGGATCGCATCAGAACAATTTCTTCCTTTGGTAAAACATCAGTTGAAGGGAAAACATTCCTTAAAATTGCAAGAACTTCACAGGATGTAGTGTGGGCTTATTCCAAATTCCTCATCCCTATGATAATTGAACATTTTCCTTACAAAAATTCTGAAGATGAGATACAGCAATTTACTTGCTCTGAATATGCCAGGTCTGCTCCAGAAAATGATGGGTCGTACAGAACAAATTGGGCTATATGTCCATGTGCATCAGTGCTACGCGTCAGCTAACATGTTATGCAGCCTAACCTGTCATTACTAAAATTAATCAATGACTTAAACTATTAAGCAGAGACACGAATGGTGACCTCGCAGAGCAGGAATATTAGGATATGCCTTATGTTGCGTTTACATTCTAGAATGATCTATCGTCTTTAATCGATTTTTATACTGTTGGGATCCTGGTGATGGTTATTGGTGCGCAGTCATGTTTTCAACTGCCTACTCCCAGCCTGGTAAAATCTGAACAACAAAGCAGTTAAAATTTTCCTGATTTAATTTTACGATAGACTATTAATGCAGTAACGAATGTCTGTTCACGGAAACTAGAAATGCTGATTGTGTTATCAGTGCCAGTACAGGGTGACTGGGTGAGATCAGAAAGTTGGCTTGGGTTGGTGGAATGGTGGTCGACGAACCGACGACTGGGAATATAAACAGAAAATTTGAATTTTCATCATGCATTTGTCTTTCTGTCTTTGCTCTGGTCCGAAATTGGAATTTCTGCAGAGCATCAATGCAGAAACTAGAAATGGTTATTTGTCAAAAAAAAAAAAATGCTGCAGGGCTTCACCGAAACGTTATTATGAAAGCGAGGAAATTAATTTCAGGCGTCGGGCTGGTGGGTACTGAATCTAGAGGAGAATGAACGGTGCTGCATGTGCCTTCCCGAGAAGGCACATTTGGAAATTTTACACTCTGGGTACTATGGTACCACAATGCTTCTAATACTGTGTTTCCCTGGTCTCGCTTGCCGTCAGTGCAGTGCACCACCGCTGTTTCGTCGCAGCTCACTGTCTTGTTTCTAGTTTTCTTCTGTACTTCAATTTTTTGTTCTAGCTTGGACGTTGTAGCTGACTTCGTCTCGGATTTCTATCTTAAGATATACTCTCTCCGTCCTAATTTAATTGTCACTTTAGCTTCCTCCAGTTTTTTTAAAATAATTGTCATTCTCACTTTCCAATGCATCTTATTCTATTCTCAATACAGCTTTATCTCTATCTCTCTCCTTCTCGTTTCCTGCGCACCTACCTCTATCAACTTTTGTTAATCTTGCCAATAGCTAAAACGATAATTAAATCGGAATGGAGAGAGTAGCTATTGCCTATTTCGACATGAGTACTAATTTTACGCTTTATGGCAATTACGTTGTTTTGAGTCTGTCAGTGTGATGCAACATTCCCAGAGTTGGTAACATGGTTGGCTGCATCGCACGACCATGTCATTTTCCTAAGCAACAAACTGAAGTCCCTAACACTAGCGTCATCTTCCCTGCATAAGCAAAGTCTCGAGAATACTTATTTTCACTTGTTTTTGCAGACAAGTTTTTGATGCAGATTCCAGAATAATTAATTTTCCAAGATAGGTCCTCAATTTGAAGGATGAATTTAAGTGGTCTGTGGTTCGAATCAAGGGAGAACATGTGCTAGTACATGAATTATTGTCAGCTCGTGTCTACCGCTCCGTTAGGAAACCACTGCGCTGTTACTGGTCTGGAAACCTCTTGCATGATATCTCTGCAAGATGGGCTGTCTTAGCAGAGTTGACTTGCATATTCTGACCTCAAACTAAACCTGTAAATGTCAGAGATTCTTACAATATGTACGTACCAGTGTACTACTAATTCAATCACTCCGACCATTCCAAACAAGTCCTGGAGACTGAAAATTGATGTCGCTAGATATATGTAATCCCTGTAGTTAGCATGCACAAATTATTTGATCAACACATGATCCAATAGAAACCGATGAAATACCTTTCCTATATCATGAGTTTCAGTACTTGGTATACGCATTATTGTGCAAATACAATATAGCTACATGAATGAATTGTATGCCGCGTCTCTTGTTGTCTGCTACTCCCTCCGTCCTAGAATAATTGACGTTTTTGACTTTTAAACAACATGTTTGACCATCCGTCTTATTCAAAAATTTTGTATAAATACTAAAACAAACATGTCATGATGAAAGTATCACTAATGATAAACCAAGTTATAAATAAATAAATAAATAATATTTGCATAAAATTTTTGAATAAGAAGAATGATCAGACACTAGCAAAAGAGCCCGTGCGTTGCCACAGGCTGATCAGAAAAACAATGTACAAATAAATTTAATGAATCTTAATTTTTAAACAAAATTGAATTTGACCATTCAAGTAATAAATGTCTTCAAGAGACTCATGAAAAATCTTGATTCCACAACAAAAACACACTCTGAAGAATTCATCTTGGCAGTAACATTACCATGAAACTTTATTACTGAACATGTATATATTATTACATAAAAAATAACCTAGCAAATGCATAGTTACACAAAATAGATATTGTTAATGATTACAGTGTCAAACGTAAATATAATGATACAAAAAAACAACTTTTCCTTTGTCGTGGATCAAGAGTGAACAGAACAAATAAGCTCTTCCAATAAGACTATAGCAACACATAGAAAAAAAAAATCAAAGGGCAAAATCTACCCTGCAATTCAAATTTGGAACCTACTCGGTGCAACTAATTAACCAACTCACCACGCCATGTTTTTGATCATATATGCATCTACGCTCTGCTCAAATTAGTAACTAATAATATCAATTAGTAGTAACACAAACCTAATTAGATATGCATTGCGCTACGGCTGCTGCTTCTCCTTCCATGACAGCGGCAACTATGCTGATGTCATCACATCGACGCGGCTTTGGATCTCGTCGCTGAGCATCTCGAGCATCTTGACGAACACCAACAACTCCTCCCCAAGATTCCACTTCTCCCCACAGCTCTGCATCGCTCTTATCTTCTCCGTGGTGGCGGCCACTGTAAAGATCGTGTGACCGAGAGGGGGGGGGGGGAATCGGTGCACTCTAGAATCTATTTCCAAACACTAACACCCAAGCAACTCCTAACGAGTAGTTCTAGTAACAAGGTAAAGCACACTAAGGAGTATCCTTAACCTATATAGCTAGTGGATATAGATAATACAAGCACACCACACTAGCAACCTAGCACAAGATATATGTAAAGCGGAAGACTTAAGCTAGGCAAGGCAAGGCAACTAGATAATTAGAGACAAGGCAACCAAAGATACTAGGCACACTAAGTAGAGTCCTTAGAGCTACTAGATAGGTTACAACAAGTAAACACACGAGCAAGGCAAACAAGCAATACTAATGAAGCTAGTAGGAACCAAGGTAAGCACACAAGCAAGATACAGGCACAACTCAAATACTACAAGCAATCATGTATAGAGCGATAAGTAAATGCATGTAGTAAAGGAGAAGGGATAGAGAATGCTCATGATTTTTCCCGTGGTCTCGGAAGGATGGCGCCTTCCCGTACTCCACGTTGGGTCACTCCCGCCGGAGTCTCGACCCCGTCCCTCCGCTCGATGGCGATCCCTCCTAGAGCACACTTCACCCTGCGAGTGAAGTCGCGGGCACGTCCCGCTGGGCTCTCTCCCGGGTACTCTTCCGGAGGTAAGGCTCCGCACTTGATGCGTGCCAAAGGGCGCTTCACTAGTGATGCTTCTTTCGCACGGGAAGCTCCAAGACCGTGTACAAACTTGTGTCGGCTTCCACAATCTCCTTGGACAGCTCAACACCGACGCCTAACCGGTCTAGGCCTTGCCATAGACCAAGAGTAACAGTCCTAGATGACTCTCTCAAGCCCACACTAGCCTAGAGATCAAAGGATGCAACTTGTTACTCTCTCAAGCACTAGGATCACTCCAAATCCTTCTCAAGTGCTTCACACTTCTCCCTCTTGGCTTCTTGGCAGCACCTCCCCTCTTCCCTAGGTCCAAGAGCACCTCAAAGAGGTAAACAACCGACTATATATAGGCCACCAACCTCAAACTAGCCGTTGTCCAAAAGTGCCGAGTCTGCGTGTTGACCGTACAATAGACCGTACTGTCCGGTCTCCATTCTGACCGTATTGTCCGGTCTTCACCAGACCGGCATCCAGAGAGTGCTGCTCCTCATCTCAGAGTAGACCGTATTGTACGGTCTCTAGGACCGTACTGTCCGGTCTCCACTTCTTCTTCAGCCAACAGAAACTTCTCCTTCTCTGTTGCTCTTCACCTGTAAGACCGTACCGTCCGGTCCCTGACCGTACCGTCCGGTCAACTGTCCGGTCTTCATTCTTCAACTTCCAGAAACTTCAGCTTCTCTGTCTGGAAAACTCAATAGAGACCGTACTGTCCGGTCCCTAGGACCGTACTGTCCAGTCAACTGTCCGGTCTCTATTTCTTCACTTCCAGAAACTTCAGCCTTTCTGTCTGGAATTCCACTGTAGACCGTATTGTACGGTCTCCATGACCGTACTGTCCGGTCTCTTCTGACTTCGTAGCTTTGATCTTCTTCTCGATCTTCTTCTGTCGCTGGACCCAGTGACGCTCGTCGTGCTCTTTTCGGCCCTGTTGGTCGTCTGCCACCTGCTGATACACATGACTGCGCCCCCTTCATTGGGCCGCTTCCTCCTCCTCAGGCTCCAACTGTGGACATTGGAACTGTTAAGGTGATAGCCTCTCTTTCCTCTTCTGTTCCCTGTTCGCCTGTCAATTTCATCCATACCCAGCACATGAACAAATTGGTTATTAATTTGGATACGGTTTTTCCTCCTTATATTTCTGACTGGGAGGTTGCTATGCAACTTGTCAAGATGGCTGTGGACCCAGGAATGGAGGAACCTGGAGAGAACTTGCTTCCACCGCCCTCGGACATGGCGACCAAGGGGAAGATGTTGCTGCTCCCTGCACCCGGGCCTGTTGGAGTTGAGTCGGTCAATGAAGATGATGATCTCATGGAGATTGAGGCATCTGCTTTCAAGAAGGCGCCCAACAAGAAGCGCAGATCCAAGAAGCTCAAGACGCCGCTCAACCCCCAGTTCCTCCGTCGCAGTGACCGCCTGAAGAATGTGTCAGGATATCACCACAATGCTGTGCCTGAACCGCAGATCGCTGAACCTGAATCTGAAGCTGAAGCTGAACCCATGGCAATGCAGCTGTATGAGCCAGCGCCTGTCGACCCTTCTCTGCCTCAGAACGAGCCGGCGCCCCATCTCTCCATCGACAACATGCAAGCCATAGCCACTGGCTTCATCCAGATTCAGCCTAGTGCTGTTTCGGCCGCTGCCCTCAATGCAGAGTTATCCGATGACGATGCAGAATAAAGTAGCTGTCAGGAGTTTGAGTTTGGGTCGAGCTATGCTCTGTTATCTTAGTCTTTGTTCTATTGTCAGTCAGAAACTTGTGGGTTGGTCTCAGTTGTGCTTGCTTTTATCCAAGTGTGTGATGTTCGTTTATGACATTGTGGTGCTGTATGGTGTGGCCCTATCTCACTTGTTTTGGGGTGCAAACCTGATTACAATGAAGCTATGGTACCAGTATGGTCAGTTTGCTTATCTGATTTATGCGATAAGAATGTGTCTTTTTTTGATCTGCAATGAGCGCTTTGCCACATCGTGCGTCCTGCCGATGCGCACTCCTATTGAACAGAGTTCTACTCGTTACAACTCTGGCTCCTCTCCCTCACAATGGTTTCCAAATGAGTAACAGCAATCGTAATTGGTCTTTTTTGGGTTGGAATGTGAGAGGGATTAACTCCCAAGCCAAATGGGATAATATCAGACAGAAAGTCACAGAATCGGCTTGTCACATTGCATGTTTTCAAGAAACAAAGAGAGAGCAGTTTGATTCTTCTTATATTAGCAAATTCTGTCCAAGGAATCTAAACAAATTTGCTTTTGCGCCATCGGTTGGTGCTTCTGGGGGACTCCTAACTGTGTGGAATGGTGCTCAGTTCAATGGCCATGTGATGTTAATTAATTCTTATTCTATTACAATCAAATTTACATCTCTGGCTGATGGGAAGGTCTTTCATCTGACTAATATTTATGGGCCAGCAAATCAAGTAAACAAGGCTACTTTTATACATTGGCTGTATAATTTTGACACTACTGATGTGGATGACTGGATGCTTATGGGTGACTTTAATCTGATAAGATCACAGGAAAACAGAAATAGACCTGGTGGCAACACAAATGACATGTTTCTCTTCAATGACATGATCATGCACTTGGATCTGGTAGACATCCCTTTTCAGGGAAGGGAATTTTCCTGGTCTAACATGCAGGACTCTCCTTTATTGGAGAAATTGGACTGGGTTTTCACTTCATCCACCTGGACTCTATCCTTCCCTGACACTACTGTTACTGCTCTTGCCAGACCTACCTCGGACCACACCCCTTATGTGGTCAAAGTTGGAACTAATATTCCAAAATCGGTTGTTTTTAGATTTGAAAACTATTGGACTGAATTTGCAGACTTTCTCTCGGTTGTTGAACTTCACTGGACCACTACGCCCTATTTCAGCAATGCTGCGAAAACCCTCTCTGCTAAATTCAAACAAGTTAGACTTGGTCTGAAAGCATGGAGCAAGGAGTTATCCAAGTTAAACAAAAATATCAATAACTGTAGTTGGGTGATTGCCTTATTAGATGGACTGGAAGAGCAAAGGCCTCTAAGCATTCCTGAAAGTAATTTCAGGAAAATACTGAAGAAGCATCTTGCCACTTTGCTAGCAGCCAAGAGAACATACTGGAGACAGCGTGCAACAATTCGTTGGGTGAAGTTTGGAAATGAGAATACGAAGCTATTCCAGGCAGTAGCCACCCAGAAAATGAGAAGTAACCTCATTTCACACTTAACCCTACCTGATGGGGTGATTATTAGTGATCATAGCCTGAAAGCAGGTGCTCTATGGACTTCATTCAAAGAGAGACTCGGCATCACTGAATATTCTGGCATGTTGTACAATCTTGCAGATTTAATTCAGCCTGTGGACTTGCCGGTTCTTGATCACCCCTTCACCTTGGAGGAGATTGAGGCAGCTCTCAAGGATACACCCCCCGATCATGCTCCAGGTCCGGATGGATTCAATGGTCTCTTTTTAAAGAAATGCTGGCATATTATCAAAAATGATTTTCTTAGATTGTGTAATGACTTTGCTGCTGGCAACCTCTGCATTGAAAGTATCAATGGGTCCTTCATTGTTCTAGTTCCTAAGAAAGATAACCCTCGGACAGTTAATGACTATAGGCCTATTTCGCTGCTCAATTCATCTCTGAAGCTGTTAACCAAGATTATTGCCAACAGACTGCAGGCTGTGATTCTGTCAGTGGTGCATGCTAACCAATATGGCTTCATTAAGGGAAGGACAATTCAAGACTGTCTTGCTTGGTCATTCCAATTTTTACACTTCTGTCAAGCCTCAAAGAAGGAAATTGTCCTCCTAAAGCTTGATTTTGAGAAAGCGTTTGACAAAGTAGAGCATCAAGTTATTTTAGACATGTTCAGAGCCAAAGGATTTTCAAGCAAATGGGTTTCTTGGATTGAGAAAATCCTAATTTCAGGTTCTTCCTCTGTGTTGCTCAATGGCATTCCAGGAAAGCCATTCAAATGTAAAAGGGGTGTCAGACAGGGTGATCCACTTTCACCCCTGTTGTTTGTCCTGGCAGCAGATTTGCTTCAATCCATCATTAATAGGGCAACTAGCTTAAATCTACTGAAGCACCCTCTTGGAGATAATTTTGGTGGTGACTTCCCCATAATCCAGTATGCCGATGATACTTTGCTGGTTCTACCTGCAGATGCTCCACAACTTTTATGCCTCAAAGGACTTCTTAGAAGCTTTGCTGATTCGACTGGCCTTAAAGTGAATTTTGATAAATCTTTTCTGGTACCCATCAATGTTGATGATGCGAAAGCCCTTCATCTTGCAAGAACTTTTGGCTGTGTTGTGGGCACAATGCCGTTTACATATCTGGGCCTGCCAATGGGGACTACCAGGCCTTCAGTTGAGGATTGCATGCCACTTTTGCACAGAATGGAAAAAAGAATGATGGGGATTAATAAATTTTTAGATTACTCGGGCAGGCTTCTCATGGTAAACTCAGTATTGTCTGCCTCTCTTACCTTCTATATGTGCACTATAAAAGTTCCCTTCACCATTTTAGACCAAGCTGACGTCTACAGAAAACACCTTTTGTGGGATGGTGGTGACATCAACAGAAAGGGTTCTTGCCTTGTGGCCTGGGATTGTGCCACAAGACCAAAAGATCAAGGTGGACTGGGAATTGTGAATCTAAGAGCCCATAATACTGCCCTGCTCCTCAAATTTCTTCACAAATTCTACAACAACCTGGATCTCCCATGGGTTCAGATGACTTGGAAGCACCTATATTCCTCTGACAAACCACCTCATACATATAGGCCAAGGGGCTCTTTTTGGTGGAAGGATGTCATGAGATTGGCTACGAACTACTTCATGATTGCGAACTGTAATGCCGTGAAAGGAAATTCATGCACTTTCTGGCAAGATACTTGGAACTTTGGAGTGCTTCGTTGGCAATTTCCGCAGCTATTTTCTTTTGTCAGAAACAAAGATATTTCAGTGTCCACCTTCCTCAATCAGGACCATCAAACATCACTAATGCTACCTCTGTCCATGGAAGCTTATGCACAGCTGCAAAGTCTCCAATTTTTAATTCAGGATTTCTCAGTTAACCCGGATGAAAGTGATCGTTGGTCTTACATCTGGAGCTCAGGAGAATTTTCCACGCACAAAGCATATCTTGCATTGATTGGGGACTGTCAGGCCTCGCCTTGGTTCAAGTGGATGTGGAAATCCTGCTGTAAAAGCAGACTGAAATTTTTCTTCTGGTTGCTTCTACGAGACAGATTAAATACACGCAACCTTCTGAGAAGGAAAAACAAGGCCCTGCCTTCATATAGCTGTGTGCTGTGCAACACCCAACAAGAGGAGACCCTGCTCCACCTCTTCTTTCAGTGTCCATTCAGCAGGTGGTGTTGGACCTTCATTGGCGTTCAATGGAACACACACCTGGAACCCGATGCAATGCTTCTTGACTCAAGGCAGCGGTTTGGTAATAAAATTTATCGGGAAATATTAATAGTGGCGGCATGGACTATCTGGTGTCATCGGAATGGTATAATTTTTGATGGTCAGACACTTAGCTTGAGCCGATGGAAGAGGTGTTTCAAGGATGAGTTTGCGCTGGTTGCTTTGAGAGCTAAACCCAGCGTTAAGATTTTGCTAGATAATTGGTTTTGTAATATTAGTTAACTTTTTTCTTTAGGGTCTTTTTTTGGGCCTGCGGCCTTTGTAAACTTTGTAAATATTCTTTTATAAAATAGAAAAAAATGAGTAGGGGGCTCCCCTGCTGTTCGGTTCAAAAAAAAAAAAAATCTTCTTCTTCCAAACTTGAACTTCTTGGTTCCTTCAATCCTCTTCTGCCACCCTAGCCCCTGAGAGACTCACCATGCATCCAATGATCTCTATAACTAGTGTGTACTAAGAGAACCACCTCGAACCCTCTTGATAGTTCGGTTTTTCCTATGGACTCAAGCTAACATCTATCCAAGCAACACTCGTTTGGATCTAGCATGTCCTTAGCCTTGATCCATATCTTCTCCGCGACTCCATCAAGTCCGTTTTTGTGTCGATGAAGGCAACCAATCATCCTTTTCATTAAGTTCATGGTGTGTTGACGTTCACCACCAACGGACGAAGCTTTCTTCATATGTGACCTATAAGATCTCACAGAGTGTTAGTCACATTCATGGTTCTCATCCTATCACCAAAACATTCATATCTTGGGGTTTCCCTAGCTCCAATGGTCATGAAGCTTACAGCCACCCGCACACACTCCGCCGCAATCAGCACCTTGGTTTCCTCCATAAGACACATAAGCTTGCAGCTCCCTCTCATCTCTGAAAATATAGGTCACCTTGGCCTGTAGGATCCATGTCATGCAATTAAATCTTTCAAACTTGGATCTCTATATATCTTTTAACACAAGAAAATAAATGTCACAGGGTTCATATTAGAGTTTGCAACATAATATGCATTTGTTAACTTTTACTATATATTTTTTATCAAAAACAATGGTCAAATCTTGGAAGTAAAATTAAAAAAATTATTTGTGGAGATTGTATTAGCAGTCACTTCTCTTCCAGTATTCTTTACTTTGTAACTGTCACTTCTACTTCAAGTTCCAACCCACACGGTACTAAAGTCTCTTCATTCCATCCTAGATAATTTTGTGAATACCCATCTCCTGATAATCTAGGTGGATGTCTTGTGCTTCTGTGAATACCCATGCAGACCTATGTCAAGTGCAGTTAAGCAAAACGGGCATTGTCTGCCGAAAGAAGGATCATATTTGGACGGTCTTGAAAAGGTAGGAACCCTCAGATAATTTTAAGCTAGTTAGTCAAACCTACGCCCAAATAGCCATCCCTTATCCCAGCAGTCATTTACTCATTTTCCCCTCCTTCACCTTGAACATCCCCCCACCCCCCACACGCACAAAAAGGGAAAAAAAAAGGTCATGTCAGCTTATTGCTGCAATGGATTCCTGTCCGATTTTAGAGTACATTTTCAGGTAATGTAAGTGATTTAATGAACTTTCAATTTTGTAACACTACATGGTTCTCACCTTTCTGCCAATAACAGTTCACATCAATCAGACAGCTGCCACAACCCAAACTCTTCTCTCTCCGTCGGGTTATTCCAGAATAGTTTCATGATCCATGGTTACCTAATGTCCTTAGTCCAAAAAGTTCTTTTTTTTTTGAAGAACTGGAGGGGCAAGCCCCTACAGATTAATATATTGATATAAAAGAAAAAGTCTCTGTACAGAAAACAAAACTACAAAAAGAGAAAGAAAAGAAGTACAAAAAGATAGCAAAGCGACTAAATCATATCCTGAATCCATTGTCCAAATAGTTCTTACTGTTCAGTCATCACATTCTACAAAAAACAACAGTGAAAGTTCATAATAAAGGATAGTAGATCTTACATGATCTGTAGCCATGTACGAAGGAGAAGAATCTATCAGAGTCCTTAGAATTTCAGAGTACTGACAATGCATTTCCGCACCAGAATCAGTTGACATACCTTGAATCTAAAAATGAGAAACCACAAAGTTACTATGTTAGATGAGGCGGTGATGCCTGATGTCATTGGTACTAAACATTTTTCTGAGAAGTTCCAGAAAAAGAACCTGCACCTTACAAACACACCTCAAGTAAGGTAATTTAAATTGATAGTTTAGAAGGAACATGACGTGAATACAATGCATCTATTTATTGACTACCACTAAGCAAACAAAAAAAAAAACCTTGCATATGATTATTGTGAATTGAGTCAAATGTCATTCCATGAAGTTTTTTTCTGCATTGTCTAGAACAAATTGGAAAGGACAAACATTAGCATATATTTGAAGGACAGTTCACACCAGCGTGGTCAACTAAAAGTTATGGCATTTAAAATAAGGAAATGATATCAATATACCAATGGGTGCAAACATCCGTCAAAACGGACAGCTTCAAAGAAGCGAAATTTGCTGCTTGGACCAAAAATACAGAATGTCAATGCTGTATGGAAACTATAAAAAAATGGTGCTACTTACCAGTGTCTCAAGAAGAGAATACCTTCTTTACAAGTTTCATCTTGATGAGCAATATATGGTACACCTAAATCGTGATCCTGATTAATAATACGCATGAGGATGCTTGTCCTGCATTTGCAAAAGCAACTGGTGCAATTAGAGGGACAGGTGGGAAAAAAAGGGATTAACCAATACAGAATTGATAATTTATCCGATGCTCCATGAGTTACCCAGTGGAGATGAGCGATTTGTCGTGACTCTGTAGCACATCAGAAATGATGTCAAACACACCTTCACTAACGAAATCCCTAACAAGGAAGAAACAGATAATGTTTAACATCCAGATAAGCTATTAGGTGATCATAAACTAACCCCTATTGCACGCCTGATCATCGGAGGCTCGTCAATAAGCAAATCATATAGTGGTCCCAAATCATCATCAGTCAACAGTTGATGCCTGCAAAAGAAAACAGCAAATCATATAGTGGTCCTAAATCATCATCAGTCAACAGTTGATTCCTGCAAAAGAAAACCCATCATATTTCATTTGTTTCGAAAACAAAAAGGCCATATGCCTTTCACTTGTCTGCTACCAAAAAGGGAGAATGCTTGGTAAGTAGCTAAACCAGTCGGACAAAACTTTTCTGATAGGCGGAAAGCTCATACAATGAGAATCTGTGTGCACTCATCACTCCCCTCATCCCTCTCCAACCTAAACCCATTTATCACTCCGGCACTATCCTCTCCTCTTAGAAGAAGGCTGTTATGCCAAGCCCATCATCTAAATTAACATCACCTTGTCATTTTATTTAAGCTTTCTCAGGTGACAAGTGAAAATATCGCGAGCAAAGTTTTCACATTCAGTAAGCTTTAATATTCTTAAAATCAACAGAGAAAGAAGGTTGCGGATGCCACACATTGATATGGTAAAGTACCCTAATCTTGCACACTCCACTACTTTGGGGTCTAACACAACAGCTCAAATTCCGACAATACTGAACAATTCAACTGTGGGTAGATGTATGGGGAACAAGGTGCTGTGAAACAGAGCAGTTTGGGAACATCATGCAAAAAAAATATCCACATGTCAAATTTGTGTCAGAACAAGATCCAAACAGGGTTGCCATGGGCATTCCTTCCTCCCTGCGCATCATATTCAGTTCAAGTCATACAACCTATACAGTCACACAAATTGCAGCACTCTGATTATTGACGAACATAAACTGCAACAGTACCTAAAGAATGAGGAGCATTCACCAGCTGAACAGTGTTATCGTGCGGACGGTGAGAAGCACGATGAACTCGTTGACATTGCAGACGGTGAGGCAGGTGCCGTCGACGGCCACGAGGTCGCCGAGCTGCGTCCCCGAGGAGGTTCTTGGACTCGACCTTCAGGTCAAGCCTCAGAGCCTCGCCGTCGCCGCCGCCGCCGGACGGTGCCAGCAGTGGCCCGAGGCAAGGGAGCACGAACGGGGGAACCTCCTCCTCGCCGTCGGAGGACGACCCGTGGTCGCCGTGGTCGGTGGCACCGCGGCTGGTGGTGTTAGGCTGTACGTCCTCGCCGCCGACGCCGCCTTGATCTTTCTCCCCTCCTACGGCTCCGCTCCTACGGCTCGCGGAGGCGGCGATTTAGGTTGTGGAGGACCGAGGGAGAGGGAGATCGGAAGGAGTTGGGGAGGAAAGAACTTGACGAGAGTCGGGACGGGGAGGGAAGAGAGCGACCGAGCGAGGCGTGCTTGCGGACGTGCGAGCGAGGACACGCGGGCCCACCTGTTGGCGCCGTTTTTCGGAGAGGGAGGGGCGCGACGCACGTCGCACGGGAGTGGACTCATAAGCCAAATAATAAGGAGTAAAGATGATGTCTAAAAGTCAAAAGCGTCAATTATTGAGAAAGAGGGAGTATCTTTTTTCTCTGTTAAGAACAATGGTTAAGTGATACTAGGACCCTAAAAAAAGTGATACGGTACTAGGTTTGATGAAGAATGATGCTTTCCACGATTAGGCGGCCATGCAGTTGACTTGCAAGATTTTTAAAAACAACAATACGTACTGAAATCGAATAGTGTACTGATTCAACGATGCTTTTTGAGAAGGAGCGATGAGAAATCCCATCATCGATCACTGCATTTCGCATCCTGGAGGACTATAAATATCCATGCGGATGCAGTTCCAGACTTCCAGGCAGAGTCCAAAGCAAACAGCAGAGCGAGCCACAGACAGAGAGAGAGAGAGAGAGAGCGATCGAGATGGCCGCCCAGGACACCATTAGCCACTTCTCTCATCCGGGGCACGAGCTTGTGAAGCGGCACTACACTTGGTCGTTCAGCTGCGACATGTGCCTCGAGGCTCTGTCGGGCTCCGGCTACGGCTGCCGCTCCGGCTGCGACTTCTGCATCCACGACTCCTGCGCCGCCCACCCGCAGACGCTGATATCCTCCCCCGCACTCCACGCGCACGAGCTCGTGCTCGTCCAGACACGCCGCGACGCGGCGCTCGCCTGCGACGTCTGCGTCGCCGATGCGCCCCGGGCTCCTTCCTCTACCGCTGCCCGCCGTGCGGGTTCGACATCCACCCTCGCTGCGCGCGGCTGCCGCAAACCGCCGTGCGCAGCTCGCGGCACCCGGGGCACGACCTCACGCTGGTCGTCGCCGAGGGCAGCAGCTGCGCCGCGTGCCACCACCAGTACGGCGCGGGGCGTGGCTGGTTCTACCGTTGCTCGGCGTGCAACGTGGACTTGCACGTCTCGTGTGCATTTGGCGGCGGCGAGGCGGGGAGCAACGCTGGAGCTTGCCGCGACCGGAATAACCATGCCGTGACGCTGGCCGCTGAGCTTATTGGAGCAAGGTTCCAAGCTAAGGGTCTTAACGCCGCGCTTGACCTGTTGACCCCTTCCGGTAAGTTCTCCCTTCCATGCGTAGATAGACCGGAGCTGCTGCTACTGCATCCAAATTTTGTCTAAAAGATTTGCCCATAACAGCTTATTGTGGTCTGGGAACATGTTTACAATGCTTCTAACCTTTCCATTCATTGTACAGATCCTGAGGAACGGAGGAGGAACCACTTCTTCATCTGAAATTGTCGACGCGTTTGCTTCGCAAGCCAGATGAATAAAGTGTAGCAATCATTTTGTCGCAAAATAGCGTGTTTATGTTCACAACTTCATTTGCATCGACAAAATGTTCACAGCTTCACATGAGAGTTTGTTTTCTTTTTCTCAATGCATATGGTTGGAATACTGCGTGCTGTATGCATCTTCATTATGAAAATAAAATATTCGTTTGTGTTTGACATCCATATGAGAGGAAGTATTTACATGGAGATACAAGGCCCAACAGTTTAATACTCCCTCCATCCCAAAAACAAATGACATCTTAGGTTTGCCCCAAGTCAAACCATTTTAAGTTTGACAAAGCTTCTACAAAAAAGTAACAATATTTATGGCACCAATAAAGTACCATTAGATTCACCATGCATGAAATATATTTTTCATCTTATACCTATTTGGTGTCATAAATATTGATATTATTCTCAATAAATTTGATCAAACATAAGATAATTTGACTTAGGACAAACCTGAAAAAAAATTGTGGGATGGAGTTAATACCATAAAGTGAACCAAATTCTAGTTTTGGTGTCCGAGAAAAAAATAACAGTTAAAGTACATTTCATTTCCTATAATTAATTGATTTTTGTTCCGTGAAATGGTAAAATTTGCAAAGTGTATTTCACAATTAGCTCTGAGTATTTGACACCTCAATAAGAAAGAGTGATCCCAGATAACCAGTAATTACTTAAGAAGGGCATAACGCCTAGCAAAAATTAGCTCGATAAAATATTAATCACAAGTACACTATGTGAAGAAAAAAGACCCGCCGCCAACAGCCGCCGCCAACAGGAGCCGCACCCGCCGCTCGCGCCGGCAGCCCTTGGGGCGCCTTTCCTCTGCCGCCGGCTTGGGGAAGGCTGTCTCTCGGGTTGGGGCGTGGGCGGCTGGGTGGTACTCGTCAGGTTTGAGGTCTAGTTTTTTCTAGTTAGGGTTAAGTTTAGGTGTCTCCATGGCGGATTTGGACAAGGAGATGACGGCGGCGGCGTCGAAAATGGCGGCGGTGGCGGCAACTTCTACAGCACGAACATGGTGGGCTCAGTTTTCAGACAGTGATGGCAAGGCAAAGATGTTATCGCCGATCATGAATAAGGTACTCCGGCCCCTTCTTTGTCTAGCTGTGGTTCTTTCTGACCATGGCTGCGGGCTAGTGAGAGTTTGGTTTCCGGTGACATCCGTATGGATGTTAGTTGGATTTGTGTTCTCCCACGTTGAATCTGGTGAAGGAGGCGACGATGAGTTCGACTACAGGCTCATCAACGGCAAAGTCATCGTATTTGCGTGCGGAAAGTTAGCAGTTTACCCTTCTTTTGCGAAAGGGATGGGTTTCTTTTTCCGTCCCCGTCAGTGATGAGGATGGCGGTGGTGGATGGTGAGATGGCCGTGTTCATTCAGATCGGAGTTTTCATCCGTGGCATATCCGTCTGGGATGATGATCCTAGATGGTGGAATTTATGGCTTTTTCAAGGTTTCTTGTCTCCCATCAGTGGAGGTGGAGTTGTGTGGGTTGTAATCAGGGGATGTAATATGCTTTAACATTAATGGAATTCCCTTTTCGCAAAAAAAAAAAAAGTACACTATGTGAAGATGAATTGAAGCGTACACCTCCTGGTTGGGTTGAGGGGCCGAGTCGACGACGCTGCAGTCCGCTAGAGTCAATCCTATGTGTGTTGCCGTTTGATCTCCCATGGTCTCCACGTGGCAGCCATCCGAGTAGGGTCTTCGCACTGGGCTTATTGCGGACGGTGCACACCCAATTTTTTGCTGTACGTCGCGCAGAAGTCAGAACAGAGTACCAAGCTTATCCTCTGTTTATCTCAAAAAAATAAAAATAAAACCCTTCTCCTCTGTCTGCCTTCTCCCACGTGCGCGTTGTCTCCCTACCACTTATTTATAGGCTGTGTATTAAGGGTCAGCATGAGCGCGGCGGAGCATGCAGCCCGCCTTGTAACATATGCTATACATGAATAATGAATTGTTGTGTCAGCTCGTATCTACTGTTTTGTTAGGAACCGCCGATGATTGAGTATGATACTCTGCGCAAGATTAGGCTGATTGTGCTATGCATGACTGACTTGCATATTCTGACCTCGAACTAACCCTATTAATGCCAGAGATTCTTACACCATGTACGCACTCAAAGAAGTAGGAGATCAATTCAAAGACTACTACTCCAAACAAGTCTTGGAGACTGAACTAAGGATGCACGTCTTCAAAGTTTTGGATTGTGTGTCGACCCAAATTTCTCTAAAATTGATCTAAATTTCCCACCATCTTAGGAAGCTAATAGAGAAAATGAACTAGAGGCTTGGACTCACAAATACCTACTCCCTCCGGTTTTAAATTGTTGATGTTTGACTATTTTTGACTTTCGTTTGACCGTTCTCGTCTTATTCAAAATATTAACTTAAATATGCAAAATTATAAGTTATATTTCAATTTCCTTTAGTGATGAAACTAATCATAACAAAATCTATGATTATTTTTTAAATATTTTGAATAAGACGAATGGTCAAACGTAACTTAAAAAAAGTCAAACATCAACAATTTAAACCGGAGGGAGTATTAGGGCGTTCAGACGTAACCTAAAGGATATGTACTCCCTCTGATTGTCTATTATGGCGTTCAGACAACAATTATAGCGCAAATTTGAACTGAAAAGCTTTATGTGTGAATGACAAAAATAAAATAAAATCGGAGGGAGTGATCCCTGTAGCTAGCATGCACAAATTATTTGTTCAACAAGTGCTCCAATAGATATCGATGAAAAACCTTTCTTAGATGATGAATCGCTCAGCAGGGTTTTTAAAATCGAAGATGGACCGGTAAGTCCAGTTTCCGACCGGTAATAGGTCAAAATACATCGAATTTTTAAATACGCTTCAAATTCAAACTCAAAAAATGATGAACCGGGAAACCGGACTGGACGAGTAAGTCAATTTCCAGCAGTTTCGTAATCCTGCTCTTAAGTACTTGGTATACAAATTACTGTGCAAATTTAGTGTAGCCACATGACTTGTATACTCGGGATGTTCGGTTGGAGGATTGCAGTTGGACTGATTCAATAATGGTACAATAATGGACTGATTCAAGGATGCTCTTGGACGAGGACCGTTCCTCATCACTATATTTTTGTACCATGAAGAACTACAAATATCCATGCGGATGCAGTTCCACTGTCCAAATCAAACACATCCAAGAGTCCAAAAGAACAAGCAGCGAGCCGTAGAGAGATAGAGAGAGATGGCCCGCCCGGATTCCATTAGCCACTTCTCTCATCGGGGCACGAGCTCGTGAGTCGGCACTATGTCGGCCCGTACCTCTGCGACATGTGCTGGGAGCAGCTGACAGGCCCGCCTACGGCTGCGGCGCCGGCTGCGACTTCGCCATCCACGACTCCTGCGCCGGCTACCCGCAGACGCTCTTCTCCCCCGTGCTCCACGCGCACCAGCTCGTGCTCGTCCAGATACAACGCCACGAGCTCGTCTGCGACATCTGCGTCGGCCGATGCGGCCCGGGTTCCTTCCTCTACCGCTGCCCGCCATGCGGATTCGACATGCACCCTCGCTGCGCGCAGCTTCCCCTCGCCGCCGTGCGCAGCACGCGGCACCCGGAGCACGACCTCACGCTGGTCGTCGCGGAGGGCCGTTGCGCCGGGTGCCACCACCGCGGCACGGAGCGTGGCTGGTTCTACCGTTGCTCGGTGTGCAACGTTGACTTGCACGTCTCGTGCGCATCCGGCGGCGGCCAGGAGGGGAGCGACGCTGGCGCTCGCCGCGACGAGTACAGCCGTGTCCAGGAGGCCGGCGGCTTTTCATCACTGATGCTCCAACTACAGGCTTTACAGAATAAGGGTGACAATGTGAGCCCACCCGGTAAGTTTCCCTTGCATGCGTAGACCGGAGTGTTAGCTGCTGCGTCCAAATTTTGTCTAACATTTGCTCATTTACAGCGTGCTGTTATCTCAGGCTAATTAATTTTCCTAACCTGAATGATGGGTGATTTTTAAAACTTGCGGAGAGCATTTTGAACTATTTTTTTAATAATGGCAGTGCTGAGTAAGTTTTAAAACTTGTGGAAGACATTTTGGAGAAATATTTTTGCAATAGCTGCGGTGTGTAATTTTAAGATATATTAAGAATTTTTAGACTTATATTTTCATAATGACAGTGGTAGGTAATTGTTCTTTTTTAAACCAAATATTAATTTAATTAATAAGTTTCTTCATTAACGAAGTGATCAAATTAGCCATCTGTATCTAGTCTTTGTAAAAATATTTAGTTGTATCCATGCTCCTTAATGCCTATTTTTTTAATCTATGCACTTAAATTTTTCATGTAAATAAAAAATTGCTAGATATGTTTTTTTTCACCCGTAACCTTTTGGACCTGATTCACTAGTGATTTTATCACATTACTAAACTGAAAATTAAAATAGATCCTAAGGGCGAGTACGAAGCTTTGGAGAAGTATGGAAAAGACCTGACAGCTATGGCGCGTCAAGGAAAGCTTGATCCAGTTATTGGAAGAGATGATGAAATTCGCAGATGCATACAGATTTTATCTCGAAGAACAAAGAACAATCCAATTTTGATTGGTGAACCTGGTGTCGGGAAAACAGCTATAGCTGAAGGGTAGGAAGAAAAGGGACACACATCATTTTGCCTTGCAAAGTAAATTAGTTGTTCTAACTTGGTTTTCATATCTTGTTTAGGCTTGCTCAGAGGATTGTACAAGGAGATGTCCCTCAAGCTCTGACAAATCGTCAGGTATGTTATTCTAATTTTCACTACATCTGTCCTAAAAAGAATGGCATTTTGGCTTTGTCTTAAGTCGAACTATTTAAGTTTGACCAAATATTTAAACAGTATCATTAAATATACTTTCATCTTATCCCTATTTAATGTCATAAATGTTGATACTATTCCCTATAGAGTTGGTCAAAGCTGAAATAATTTGACTTAGTACAAAACTAGAATATTAGTTGTTTTTTTTTTTGCCATGGAGAGTATGTTTCTTCAGGGGTCATATGGATTTATTTGTTTACGGAAACTCGACCGTCTTGTTTCCCACGAGGCCACATCTCATGTTTTTCCAATACAGTTCTGGAGCACATCTTCAAATTAGCTGGTTGTTCTGTTTGACTTTTGGAGATGTATCTTGAAATGCTTTTAGCCAGTTTCAGAAGTCCGCACTTTCTTGAAAAACTTCTACTGGCAAAGCATTCAAGATACTGGCTTTAGCCAGTTTCAGAAGTATCAGTCGTATGCCTGTTACTAGTTCTGTGAAACTTTTGGATTGACAGCACCATCTAACAATGTGTAAGGCATTTTTAGGCATTAAACCACTCTTATATTCTAACCTTTCATTATTTTTTTAAACAGCTAATTGCCCTTGATATGGGTGCTCTGATTGCTGGTACACAATATCGTGGAGAATTTGAGGATAGGCTGAAGGCTGTTCTCAAAGAAGTCACAGATTCTGATGGACAGACCATTCTTTTCATTGATGAAATTCACACTGTCGTTGGAGGCAGGTAACATATTCCATATGCCATATGTTTTCTTGATTCATTGTCTACTAGATTTGTTTTCTGCATGTACCAGTATTAAACTCGCTTCAAATTATTTTATTTTGTTATACCCTTTTCCCCCTATCAAAATGACACAGCATAGTTGATACCACTCGGTGGCTGTTGGCGGGGCTGGGGCTGTTGCCATCTTGTTTGCATAAGCTCACTTGTATCTCACACTACCTACTCAACTCTGTGCCAACGCACCTGTGCTGGCATTTGTTCCACCATGTTAACCTGAACTTTGTTGGGTCAATATATTTATTTATTTGTCTGGATATTTTCCGGATTATATTGATGTATTTGGATTCTCTGTATTAAATAGTACTATGGGCGGAAAAGAATATGGAATGCAAAATTGTGAAGCATAGTCCCCAATAAATGCATTCTCCCTATTTGTCTTTATTATTTATAATGTGGGGGAAAGTAGATGCTCCAAACAAGCGGTTAAATTCACCGTTTAGTTTCGAATAAGAGATCATTGAAGGGCATGGTGCAATTGTCTTGATCAATGATTTAAATTCCCAACTCAATGGTTTTAAGTGTTAGATGTTAACATGAAACTGCATGTGAAAATTTTCTTGATTTTGCTACGATCAGCATATAGCCATATAGGGCATTTATGATTGTTTCCCTCATCCAGGTGCTACGGAAAATAGTGCAATGGATGCTGGCAATCTTCTGAAACCAATGCTTGGGAGAGGAGAGCTACGTTGTATAGGCGCAACAACCCTTGATGAGTACCGCAAGTACATTGAGAAAGATCCAGCGTTGGAGCGTCGCTTCCAACAAGTTTATGTTGACCAACCTACTGTTGAAGATACAATCTCTATACTCCGAGGACTCCGAGAGAGATATGAGTTGCACCACGGGGTACGCATGTCTGACAGTGCCCTTGTAGCTGCAGCTGTTCTTTCAGACCGCTATATCAGTGGACGATTCTTGCCCGACAAAGGTGATTTGTTTGACTCATTATCATTGTAATTTCAACTGCTCAGACTGTGAAATTATCACACCATTTGTTTCAAGATCTTTTGTGATCATTCTAATAAGTGGTTATGATTTGTTGCAGCAATCGATTTGGTCGACGAGTCAGCTGCCAAGTTGAAAATGGAGATAACATCAAAGCCGACAGCTCTAGATGAGATCGATCGTGCTGTATTGAAGCTTGAAATGGAGCGACTTTCACTAACAAATGATACTGACAAAGCATCAAAAGACAGACTATCCCGCATTGAAGCAGAACTGTCTCTCTTGAAGCAAAAACAACGCGAATTGACTGAGCAGTGGGATCACGAGAAATCAGTGATGAAAAAAATTCAATCTATCAAAGAAGAGGTACTGTATGAATTTTCTATAATGAAATTCTTCATTATTGACCAACAAAGTTGGTTTTGTCGGACAACTTACTTACATCTACCTGTTGCAACAGATTGACAGGGTAAATGTGGAGATTCAGCAGGCAGAGCGTAGGTATGATCTCATTCGCGCCGCTGAATTGAAGTATGGTAGTCTGATTGCCTTGCAGCGCCAGCTTCAAGCGACAGAGAAGGAGCTAGATGAATATCAGAGCTCTGGGAAATCTATGCTAAGAGAAGAGGTGACCCAAGATGATATTGCTGAAATAGTGAGCAGGTGGACAAGCATTCCAGTTTCTAAACTAAAGCAGTCTGATAAAGAAAAGTTGCTCTATCTGGAGGAAGAGCTGCATAAGCGTGTTGTTGGACAGGATCTTGCAGTAAAGGCGGTTGCAGAGGCCATTCAGAGATCCAGAGCTGGTCTGTCTGATCCAAATCGTCCCATTGCCAGCTTCATGTTCATGGGACCTACTGGAGTTGGCAAAACAGAGTTAGCAAAAGCGCTTGCTTCTTTTATGTTCAGCACTGAGGGAGATGTTGTTAGGATTGACATGAGCGAGTACATGGAGAAGCATTCAGTCTCAAGATTGATGGTGCTCCGCCAGGTTATGTTGGGTATGAAGAGGGTGGTCAGCTAACAGAGGCTGTTCGTCGGATACCTTATTCCGTTGTCTTGTTTGATGAAATTGAGAAAGCTCATTCAGATGTTTTCAATGTTTTCCTTCAAATATTGGATGACGGTAGGGTTACTGACTCACAGGGCCGGAAAGTGAGCTTCACCAATACGGTCATTATCATGACATCCAATGTTGGGTCACAATACATATTGAACATGGATGAAGAGGGTGGGTCATATGATTCAGCATTTGAGAACATAAAGAGGAGGGTGATGGATGCTGCAAGAAATGTATTCCGCCCAGAGTTCATGAATCGCATAGATGAGTATATTGTTTTCAAGCCTCTCGAGAGAGAACAAATCAACAACATCGTCAAATTACAGGTAACACTTTGTAGGAATCAAATGTACTACAGTTCCAAAACATTTACATTTATAAATGTCAGTATGGAAAAAATTGGGATGGTAACTACTTTATTTCAAAATTGATGGTACCATGTGTGGTATCAATGACATTCCATATTTAACATGCTGTAGATGATGTAGTGACATAATTTTTTGTTCTCCTGCAATACAGCTGGCAAGAGTACAGAAGAGGATCGCAGACTGCAAGATCAAACTCGAAGTTTCACCGGGAGCAGTTAAATTTTTGGGAAGCCTTGGGTACGATCCAAACTATGGCGCCAGGCCGGTGAAGCGAGTGATTCAACAATACGTGGAGAATGAACTTGCAAAGGGCATCCTCAGAGGGGATTTCAAGGATGAGGACAACATCTTTGTAGACATCGAGGTCACGTTGCCATCCAATGGACAACTTCCGCAAGAAAAGTTAGTTTTCCGGAAAGTTGGTGAGGAATCAAAACTAGCTGCTGAAGATGAGAAGTTATCGCTGTTCGATTATTACTTTAGGAATCCACTAGCTCCAGTACAAAACACCCAAAACACCTACTGGACGAGTAGTTCTCGACTACCTTTTGCATAACAGAATGCAACAGACGAGCTGTGCCTGCTTGATCACGCAGACACATGTCCATGGCGATGTCCACTCGCTGATCTCCAGGTCTCATCCTTGCGACCTGCAGAGGAGGCTGACAGTTTTCAGTTCGATCCCACACAGACTTGATCGGTAGTTTAGGAGTGGAGAGGGAAAAACGTGATCCTCTCATGGGGAGCCATCCTCCCTTCTTATATGTGTGGATCGGCCTGGGATCGGGGCCAAGTTAGTTAGAAAAGACGCCCCCATCAGGGCGCTATTTAAGGGGCATAATTATTGACGTGATTAGTCATGTTAATTAAGAAACATATATGTCCCCTTCCTTAAGCATTACTTTGCAGGTAAGCCTGCTAGATTAATTCCAACATTCTCCCACTTGATCAAAAGGCTTAACACTATAAGTCCGCTTCTCATAAAGGTAACACACCAAAGTAAAGCAGCGTAGTAGCAAAAAAAGCGGAACTGAAGTTTCGATGCTTATAGTGCATATTCTTTATCTTGTAATGGAAAATCATTGATGCTTATTGGGAGATGGTCTGTATAAGTATGGTCCTTGTGTGCAGTTTGTTTTCATACATCATTATAGGTGCACATTTACTAAATGGAAAATAAACTTATTCCAGAATCTGATTTGAGATCTCACTTTAAGCAGTAGGATGTCATTAATCTTAATGCTAGCAACATTAGAGTCATACCTATAGTGATTGGTGCTCAATACTTATTTCATAAACATAATACGCAATACTTATTGGAGCATCGAAGACAACTTTTGAGCATTGTACTTTAAACATCAGTCGATTCTTGATTCTTTCACATCGTCGTGTTTGGCAGAAGCACGAATATGTTACTCGAACAGTCCATGCCGCCTTAACAGATAGAGTGTGTTCTGACGAGAATTTGTATACTGCGCGCAGCATCGGTCTTCTAGAGACTAGCTTATTTCAACTTGGTGAGGTGTTGCTCTAATGAAACCTACACCGTTGTAGTTTTACTTAGCCATTTCGTACTAAACTTTTGTGTATCAATCAGATGCTAAGGTATACAAAATTGAAGAAAAGAACCGAAGTAGCTATTACTTGCAGAGAACACTTGTGGCTTTATTTTGCTTGGTATTGGAATCGCATCAGAACCATTTCTTCCTTAGGTAAAAACATCACTGTTGAAGGGAAAATACATTGCTGGCAAGAACTTCACAGGATGGTGTGGGCTTATTCCAAATTCCTCAATCCTACGATAATGGAATATCTCCCTCTAAAAAATCCTGAAGATGAGCTATAGGCTGTTTTGTTAGGAACCACCGCTGATTGAGCATGATACTCTCCGCAAGATCAGGCTGATTGCGCTATACATGATTGACTTGCATATTCAGACCTCAAACTGACCCTATAAATGTCAAAGATTCTTACACCATGCATGTACGCACTCAAAAAAGTAGCAGACCAATTCAAAGACAACTACTCCAAACAAGTCTTGGAGACTGAAATTGATAGACAGAGATGTGTACTCCCTATGATTTTTTTTTATGGCGTTCAGACTAGAATCATAGTGTAAATCCGAACCGAAAGCCTTTATGTGCATGTAAAAAAAAAGGATCCGAGAGAGTAATCCGGCTGTAGCTAGCATGCACAAATTATTTGTTCAACAAGTGCTCCAATAGATATCGATGAAACTTAGTTCAGTACTTGGTATACAAATTACAGTGCAAATATAGTATAGCAACATGAATTGTGTACTAGCTGTGCCAACACCACGTGATGCCTGCTACCATTTTTATGTTAAAAACCACCGTTAAGTGATAGCTTTGACTAATGATGGTCTCCACGACGATTAAGCTGTCACGCAGTTGACTTGTAACTTTGAAAAACAAAAATACCAACCGAATAATGGACTGATTCAAGGATGCTCTTGTACGAGGATCGATGAGAAGTCTTCATCACTAGATGTGGCTTCCCGGGAAGGCACCCTTGGTGGCGTTGCATTTTTAACTCTCGTTTTTGCATCCTGAAGAACTAGTACAAATACCCATGCGGATGCAGTTCGATCCAATGTCCAAGCAAACACATACAAAAGTCCAAGAGAACAATCAGAGAGAGAGAGCGAGAGAGATGGCCCAGCAGGTCACCATTAGCCACTTCTCTCATCCGGGGCACGAGCTTGTGAAGCGGCACTACGTCGGGCCGTCGTACTTCTGCGACATGTGCTGGGAGCACCTGACTGGTCCCGGCTACGGCTGCATCGCTGCGACTTCGCCATCCACGAGCCCTGCGCCGGCCACCCGCAGACGCTCTTCTCCCCAGCGCTCCACGCGCACCAGCTCGTGCTGCGACGTCTGCGCGGGGTGCTGCGCCACGGGCGCCTTCCTCTACCGCTGCCTGCCGTGCGGGTTCGACATGCACCCGAGCTGCGGGCGGCTGCCCCAGGCCGTACGCAGCACGCTCCACCCCGGGCACGACCTCACGCTGGTCGTCGCCCATGGCCGCTGCGCCGCGTGCCACCACGCTGCGGGGCGTGGCTGGTTCTACCGTTGCGTGTTATGCAACGTTGACTTGCATGTCTCGTGCGCATCTGGCGGCGGCGAGGGGAGCAACGCTGGAGCTCGCCACGAGGAGAACAGCCTTGTCCTGACGGCCAATCTTATCGGAGCAAGGCTTCGACAACAGGGTATATAGAACGCGCTTGACCTAGTGAGCCCTCCTGGTAAGTTCCCCTTGCGTGACTTGCTGCTGCGCCCAAATTTTGGCTAACATTTGCTCATAACAGGCGTACTGTGGTCTGGGAACATGTTCATAATGTTTAGCACTGTGTTCTGTATTGTGTGCCCGTGCATTTATGCGGTTAGTATTTTATTTTATGATATTAAATGCATCACTAATCTATTATTATCTTAACATATTTTTTGTTGCTGTTATTTTCAATTGATAGTTTTCTAATGAAAATAGTGTGTAATCAGTCGAGATGTGGAGAGCATAAACTAACTTTTAAATAATGACATGATGGGTATTTAACTTCTAGTGAGTAATTATTTTCATTATTTTATAATAAGTACTTTTTCTTTTTTTTATCGTTCGGATCAATGTGGTAATATTTAGCCCTAGAGTGCGAACATGATGATTCGGTTTCTTACCAAATATTAAGTTAATTAATAGATTTGTCCATTTAACTGTACAGATCCTGAGGAACAAAGAGGAGGAGAGGAACTACTTCTATATCTAAAATTCTCGGCGCATTTGCTTTGCGAGCCAATGAATAAAGAAAGTGTAGCTATCATTTTGTCACAAAATAGTCTATATCAAAATTGAGTTTGTTTATGTTCACCATTTCATATGAGTATTGTCAGACTCACATTTTTTTTTATTCTTTTTCTTCGTGAAATGGCTCACCATATATAAAGGCATGCACACTTACCCCTCTAAACGCACATACGCGCATTCTATCTTACGAAGGTCTCCAAAGGACTGGGCCGGCTGATCTTGAGATTCATGAAGTCACCGCAGACGCCTCGCTGTTGAGGGGGACACGTCGCTTCTCACTGAAACACTAATTAGCCGTAAACGCGAGCACCCGTGCCAAGTCTAAGACTTGAACCCGAATAGGCAGGTCCCACACTAGAATCTTACCAACTCTATTGATGTGAGGCAGGAAACTTTGAAAAAGCCGCAAAAATTCACCATCTATGATCACCATCCCAGACGGATCTGCCACGGACGGAAACTCTGATCTGAACGAATTGGGCATCTCTCTCACCACCACCACCGCCGTCCTCATCAGCGACGGGGGAAATTGAAACCCAACCCTTTCGCAAAAGAGGGGTAGACTAATATTCCACATGCAAGTGCGAAAAACTTACCGCCGTCGAGCCCGTACGTATAGCCGAGCTCATCGTCACCTCCTTCATCATATTTGCAGTGGGAAAACACAAATCCGAGCAACATCCAGCTGAATGTCACCGCAAACCAAACTCTCAGCCTACAACCATGGCCATAAAGAACCATGATGAGACAAAAGAGGGGTCAGAGTAACTTATTCTTCAACGATGATGGCGCATTCGACTCGCCATAACCGTGAAGACGTATCCTCCTTCAGTGTTCCATGCCGACGAACTTGACGCCGCTGCCACCCTCTTCGACCGAACCACTAGAGAAACCCCAACTCTAGCAATCTCCGCGGCCACCGCGGCAAAACCTAACTATGTAAACTTAAAGCAGACGCTCGGATTTTTTGATGTCGCGCAGAATAGAGTACCAAGCTTCTCTGTTTGCCTTCTACCATGTGCGTGTTGTCTCCCTACCACTTATAGGCGGAGCAGGCAGCTCGCCTTGTTGGTACTTACAAGGGAGAAGATATGCTATATATGAATAATGAATTGTTTCTTTGAGTCGAAAAAATATATATCAATTTGTAGCTGAGCACGTTTACAAAGTTTCTAATTTTCCCTTTAATTGTACAGATGTTACAGAACGGAGGTACTACTTCTAGACCTGAAATTCTCGACGCGTCTGCTTGGAAAGCCACATGAATAAAGTGCATGCAACCAAATGGAGTGTGTTTATGTTCACAGTTTCACATGAGTATTTGTTTCTTTTTCTCGATTCATGGTTGGAAATCTGTGTGCAACATCTTAATTATGAAAATATATTAGTGTACGAAATCAAAATGAATGCCATAAAGAGTGCGAAACTAAAAAAAAAAGACGAATAGTCAAATGTAACTCAAAAAGTCAACGGCGACAATAATTTAAGAGTAAGTATTATAAGAGAGAACATGTGCAATACATACTTGTTATGTCAGCTCGTGTCTACTGGTTTGTAGGAACCGCCGCTGATAGAGCATGATACTGTCCGCAAGATTAGGCTGATTGTTTACATGATTGACTCACATATTCTGACCTCAAACTAACCCTATAAATGTCGGAGATTCTTACACCAGGTACGCACTCAAAGAAGTAGCAACCACTTCAATTCAAAGACAACTACTCCAACAGAAACAAGCCGTTGGAAACTGAACTTGATAGATAGGGATATGTGCTCACTCTGATTTCTTATGACGTTCAGACAAGAATCATAGTGCAAATTTGAACTGAAAGCTTTGTGTGAATGTAAAAACAAAAAGGGATCAAAGGGAGTAATCCCTGTAGCTAATGCACGAATTTTTGTTGAACAAGTGCTCCAATTATCGATCAGAATCCTTTCGCAGATGAAGAATTTCTTCAGTACTTCGTGTACAAATTACAGTGCAAATTAACATAGCATAGCTAGAGTACATGAATTGTTACTGCGCCACACCACGTGAGTCTGCTAGCTTTTTTCTGTTAAGAACCAAGTGTTAAGTGATACTAGCTTTGACTAAGAATGATGCTTTCCACGACGATTAAGCTGTCATGCAGTTGACTTGTAACAGAATAATGGGATGATTCAAAGATGCTCTTGACGACTGATAGAAATCTACTTCATCACTACATTTTTGCATCCTTAAGAACTACAAAATATCCGTGCCGATGCAGTTCAAAGCAAACACATACAGAAGTCCAAAGAGAACAAGCAGCTAGTCAGAGAGAGAGAGAGAGAGCGATCGAGATGGCCCAGGACACCATTAGCCACTTCTCTCATCCGGGGCACGAGCTTGTGAAGCGGCACTATGTCGGCCCGTACCGCTGCGACATGTGCTGGGAGAACCTCACCGGCCCCGCCTACGGCTGCGTCGCCGGCTGCGACTTCGCCATCCACGACTCCTGCGCCGCCCACCCGCAGACGCTGATCTCCTCCTCCGCCCACCCGCCGCACTCGCTCGTGCTCCTCCAGACGCGCCCCGACATGGCGTACACCTGCGACGTCTGCGCGGGGCGCTGCGCCACGGGCGCCTTCCTCTACCGGTGCCCGCCATGCGGGTTCGACAGGCACCCGCGCTGCGGGCGGCTGCCCCAGGCGGTGCGCAGCGCGCACCACCCCGCGCACGACCTCGCGCTCGTCGTCGCCGACGGAAGCTGCGTCGCGTGCCATCTGCGCCGGCGTGGCTGGTACTATCCGTTGCTCGGCGTGCAACGTCGACCTCCACGTCCTGTGCGCATCGTCTGGCGGCGGCGAGGGAGCACGCTGGAGCTCGCCACGAGGGGTACACGCCTTGGCCTGATGGCCAACCTTATCGGAGCAAGGCTCCTACAGCAGGGTTCACAGACCGCGCTTGACCTAGTGAGCCCTCCTGGTAAGTTCTCCTTGCAAGAGTAGACCGGACTTGCTGCTGCCCCCAAATTTTGTCTAATATTTGCTCATACAGTTAGTACTGCGAGTTCAGATTTGAGCTGTGGGTGACCGTTGGGCTCACGGGTGGGCGAGAAAGAGGAAAGGGAAAGAAAAAGAAATGCTATTGGTCATGGCTGCTAAAGGAGGACGTCTTATGCATAGGGCGACCTACAGGATTCAACCTGTAGGTCAGCCTAATAACCCATCAAATTTAGTCCATTTAAACCACTTAGCCTACCAACTACCGTCAATTTTCAAACAACAGTTTCACATTTTTTGTAAGATTATGTCAACATTTTCAAACAACTGAGTCAATATTTTCGGCAAAATATTGACATAGAACATCTAAAATGTTGATGCAGTGCAAACAAAATGTTGACGCAATACATTCAAAATGTTGATGAAACTTTCAAAATTTAAAAAATTCAAAAAATATCCAAATTGGATCTCATTTTGTAGAATTAATTGTAACAAACCACTAGGTTCAAACGGATTTGAAAACGGACTTACGGTTTAGGAGAAAAATGCGTTTTAAGTTTGAAAAACGATTCTTTTTCTCCTCTCCTCCCACCCGCCCCAATCAGAAGGCGTCACGTGTCGCCCAGCCATGCTCTCCCTCCTCCTCAATCGGCAGCGCGCCTCAGCCGTTTGATGTGTTTTTGTACGAATCTCAAGCGTTCTATTAAATGAATCCTATAGGGCGGGCTACGTATAGGATTGGCCCTGCTAAAGTGCTCAAAATTTTGCTTGGCTGAATCTGGGGTGAGCCGCGGCCCACCCGTCTACCTTGCTGGACTCGCCCCTGTTTATGTGTTGTGCCTGGGGATTATCTCATTAATCAATTATTATCTTAACATTGTTATTTTTACCACTTATTTCTAATTGATTGTTTTCGTAATGACAACAATGTGTAATTAATAATGATGCGGAAACCATTTTGAATTATGTTTTGAATAATGATAGTGGTGGGTAATTTTTTTAAAACTTTTCATAACAACTGTAGAGAGTAATTTTTGGAACTTGTTATAGCATTTTGGGTATTGTTAAAACAGAGGTGGTCGGCAATTTTTAAAATATATGATGGGCATTTTGGACATATTTTATAATGACAATGGTGGATAATTTTTTCTTTATTGATTCGATTAACGTGGTATTACTTAGCTCTTGAAAGTGAACGTGATGATTCTGTTTCCTTGCCAAATATTAAGTTAATTAATAGAATTTTTTTAACAGATCCTGATGAACGCACAAGGAGGAGGAACTACTTTTATATCTGAAATTCTCGACGCCCTTGCTTTGCGAATGATGAATATTAACTAATATATTTTTTTTCATTAACTGTACACATGAATAAAGTGTAGCTTTTTTTGCGAATGATGAATAAAATGTAGCTATCATTCTGTCATAAAATTGTCTATACCAAATTGCATCGAGTGTTCTCATGAATATTTGTTTTCTTTTTCTCCATTCATATGGTTGGAATTCAGCGTGCTGGGTGTTGAGAAAGTTTTCCTTACAGTCTTGGGCCGTGAATTGTGCCATGACCCGCCATTCGTTGAATCAAACACTGTATGAGAACGCCTTGAAGACATATTAGGCATAGACCATCACAGATCCTAGAGTCAGCCCAAGAACAAACATCTACAGGACTACAGGTCTCATTTCTTTGGGGCAGAAGACCAGAGGTTGCAAAGAATAGGGAAGCTAAGCTAGGAGATCGGAGGAACCGAGGAAGGGCTCCATAACTTTGTCACTAATGAATCTGCGAGATCGATTCGATCTTCCCGTGGCCCTCAGCAATCTCGCCTTTCATCCTCCACTCTAGTAGGCTGAGTAGTCTTGCCTCCCTGAGTCACCTTCTCCGATCTCTGGAGAGGAACATGGTGAGACCCTAGTTTGGTGTGAGATAGAATCCCAGGAGTGAGGAGGATGCATGGAGGAGGTCAGGGGAGGAAGAGTAACCTCATAACGCTAGAAGTCGTCACCAGGGGTGAAGAAAGGCGGAGGCGGAGTCCTAGCTCTTGAGGTTGAAATGGGTCGCGAGCGGCGACGGCGAGGAAAATTGTCCAACCTGTCAGATGGGTCCAGGGGAGCAATGTTTTAAATCTCCAGCTAAGGCCTTCAGCTGCCAGCATCAAAATCAGCTAAGAGTAGCTATAGCCAGCTATAGCTGCAGCTAAGCCATTTAGCTGTTTTACAAATCTGAGACAAGAAACTTAACAAAACACTTGACAAGAGACAAGATACTTGAGTACTTTGAAATCAATAATAGTTTATCACTGGCATACGTTTATTACAGAAACATGACAAGTACTTAATACTTATCAGCAAGTCAACATAGTGCATTCTACTCATCAAAATCAGAGGCGTCGGTAGAGTTATCATCGCATTGCATTGAAATGCTGGCTCTCCATCTTCTGAGTCGGGTGATGACGGCGCAGGTTCTTTACGCATCAAATAGGCTGAGACTTGCCTGTGTACTTGAGTAGCGGCCAACCTCCCGCTAAATCAGAGCCTATTTAGCGGCTAAAACGACAAAAGGCCCCAGCAGCTCACATGCCTCCACAATGTCATTGTGATGAGTCCAGCCCAGGCAAGGAATGGATATGGAAAGCCCGATGCACCGATTACGCAGTTTAGCATCGCACACCAGGTTAGACGACCCTCACGATCCGACTACGACGAATGAACCCGAAGCGCCAATGCAATCGCTGAACCGCAACTCTGGTGGGCCCCCTTGGGGAAAGGCCCAATCACCCCAAAAGACTAGTCTGATAGGGGAAGGGTGGCTCTCCCTTTTAAGGTGGCTTCCTCCTCCCAAGCTAAGCAAGGTAGGATTATTCTGAGGCTCACACGGTCGCCGCCCGACTACAACTGGGCCATTTGGGCCATTTGGCCCATTTATGTTGCGTCTTTGCCAACGGGTAATAGTGGAGAGATGTCCTCATCATTCTCCCCTTCTTAACAAGGGCCTAGCTCTGATACCAAATGATGAGTCCGGCCCAGGCAAGGAATGGATATGGAAAGCCCGATGCACCGATTACGCAGTTTAGCATCGCACACCAGGTTAGACGACCCTCACGATCCGACTACGACGAGTGAACCCGAAGCGCCAATGCAATCGCTGAACCGCAACTCTGGTGGGTCTCTTAGGGAAAGGCCCAATCACCCAAAAGACTAGTCTGATAGGGGAAGGGTGGCTCTCCCTTTTAAGGTGGCTTCCTCCTCCCAAGCTAAGCAAGGTGGGATTATTCTGAGGCTCACACGGTCGCCGCCCGACTACAACTGGGCCATTTGGGCCATTTGGCCCATTTATGTTGCGTCTTTGCCAACGGGTAATAGTGGAGAGATGTCCTCATCACATTGGTTGGTGGGCCAGGCCGCCAAGGCATGCATGAATACGCCATGCATATGATTGGGTTCATTACCCTTTTTTTGAGGCATATGATTGGGTTCATTACCTTTTTTTTAGGCATATGATTGGGTTCGTTACCTATTTTGAGGCATATGGTTGGGTTGGTTACATCGCGTCAATAATGCGAGCAGAAAAGTTTTATCGATTGATCCAGGACGATATTTTGTCTGGCTTGATGGATCCGTTACTGGAACGAGGAGCGAAGGACCGTTGAGACATGACTCTCAATTTGGTTGCAAGATGTGGATCTGGCCACCACCGGTCTTGTCCTCTACCCGAGGTTCAGACATCACGGCAAGAATTCATCTTTAACACTCTTTCAACACCATTTCTTCTCACTAGGCCCCTCTGCTCTTCAATCTTCCTGACATCTGTGATTGCAGTCCTGCCTCCGCTAAATCCCGAGAGGTATGTATGGTGCTGCTTGGCTCCTTCAATTCGATTATGCATGAGATTTTCCTTTCTCCCTTTTCCAAACGTGTGGAGATTGAATCCCTTTCCATTTTTTTTTTGTTTTTACCATTTTCTCTAATTCGGTCTCTAGTCCTGCCTTCGTGAATTCTGTGGAACCCTGGGTAGATGTCCAAGTTGGATGTTATAACCGCAATGTCCCCATTGACATAAATGAGATCAGCTATCTGGAAACTTTGGAGCAGCTTCGTCTGACACCGCTGCTCTTTGGCTACTGTAGAGAGGAGCAGGAAGAGTTGTTTTTTAGCTCGACCTGCTCCCATGAATAGTGCGTGAACAATAGGAAGCTGAAGCAGATGAGAGCAGTGCAAATGCACTCTTAGTAGTAGTAGCTAGATAGATAAATTTCAGCTATTCCTGAAGTAGCTATCTCTGACTCATCCTTCAACATAATTCAGAGTTTAGAAAGAATAGTTGTCGCTGGGCGCAAATACACCTTCATCTCAAATTCCATCTATGCGTTGTTGTGGACGTTTGAATGATGATAATAAAAGAAGCGGAATCTTGGGTTTCCTGTACTGGCTACCAGCACTGCCCTATGAGCAATCTGATTGCTCATGTGGTGTTGAATGGGTACATATACCAGATCTGTACGTATCTGGTAATGTCTAGGTATCCATCAATGTCCAGAAGGGTACATCATCAATGCATATCTCTTTAGTATGCCACTGAGCTTGTCTGAATAATGAGAGTGTTCTGAAGAACAGAGCAAATCAGTCTTTGTTCCGATTAAGATGTATAATAGGGCTGCCACTTGATAACCATTTTACTTTGCATGTTTCCTTTTTATTGCCTTCTGCGGTTACATACGGATCTGACTTTTTTTTCCCTCTTTTGTTGTCTGAGCTTCTTTGTGTCAAGCCTCAGCCCCGACTACGACGACTAGGGTACATATTATGTTGAACATTTTTGCAAAGCAAAAGTCTAATATTAAATTTGTACTTTCAAACTGGAAGAATATTTTTTTCAAAATAAGTGCGAAATTGGAATGAACTGTGTTCACTTTGAATTTTTTCAAAATAAGTGCGAAATTGGAATGAACTGTGTTCACTTTGACCAGTTATGGACTAATTATCAGTATGTATTCTCTCGTAGTAAAACTTCCATCTTCAGCGTTGGGATACACAATCTGAAACCTGTTGGAAAAAAAATAGCTAAGTGGACGGCAACCAAGTAAAAAATAGCTAAGTGGAAGTATATGGAACATAGCAATAGCAGGAAGAAAATTTGAGGAGTTTTACGGTGCCCCATACCACTAGTATATACTAGTGGTATTTAAAATATATATTAGTGTATTTAAAGTATATACTAATAGGATTTTAAATACTACTAGTATATACTTTAATATGACTAGTATATACTGGTGGTATGGGACATCGTAAAACTCCTCAAAATGTTGCCGTCCACTGAAGTATATGGAACTTCTTGTTGCTATGTTCCATATACTTTAAGATCAGAGGACTCAGATGTTTCAGCCAACAAATATATCTAGTATTTCTTTGAATGGTTGTTGTGAAGGCGTTAGTACATCTGCACATACTATGAAATTGAGGGAGCAGAATGTTTGCTTTTTGAACCAAAATAAATTGATTTTAATTTTGAGAAAAAACATATTGCCGTCAGTGTTTCTAATTTTTCAGAATTGCTGTATAATCGAGGAGAACAAAAATATTTTCAACAGCTGAGGGAACTTTAACAATTGATGCTTCAGAATGGAGAACAGTCTACCGGTCAACATCCATGAGTATCAGGAACTCGCCAAGAAAGCGCTACCAAAGATGCACTATGATTTTATCAATGGCGGAGCAGAGGATGAGTACACACTTAGGGAGAATATTGCCGCATATGGAAGAATTCTGTATTATTCACATCATCAATAATTCCGAATGTCATCAATAAGAAGGACCTAATTTCTCTATGTGGATTCTGCAGGTTACGACCACGAGTTCTTGTAGATGTCAGCAGGATAGACATGTCAACAAGCTTGTTAGGATATGATCTGCCGTCTCCCATTATTGTCGCTCCAACAGGGCACCAAAAAATAGCAAATCCAGAAGGTAGGAAACTCCATTCATCTGAATTGTAAACTATAAATTTTATCATATACCTCCTGGTAATATCTCTACAACTCTCCGTCAAATGTTCATTTCAGGGGAGGTGGCTACAGCGAGAGCTGCAGCAGCATGCAGCACCATAATGGTAACTACTACTGATCCTTTCCATCTGATGTCTTACCTGTGTGTCCTTTGTAGATTGTTACACGTGCTCATATATGTCATACAGGTGCTTTCCTTCTCATCCAGCTGTAAAATTGAGGAGGTTGCTTCCAGTTGCGACGCCATTCGCTTTTACCAGTTATATGTATGATGCCAGGCATTATCTTATAACCTAATAAGCTCCTCTTCTGTTGTTGTATCTGATGTGTTGAAAAATTCTCATTGTGCACCTTATTAGATATACAAGAGAAGGGATGTTTCAGCAACATTGGTACGCCGGGCTGAGAGTTTGGGATTCAAGGCAATTGTTTTGACAGTTGACTCACCGGTGCATGGTAGGCGTGAAGCTGATATCCGAAACAAGTACGGTTCTGGATCCATATCTACTGAATATTGATTCAGCCAATTAAATTATGTTCCTTTACATATCACAATTTCATTCTGCCAATCAATTGCTGCTGAAGATTAAGAATGGATAAGCGCTATTGCCTTTCTATGATGTATCTGTATCCTACATCTTTTCAAGATATTTATACAGAACATTTTGATAGATTTGGCTATCACGATGTTGCAAAAAATAGTTTATTTTCTTTTCTGTTGTGGTGATCTCAAACCGAGCTGACTGTCCGTGCAGGATGACCGTGCCACCACGGAGGGCAAACCTTGAAGGTCTCATGTCATACGACGACGACCTTGACTCTGTGAGTGAAGCGCCTGCTCAACGCGAGCCATGATTCAGAGCTACAAAAATAAAACATATTCACAGGCATGAAGGTTTTTTCCCCATCTGAAATGTTGAAGCATGTTCTTCTCATCGTGATCGTCAGGAAGGCGGCTCGAATCCGGGACGTTTCGCAAACCAGATGATGGATCAATCGTTGACATGGAAGGTACAGAAACAGCAGCACTGTTTTGAGAACAGCATATATATGGCTCTTGATACTACCGTCCTGCCGACAGGACACAGACACCTTGAATTGCATCGTGTAAAATGACGGGATTGTTGCATGCATGATGCAGGACGTGGAGTGGCTCAAGTCCATAACGACCCTGCCGATCCTGCTCAAGGGCATCGTCACCGCCGAGGACGGTAATAAACTGCCATAAAATCGATCGCTGTCGACGTACGCCGTGGTTACCCGTTCTCTGACTCTGCTACGGCGTTTTGATTGCACAGCCAGGAAAGCGGTGGAGGCCGGGGCCGCCGGCGTGATCGTGTCCAACCACGGCGGACGGCAGCTCGACTGCGCGCCGGCCACCATCTCAGTGCTCCAAGAGGTAACGACAGACAATATATGTCAGCCGGTGTCTGTCATGAACCCACCCACACGCATTTACCTCCTGACCTTCGGCGATGATGGGGAGCCCGGAGCCAGCCACCATGCATGTGCCGGCGCGCGCCACAGGCAAACTGAGGGTGTCGTCGTGTTTGCGTGCGTACGTGCAGGTGGTTAAGGCGGTGGGCGGGGCCGTGCCGGTGCTGGTGGACGGCGGGATCCGGCGTGGCACCGACGTGTTCAAGGCGCTGGCGCTCGGAGCGCGGGCGGTCATGGTGAGCACAGAGCACTCCGTTATTTTCTGCCGGCGAACGTTCGTCATCGGCGGGCACAAAGACAGGTTTCTGACGTTGTTTGGGTTGTGATTGCAGGTGGGGAGGCCGGTGTTCTTCGGGCTGGCGGCGAGAGGGGAGGCCGGGGCGCGGCACGTGATCGAGATGCTCAACGCGGAGCTGGAGCGGGCCATGGCGCTCTGCGGCTGCCGGAGCGTGGCGGAGGTCACCAGGGCGCATGTCCAGACCGAGGGCGACCGGATCAGGGCCATGCTGTAATTATACCTTCTCAAACTGCCTTTTTATTCGGTAGATACGTTATATATGTTTGAAATTGTAAAAGTGGAATGACAATGACACAAGCGGACATTCTTTATTGCACAGTACATCTGTATTTATACACAGGAGGAAGAGTAGTGGGCAAGTCTTGTTGTGCCAAGAGTCACACTGTTCGCCAAAGGACGTTTGTCCAAAGGGTCCGACTACTTCGTGAGTGGGAACTGGATGTTCCCCTAACTGGTCACTTTGTATCGTAACACTCCCCCTTGATCAGTTGATCATCGTACAGTGCTTCTCCTCGAAAAACCCTGTGGGAAAAATATGAGGAGATATGTGGTTTGGTATGCTGTGAAAAACTCCTTAAAACCCAGTGGAAAATGAGGAGAAATTGATTACAGCATATATGATTACTTCCTCATCGAAACTCGAGAAAAACCTTTGTGAAAGAAAAACTTTGAGTTTGGAGAATAGTATATGTCTTTGATATCACCTCAGAAAAACCCCTGTGGGGAAAAGATAGGTAATATGACATGTAGCTTGTAAAGATATTGCCTCATTAAAACCTATTATGAGAAAACTCGTTGAGCAAAACTCATATAGGAAAAAGAGTACAATATGATGTTTTGACAAGGTTATCTCAGGAAGATACTCCCCCTGATTCTTGCAACTCTTTAAGTCTTCGCATACCAATGCCTCGAACACATTTAGTAAATGAGTGAGCTGGTAGTGACTTAGTGAACAAATCTGCGAGGTTATCACAGGATTGTGTTTGCAAGATGTTTATCTCACCGCTTTGTTGAAGCTCATGAGGATAAAACAATTTAGGAGTAAGGTGCTTTGTGAGATTACTCTTAATATAACCTTGTTGCATCTGAGCAATACAAGCAGCATTATCTTCATAGATAATGGTCGGTCCTCCAATGGGACCAATTCCACATGACTGTTGTGTAAGATCAATGAACCTAGAGCGTGGTTCATAGGTTTTGGTGATTGATGTCAACATGATCAATGGGACTAACAAGGTTTGCTAGTTTGCAAGATGTTTAGTCTCATGGATGTAGTGACACACTATTGGAGTGCCAACACCTCAAAGGTTGCAAGGAAGTTGATAAAGAGGAGAAGTGAACATGAGTACTACTCTACGAGGTGACTACTACGCACATGAGGTAAGAGACAAGGTGAGTATGTCATGTGTTCTCTTCTATGTATCATATACCTTGACATACTCTTAATCATCATGTTGGTCTTGCCTTATATCATATGCCATGATGATCTTGTCTATTATGTGATGATGTTCTTGTCTTATGTCCTATGCATATTATATGATGCTTCGATCGGGTTGTCCTTTGTGACAACTAGATCATTGTGACTAACATCTTTGGATGTAGGAAAGGTGTTCATGCATATTCTTTAGGTCACATGAAGAAGCTTCGTTGATGGATGATGACAAGGATCAAGGACTTAATGGAGGTCGCGGTTTGAGAAGATGGATCAAGGCTAAGGACATGCTAGATCCAAGCAAGTGTTGGCTTGGTGTAGATGTAGGCTTGAGTCCATAGGAACAACCGGACTATCAAGGGGGATCGAGTCGTTTCTCTTAGGTCACACTAGTGGTAGAGGTATGTGGATGCTCAAAGAGTCTCTCAGGCACTAGGGTGACAGCAGATGAGAAGAAGAGCCAAGTGGACGAAGTTTGGAAGCAAGAATCGAAGAAATGATCAAGTTCAGCTTCAGCAGAGAAGACCGGACGGTACGGTCAAGGAGACCGTATGGGTACGGTCTCTAATGAAGATCCAGACAGAGAAGACAAGGTTCTGGAAGCTGAGAAAATAGAGACCGGACTATAGACCGGACGGTACGGTCAAAGAGACCGTACGGTACGGTCCCTATTGGAAGAAGCAACAGAGAAGACGAAGTTTCTGTTGGAAATGAGGAAAGGAGACCGGACGGTACGGTCCTAGAGACCGTACAATACGGTCAGAATGGAGACCGGACAGTCCGGTGGTCTTTTGGCCATGAAGATGTCAGAATCTGGAGATCGACCCAAAAGGAAAGTTGTAGAGAATTTCAAGAGCTTTCCAACGGTATATGGTGCACCTCTATCGAAGTTCGGAGCTAGGAGTTATGTCTAAAATACTACAGACTGCCTGGAGGAGACCGGACTGTCCGGTCATGAGCACCGTATTGTACGGTCAACATATGGACATGAAGATGACCGAATCTGGAGATCAGCCCAAAAGGAAAGTTGTGGGGAATTTCAAGAGCTTTCCATTGATATATGGTACACCTCCATCGGAGTTCGGAGCAAGGAGTTATCACCGAAATACTGCAGGCTGGAAATGGAGACAGTACAATTGACAGTACTGTACGGTCAATTGTACGGTCCTCACTGAGACTGGACACTTTCGGGGCAACGGCTAGTTTTTGAGTGGAGGGCTATATATAGCCGGTTGCTTGACCCTTTGGGGTGCCTTTGGCCATTGTTATCAGTGGTGAAACACAGTGGGAGCCAAGAGGATGCAAGAGAAGCACATGGAGAGGCTTTAGAGAGAAATCTTGGTGCTTGAGAGAGAGGAGAAGCACATGGAGAAGATTTGGAGAAGAAAGCTTAGTGCTTGAGAGGGTTGAGAGCATCCATCCACCTCTAGGACTAGTGTGGTCATAGGGAGGCGGTCTTGGTTTGTTACCCTTGGTCTATGGCAAGGCCTAGACCGGTTAGGCGTCGGTGTTGAGCTTGCCAAAGAGAGTGTGGAAGCCAACACAAGTTTGTACACGGTCTTGGAGCTTCCCGTGCGAAAGAAGCATCACTAGTGGAGCGCCCTTTGACACGCATCAAGTGCGGAGCCTTAACTTCGGAGGAGTACCCGGGAGAAGCCCGGCGGGACGTGCTCGCGACTTCACTCAAGAGCGGTGGATGGTCCCAAGGAGGAGAGCATTGCCGGTGTGTGCGGGGTGAAGCCCGTGACTTCACTCGAGGAGTGAAGCGTGCTCTTAGGGGACATCACCGGCTTAAAGGGTGGAGTGTGCTCTAGAGGGGATCGCCATCGAGCGGAGGGACGGGGTCGAGACTCCGGCGGGAGTGACCCAACGTGGAGTAGGGGAAGGCGCCATCCTTCCGAGACCACGGGAAAAATCGATGAGCAATCTCTTACTCTTACTCTCTACTACTTGCACTTGCTATCTTGTTTATCTTATATGCATGTAGTAGATCTTGTGCTTATCGTATGATTGCTTGATGATTGTTTCCGTGTGCTAGCTCTATGTTATCTCTAGTGATATGCGCTTTCCTTATGTGTACTTACTTGCTCATAGCTCATACACTTGCTTGATATCATCTAGTGATCTTGGTTATGCTTTATGTTGTATCTATCTTGTTATCATGATCACTAGCTTGAGCTTCCCCATGTGTTACTTATATGCATGCTAGTTCGCTTGTCTATCTATCTTATATACTAGCATGTGTAGGACCTACTTGAGCTTCCGTATGTGTTACCCATATGCTTGCTAGAATGCTTGAGTGCCTTTACCTTATACACTAGCATGTGTAGGACTTGTTGAGCTTATCTTGTATATCGTCATATGCTAGGTTGTTCTTATATGCTCATGAATACCTTGCTCCTAGCATGTACAAGTCCTAGCACATGGTTATCCTTGCTTGATCACTATCACATAGTGCACATGTACTCTCTAGTTATGTATCCTTTACTTGTGCAAATAGAAAGAGTAGTTAGAAGTGCAAAAAGTTTTAGTTCATGGTGTGCCCGATTCACCCCCCCTCTCGGTCACACGATCCTTACATGTTGTATGTGGTTTATCATTCTGCGAAGCCATACACATTCACGTGATGCTTCATATAATGCAATGATTTCAGAATGATTGGTGGAGGTAGATACCAGAGTCTGTTTGGAAGACTTCCATGATATTGCCGTACCACCATGAAGAAACACAAAGCCTGTTTGTGATCTTGCATTATGAGGATCTGAAAGATAGCCAGCATCAGTATATCCAATCAGATTGGAGTCTTGGTTTTTTCTGAAGAAAAGACCAAGATCTTTGGTGCCATTAAGATATCGAAGGATAGTCTTAACTCCTACCCAGTGACACTTGGTAGGTGCAGCACTATGTCTGGCTAATAGATTCACTGCAAATGCAATGTCAGGCCTTGTGCTATTTGCCAAGTACATAAGCGCTCCAATGGCACTAAGATACGGGACTTCAGGTCCTAGTATCTCTTCCCCATCCTCCCTTGGTCGGAACTGATCTTTATCAAGTTCAAGAGTTCTAACAACCATAGGGGTTTTGACAGGATGAGCTTTGTCCATATTGAATTTCTCCAATACTTTCTGGACATAGGCAGATTGATGAACCAGAATTCCTGTGGGAAGGTGTTCGAGCTGTAAGCCCAAACAGAATTTAGTTTTACCTAAATCCTTCATCTCGAATTCCGCCTTTAGATGAGAGCATGCTTCTTCAATATCTTTTGTATTACCAATGATATTGAGATCATCGACGTATACAGAGGTAATGCAAAAACCGTTAGGAGATTGCTTGATGAATATGCATGGACAATCATCATTGTTAGTGTATCCCTTTTTTAAAAGATACTCCTTCAGTCGGTTGTACCACATCCGTCCTGATTGCTTTAAGCCATACAATGACTTTTGAAGCTTTACGCAATACATGTTGCGATTTGCATCCTTATTCGGAATTGGAACTCCATCAGGAACTCTCATGTATATATCCGAATCTAGTGACCCATAGAGGTATGCGGTCACGACATCCATCAACTGCATAGATAGATGATTTTGTACTGCCAATGATATAAGATATCGGAACGAAATTCCACTCATAACTGGAGAATATGTTTCATTGAAATCAATGCCGGGTCTCTGCGTGAACCCTTGTGCGACAAGCCTTGCCTTGTATCTCACAACCTCATTGTTTTCATTCCGCTTCCGGACGAAAACCCACTTGAATCCCACAGGATAGATTCTAGGAGGTGTAGGTATTACTGAAGTAAATACCTCTCTTTTCTTGAGTGAGGCTAATTCTGCCTCGATTGCATCTTTCCATTGATTCCAGTCCGAGCGTCGTTGACACTCTGCCATGGATTTAGGATCTGGATCATTCAGAAGATTATCTGCAATCGTGGCTGAAAAGTAGGCGTCGACAATCGTAGTTTTACGATCATATGATTTTCCAGTATCTGAATAGTGAACGGAAATTTCTTGAACTCCTTGTGATTCCTCATGATTTCCCAATACAAGTGAGTCACGGTGTTCCGATGTCCCAACTCTAGGATTGTGCACATCCGAGTTAGGTTGTGGATCATGTGGATCCACTGAGTGTATACAACTCTGTTGGTGTCTGTCAACATGAGGTTGACTTGCATTTACAACTGTGGAGGAAATCGTCCGTCGACGAGTGCTAGGAGCTACGTCCTGCTCTTTATTCCTCTCTTTCCTTGGACGCTTATTAGAAGCATCTACACCTTGCTTCGAAGTGGCCGTACTTCTCCCCCTCTTTATCGGAGAAGGGAGTTGAGTGGTTTTATTTGGTACCTCCACTCTTTCCGGCGCATTCCTTGCAGGGTTCAAGGATTTTGTGACACCTCTGTGGTCAGTAAATGCATCTGGCAGATTGTTTGCAATGTGTTGCAAATCAATTATTTTCTGAACTTGAAGTTCAGTCTCTGGAGTACGTGGATCTGCATGAGTGATGCCCTTAGCATCCCAATCAATTTCCTGGCATTCATTGTGGTACTTGAAATCTCCCCCTAATGCCGGAAAATGATTCTCATTGAATATGCAGTCAGCATGCCGGGCAGTAAATAGATCCCCTGTAAGGGGTTCAAGATATTTAATAATCGACGGAGATTTAAATCCCAAGTAGATCCCCAATTTCCTGTAGGGGCCCATGGCAGTACGCTGCGGTGGTGAAATCGGTACGTATGTAGCGCAACCGAATTTTCGCAGATGGAAATACTTGGTGCATTTCCACGTACCAATTGCAAGGGAGATGTAATATGATATGCAGTTGGACGCAATTGAATTAAATCAGCAGCATGAAGTACTGCGTGACCCCAACATGAGGTTGGGAGGTCGCAATTCTGCAACATTGGTCTTGCTATAAGCTTGATTCTCTTTATAAGAGATTCTGCCAAACCATTTTGTGTATGGACATATGGGACAGAGTGCTGAACTTCAATTCCTTGGGCCATACAATAATCATTGAAGGCTCGTGAAGAAAATTCTGCAGCATTGTCCAATCGGATTGATTTAATCCGCTGTTCAGGGAAATTTGCTTTCAATCGAAAGATTTGAGCAATTATCTTAGCAAATGCATGGTTTCGTGTCGACAAGAGACACACATGAGACCATCGTGTAGATGCGTCTATCAAAACCATGAAATACCTGAATGGTCCAGAATATGGTTGTATTGGGCCACATATGTCGCCTTGAATGCGTTCAAGGAAGTCAATAGGCTCATGTTGAATTTTAAGGTATGATGGCCTTAAAATCAACTTTCCCGTGGCACATGCGGTGCACATAAAATCCGAAGATTGCGGGAATTTGGCATCTTTTAAATCATGACCAATAGAATTGCCGATAATTTTCCTCATCATCCCTACACCGGGATGGCCAAGGCGATCATGCCAAGTTTGGAATGTATCAACATTCTGGAAAATTACCTTGTATGCAACATGTGGTACGGGTTTGATGTATGTGTAGTACAATCCAGACGGTAAGGAAGGAATTCTTTCCAGAACTTCTTTGCCATATCCGTTATCTTTGGTAATAAGGAGAAATTCCTCATTATTCTCTTCATGGGTTTCAACATGTAACCCATTTTTACGGATATCTCTATAACTTAGCAGGGTACGAGTTGAATCAGGATACAATAATGCATCCTCGATTGTTACTTGTGTACCCATGGGAAGCGTAATAGTGGCTCGGCCAGAACCAACTATCATCGCATCGCGTCCAGCGATTGTCAAAACATTTCCTTGTCTCTTAGTAAGGGTTTGGAAATATTTAGTTTCCCTAAGTATAGTATTTGTGGTACAACTATCCACAAGGCACATTTCTTCCTCCATCGAATTGACTCCCGTAAATCAAGTCGATCCCGTCGAGTTCCTTCTTTCTCGTCAGAGTTTAGAACTCGACGAGTTCTGTTGCCTTCTTTCTCGCCGAGATCTTCTCGCTCGTGTGTTGCAGAGCGCGTGCGTGATAACGTGTTTGAAATTGTAAAAGTGGAATGACAATGACACAAGCGGACAATTCTTTATTGCACAGTACATCTGTATTTATACACAGGAGGAAGAGTAGTGGGCAAGTCTTGTTGTGCCAAGAGTCACAACTGTTCGCCAAAGGACGTCTGTCCAAAGGGTCCGACTACTTCGTGAGTGGGAACTGGATGTTCCCCCAACTGGTCACTTTGTATCGTAACAATATATGGAAGGAGTAGTAGTCACATTATTTTTGAAACAATTCACGAGATGCATTAAAGAAGAAGAAGAAGAGTGAAGTCATCTTAAAACAATATATTGAAAAAGCTTATAATGAAGGTGAAATGACCGTTTGTCCAACAAGTTGTGTGAATGAAAGGCTTCTCAACTAAATGGTGTTAGTGGCCACATATAACGTAGGAATCCAAGTAAATGATAATGTTGGTCATTTCTTTCAGATTAGGAAAACAAGTAGGCAACACAGCCCTCTTTCTCAAATTCTTTTTAACATATTGGTAGACATATTTGCAATTCTTATAGTTATAGCCAAGGAATAGGCCCAAAAAACATGAAGCTCTTGCTCTATGAAGTTGAGCAACCTTCTGTTATTAAGATCAATTTATCATAAAAGTGAGTTTTTTTACTACAAGGTTGTAAAAGATGAATACTCACGGATTTTATGAATCTTTCCTTTTAGATACCTTAGGTCCTTAGCATCCCTATGAATCATAGAAAACTCAGGAATATAGATTGGCGTGAGGTGTGAAAGATAGATTCTAGAAAAAATACTTAGTTGCTGAAAAGGGGAATGCATTCAGTTGGAGATCATCTGATGCTTTATTAAATCTGGATATTTTTATGTCATCTTTCTTTGAGGTTCCTATTGAAGTCCTAAAGAAATTGGATTGTTCAAAATGTAGATTTTTTATTGGCAAAGCAATGAGCATAAGAAAAAAAGATTAAAAAAAATGGTGCATTCTATGCACACCGAAGGAACAATGGTGGCTTGGAGGTCTTAATTTAGATCTATAGAATAGATTTGTGTTAAGTAAGCAGCTTTTGAAATTTATAAATGAATGCGGAGTATGGCAAACACTTCTAAGGGATCAATATCTACTGTTTAAAACAATCACTAAGTTGAACATGTATTGAGATTCTTTTTTTTTTTTTTTGTCTAGCCTAAGGAAGGTCAAATAGAATTTCTTAGAATGGGGAGGTTCAAATTAGGTGATAGATGCTTGGTTAGGTCCGATGGCCTTTGGCAGCTGATAAGCAGAGGAGGTGGAGACCCTGACTTGCTGGGAATGCTAGAGTTTGGCTACAGAATTGTAACATCATGTGTTATACCATGTTACAAAAATCACTAAAAATTTGAACTTTTTCGAAATTAAACAAATTCAATCAACTAGTGTATCAAGTTCACGCCGAAATTGGAATTCTCGAATTTTAAATATGCATCAAACCCCATCATAAGCATATTGGGTTTTATTGTTTTTATTTATGTGTTCGTTTGGCATTTGTCCAGTTTGTCCTTTTTCAAACATTCAAATTTGAACTCCATTCATTCTCTGCAAATGTTCAAACATTTCTTCTCCCCCGGGCCGCCTTTCCTCTAGCTTTTTCCCTCAGCCGGACCAACTCCTCTCCTCTCCTACCCCTTTCTTCGGCAACAATCGGCCCAAACCTCCTTTTTCAAATTTGAATTTCATTCAAATTTGAACTTCATTCATTCTCTGGAAATGTTCAAACATTTCCTTTCCCTCGGGCCGCCTTTCCTCTAGCTTTTTCCCTCAGCCGGCCCAACTCCTCTCCTCTCCTTCCCCTTTCTACCGCAACCCGTGCCAGCCCAATCGGCCCTGTTTAGTTGAAAATAACTTAATAGACTAGCATGACCCAGTGTCTAGATTTATGAATATCGAATTATCAGATAAAAGAAACGTGTTCATTTGGCTTTAAATCAACTTAGAGAGTTGGTTGTTACCAGTGCTGCCCCATATAAACATAACTTATGTAGAAACTTAAAATATAACTAAAGGTAAAGATTTTCATGTGGTAGAGACCCGTGACTTTGTAATATCAATTAATCATCTTTTATTTGATTGCCAAAATGCTAAATTTGTTTGGAGACTAGTATTTTTTTTTAATATTTCCCATCCGAATCATATGCTTAATACGGAGGGGTAGATAGGAAACAATGTACCAATTTTCTTGGTGGAGGCGTGTGCTATTTATTGAGCAATATGGTGAAGTCAGAACGATGATGTTCTTAACAAGAATAAGTTTTTCTTCTATGCAGGTTGTGTTCAGAGGAAAGCAACGGATTCGCATATGGGCTCTAATACAAAATGAAGAAGAAAGACCATGAATAAAGTGAGGGTGTTGTGTTCTTGAAACCACGGTGATGGAGATTTTCGGCAACAATGAATGGTGTTTCTGCAATGGGACAATTTTGTAGTTGCCATTGAAGAAATTTGCAATCGTTATGTCAATGATAGGTGAGTCCCTCCTGAGTCACTGACAATGACATATATCATAACGGGTGCATTAGCAGTGGCATGAAAGAATTTATACCTTTAGGAATAGATTCCCTTCTGTTTGATGGTGTCACCATGAAGTTTTTGAATTTTGGATTATTCTTTGATTATTTGGAGCCGATACACTTTAAATAATGGACAATTATATACATTTATCGATGCATAGACTAAAATATAAATATATATATCCTCTTTACTTAAAAGGAATGATGTGTTTCTGCTTATAGTCAGATCCAGGGGCATGCTCAGGGGCATGCTCGTAATGTGACTTTGATCGCTTGAGAGATGAGCGTCACTGAGCATCTGCAGGACGACAATGCACACCATGTATTTGGGAGCAAGAGCATGGGACGATAATCGCGGGACAGGCACTTCATCAAGTCGGTACATAAATTGAAGGCCGCTGATAGGACTTGGAGCAACGGCGATCCCATTTTTACTGCAATAGAAATCATCCGTTTTGTTGCTGCTCAGTGTCCTTGTTTCTTGCAGTTGCTCTAAATTAACTTTGGCCTCTTGGACTCATTTGGATGAACATTACCCCTGTGACTCAAAAATAAAATAAATAGTATCCCCTTTAAGGAAGAGTTACAGCCCCTTAAAACTCAAAATTTCCATATACAACAAACAAGATGAGATAAAAAAACACAGCATCTTTGAATTTGCTCAATTAACTTTGATAAAAATATATGACTACTTAGCTAGCATGCACATATTATTTGTTCAACGAATATGCTCCAATAGAAATCGATGAAAAATGTTTCCTAGATGATGAATTTCAGTAATTGGTACGAAAATTATTGTGCCAACATAGTATAGCTATATGAATTGTACACTGTATCACTTGATGTCTGCTAGCCTTTTCCTGTTAAGAACCAGTGCTAGGTGATAGGTTTGATTTAAGAATGATGTTGTCCTAGATTAAGCTGTCATGCAGTTGACTTGTAATATTGTAACACAATAATACTTAAAACAAATATATAATAGACTGAGTCAAGGGTGCGCATATTATTTGTTCAACAAGTGCTCCAATAGATATCGATGAAAATCCTTTCCTAGATGATGAATTTCTTCAGTACTCAGTATACAAATTACTGTGCAAATATAGTATAGCCACATGAACTGTATACCGTGCCACACCAGTGATGTCTGCTGGCTTTTTTCCATCGTTAAGTGATAGCTTTGACTAAGAATGACGTTCCCCCCGATGATTGAGCTGTCATGCAGTTGACTTGTAACTTTGTAAAAACGAAAATACCTAACAACCGCATAATGGACTGATTCAAAGATGCTCTTAGACGAGGATCGATAAGAAACATGTTTTTCTTTTGAAACACAGCACAAACGCAGACACTCCGAAGCACGCACGAGTAGTCGTCTCTATGAACACACGTATGCAACTTCTATCTCTATGAACGCCTCCGAAAAATTGGTCGGTTGATCATGAGATTCATGAGGTCACCACAGGCATCTCATTGTCGACGGAGATGCCGATTCTCACTCAAAAGTAAATAGGCGTAAATGTGCAACACCTGAAGTCTGGGACTTATCCGGGTGGGTTGGTTCCACCACAAAGAACCCTAACTAAGTAAGCTATGCCTGCTATGCGAGGACCAATGAAAAAATTTCTTGATTACATTTTTGCATCCTGAAGAACTACAAATATCCATGCGGATGCAGTTCCAATGTCCAAAGCAAGGACATACAAAAGTCCAAGAGAACAAGCAGCGAGCCAGAGAGAGAGAGAGAGAGAGAGAGAGAGAGATGGCCGCCCAGGACACCATCAGCCACTTCTCTCATCCCGGGCACGAGCTTGTGAAGGGAAACTACATTTGGTCGTTCAGCTGCGACATGTGCCTCGAGGCCTTGTCGGGCTCCGGCTACGGCTGCCGCGCCGGCTGCGACTTCGACATCCACGGGTCCTGCGCCTCCCACCCGCGGAAGCTCTCCTCCCCAGCGCTCCACGCGCACGAGCTCGTGCTCCTCCAGACAGTGGCGGAGCTGGACAAGAATTTCAGGGGGGGCTGGAAGAACAAGGTCGACACTAAAGTTAAAAAATTTGGCAAATTTTTTTTTTTTGCGAATTAAAAAAATTGGCAATTTTGTGCCAATTTTTCACTGTTTGTGCATACAACTAGCCACATCTTATATCAGGTAACTGATTAAGTAAAGACTCTATAGCTTCTTAATATGCTTTTTTAAGTTTGTTAGTGGATATTGGACTCAAAATTAATAAAGAACCTACAACTTTCGGATGACAAACCGAAAGGTGGAAGGCGGCGAAGACGCATTTGGGCATGCAAAGAAGGCAGGACCGGTGCATATGAATAGGCAGTTATAAATGTGAGAAAATGATAGGCAATTATGCGATAAATAAAATTATATGCCGTATGAACCTTTCAGTTTTCTATTTTTTTAAGGAAAGTATGAACCTTTTAGTTTGCATGGTTTTTTTTTTTTTGAGAGAGACTTTTAGTTTGCATGTAACAGCAGCTCTTATATGCAAACTAAAAGGCCCACGTTGACAACTTTCGTGCGTAAGAGCTGCAGGCCCACGTTGGCCTCCCCATGACAGGCCACAGCCCACAAGCCACCTGCTCTAGAGAGAGAATTTTTTTTATTTTTAATCAAATTTTTTATTATATTTTTATTAATAACCGCCCGTTTCCGAAATTTGCAGAACTAGTCGCCTAGTCGCCCGACAAATGGGCGATTAGTCCTTGTCGCCCAATCAAAGGGCGATTTATGCCATAATCTCCTTGCAAAGGGCGATTAGGTGTCGGTGGGGCCTAATCGCCCGGACAGCAGGCGACAAGAGCCTAGTCGCCCGTGCAAAGGGCGACTAGGCTACTGTAGCGAATTTTTTATTTTTCGAATTTTTCTGTGTTAACAACTAAGCCTCCCAAAGTCTAAATTAAAAATACTTTTACACATCTAAAGTCAATGGTGATTTTAATGGTGGTGAATAATATGTTGATGCAACCATTTTAACACAGAACAGCCCAAAAGTTGTTGGTAGTTTTAAACTAAAAATCTCTGAATCAGGCTAGCTGTTAAGCGCTAATTGAATTTTTAGACCATCTTAATCTTCTCTAAAAATTAAGAAAAAATTACCTAAATGCATTGTATCCTTAGTAGTACCAATATAATTTTTTTTAGCGTTAGGTTCCATATAAAATATTTGAATTATCTGAATTTAATTCGAATTTGAACTTGAATTTGAAGTACAAATGACCATAATTTAAAATCTAATTTCAAAATCTGACTCCTCTTAACTCAAACTGAAAGTTATAGTTTGAAATTAGATTTTAAATTATGGTCATTTGTAACTTCAAATTCAAATTCAAATTCGAATTAAATTCAGATAATTCAAATATTTTATATGGAACCTAACGCTAAAAAAAATTATATTGGTACTACTAAGGATGCAATGCATTTAGGTAATTTTTTTAAAATTTTAGAGAAGATTAAGATGGTCTAAAACTTCAATTATCGCTTAACAGCTAGCCTGATTCAGAGATTTTTAGTTTAAAACTACCAACAACTTTTGGGCTGTTCTGTGTTAAAATGGTTGCATCAACATATTATTCACCACCATTAAAATCACCATTGACTTTAGATGTGTAAAAGTATTTTTAATTTAGACTTTGGGAAGCTTAGTTGTTAACGCAGAAAAATTCAAAAAATGAAAAAATCGCTACAGTAGCCTTGTCGCCCTTTGCACGGGCGACTAGGCCCTTGTCGCCTGCTGTCTGGGCGATTAGGCCCCACCGACACCTAATCGCGCTTAGCAAGGGAGATTACGGCATAAATCGCCCGCTGATGGGGCGACAAGGCCTAATCGCCCATTCGTCGGGCGACTAGGCGACTAGTTCTGCAAATTTCGGAAACGGGCGGTTATTAATAAAAATATATTAAAAAATTCGATTAAAAATAAAAAAAATTCCTCTAGAGAGCCTACGGAGAGCAATACAAATAGATGAAAAAGTCCAACGGCCCACGGCCCAAAAACAGTTCGCTGTCTTCTTCGTGAGACTCGTCTTCCATCGGCGTCGTCTGAGCTCCACACCTCCACCCATGGCCGCTCTTGCCCCTGGGCAGGGCCCTGAAGAGGAGCTCCTCAGAGATTTTCCCGCCGATAGGGGGGGCCATGGCCCCCCCCCCCCCCCCCCCCCCCCCCCCCCCCCCCCCCCCAGCTCCGCCATTGCGTCCAGACACGCCGCGACGCGGCGCTCACCTGCGGCGTCTGCGTCGGCCGATGTGCCCCGGGCTCCTTCCTCTACCGCTGCCCACCATGCGGGTTCGACCTCCATCCTCGCTGCGCGCAGCTGCCCCAAACCGCCGTGCGCAGCTCACGGCACCCGGGGCACGACCTCAAGCTGGTCGTTGCCGAGGGCAGCTACGCCGTGTGCCGCCACCAGTACGGCGCCGCGCGTGGCTGGTTCTACCGTTGCTCGGCGTGCAACGTCGACCTCCACGTCTCGTGCGCATCTGGCGGTGGCCGCAGCGACGGCAACAACACAGGAGCTCGCCGCGACGGGAACAACCATGCCCCGGCGGGTGGCGTGCAAGCCGCCGAGCGCAACAATCTTCAAGCTGCGCTTGCTATAGCAAGGATCCAAGCAGAGGGTGCCCGCGCGGTGGCTGACCTATCGGGCTCTCCCTGTAAGTTGCTACTTTTTTATTTGTCTAACATTTGCTCATAACAGTGGTATCGGAACATGTTTACAATGTTTCTAATTTTTTTCCATTCTTGTACAGATATTATAGAACGGAGGAATTACTTCTAGATCTGAAGTTCTCGACGCATCTGCTTGGAAAGCCACATGAATAAAGTGCTCTTTCATTTTGTGACAAAATATTGTGTACCAAATTGAGTGTGTTTCTGTTCACAGCTTTTCACGTTATGAATGCTTGTTTTCCTTTCCTCGGCTCATACGGACTGAATACATGGCCCTGCAGTCCAATATCGAAAATGAACTGAATTCTAGTATTGACGGCCGAGAAATTCCATTGCATATATTAATTGTTGTTTGTACCGTGAAATAGTTCATTTAGCAAAAGTGTGTTTCACAATTAGCAACGAGTAATTGACACCTTAACAAGAAAGACTGATCCGTGATCAAGGGCCAAGCTTGCATATTAGCGTCGGGGTCAGCCGACGACCCAACGTTCCAGCAAATCAATAAAAATACACTAAGCTATTAGACCCGTCACATAATTAAGCTTGGACCCCGGCGAGCTCGCATGCTGCCTTCGCCCCTATTTCTGATGACCACTAATTACTTAACTAGGTACAGTCCCAACAAAATTGCACTATGAAGTATAAAAGGGAAAGGAAAGAAACTGAATCCTGCAAAGCAGTCATACTTTTCATAAAGCACCATACTTAGGCCCTGTTCCAAACCTCTAAAGTTAATAGTTAGCTAGATAAAAGCCAATAGCTATCTATTAGCTGGATAATTGTTAGCTAGCTAACTATTAGATGGAGGGAGTTCCAAACCTCTAGCTAATAAGGTAGCTAATTGTTATTTTGTATCTCATACATTTGTCTTTTCTTTTACTGTCATAACAACTGCTTTTATTATTTATGTTTGGGCGAGATAGGGTTGAAGAGCGAGGGCAAAAAGGTCAAATGACAAGAATTAGCTGAGTTTAGCAGGGATCAGGCAAGTTGTGAACTAATTGTTAGCTGAGAATCCACAAATTGTTAGCTGAGGCATTAGTTGTACCCGTTCCAAACCTCTACCGCTAATTTTAGCTGCTAATTGCTATCTCTAGAGGTTTGGAACAGGGCCTTAGTAGTCTTCATCTGTCACACAAAAGCATTGTTTGATTAAATTTTTATAAAAAAGAACAGAAGAGCTATAGGTTAATGTTTTGCGCAACAACTGTGATGCATAATTTTTTTTAAAAAGTATTGTAAGTGTATTTGGTTCTTATGATTAACGTGGTAATTTTTAGGCCTGACGTACAAGCAAATGTGAAATCTTTTTTCTAAGACAGATAATACTAGATTTTGCAATGTCTGGGCCCTGCTATTGTTCCATTCAATACAACAAGTCGACAGAAAATTGAATTAGTAAGTATTACACACAAATGATTAAGGTGGCGCTGAAGCTTCAGAGAGAATGGCGGTGGCCACATACTTAAAACTCATGGCAGGAGAAAACCAAAAGGCACAAGATATACCAATAATAAAGAAATATCTATCTAATCTACTTATTTCGTTGGCTGATATTTTTCTAAAGGGCAGACCCATACGTCACAGTTGGCCACAGATCATGGATGTATATCTGTGGGGTTATTGAGCACGTGTCACTTAAGTACATGCATGCCGGAGAGATGCAAAGGTTCACTGAGCATCTGCAGGACGACAATGCACACCATGTATTTGGGAGCAAGAGCATGGAACGACAATCGCGGACAGGCACTTCATCGCCTTGGTAATCAGAAATTGAAGGCCGCTGATAGGACTTGGAGCAACGGCGATCCCAAGCCGCCGGCTGCCAAGTCAATCGCGATGTGGAAGCCTGTCCCGAGAAGAAACTTGGCTATGTCAGTATAGCGGCTCGGGCTCGGTTTGACGGCAGTACCGTGACTACTGCCGGCAGGGCCGTAGTAGCCCGGGATGGCAGGAACTTCTCTCTCCTGTAGATGCCCGGAATGGCCGGAGGCCCGTATCCAGGAATGGCAGGGCCGCCGTAGCAGCCCGGGATGAAAGGATTGTAGCCCATGACAGGGCCGTAATAGTAGCCTCCTCCTGGGACGGCAGGGGCCGTGGTGGTAGTAGCCTCCATGGATGGCTCTGCGCTGGTCTACACCTCCGTAGCTGTTTTGGCCGACAGCTCCGGCGCCGTACCTGCCGTTGGCTGGACCGGTGGGCGTGGCCGTGGCACAAACGATGTGCAGTTTGAAGGAGCAAGAGCAGATGTAGTGCCACTTGGGCAAACGTTTGAGGCAGGCCGCGCGCGAGCAGCAGACCGTCTGCGGCAGCATCGAGCAAAAGAGGATGCAGGTAAAACCCACAGTTCGTGCAGCAGTACACGAAGCTCCCTGGGGGACAAACCTCACTGCAGATGCTCACTGCAGATGTCGCATGTATGTCCGGAATGGCCGTTGGGCATGTTTTTTAGCCTGAGGGTATATGCTGGCGCCCGAAGAAGGAGACGTCCAACCAATCATTATTTAAATCTATACATATATCCAAATTTTATTACAGTTGACTTTGTATTGGTTGGGCCGCTCGAATGCGTCGATGATCCCCTTCAATTGATCATGTCCCCCAATACGCAATGAAATCCTCTGCCAAACTCCCCCCTGCCGTGAGGTCACTGACCGGTGGCCCTGTGCCAAAGCGTGGCCTGCATGTCAATGACCCGCACGGCATGGCCCGTACGGCAGAGGAACGACTGCTTTCCCCCAATACCATAGCAACTTCGAACCTCGTTACTTAATGCGCCATAGTGCAAGTTGCATTTTTCTTTCCATGCTTTGAGAGGTATATTCATTTTTTACATAGACAAACGTAGGGGGTTGATTAGGAAGTGATCATACGCAAGATTGCAATCCTCATCAAACTAGACCCGGCAAGTTCCCAAGTGTATTGAACTTGTCAAAGAAGATTGCAACCCTCTTCCCAATTAATATGTAAAGGCTCTCGTTCACCCGTCGAAAATATATAGTAGTCGCTGCTGCATATCTTCAAGACAGAAGGTACTTGTCACTCTTATTACCACTAAGCATATCTTTTGCTTTTTCAAAACATAGTATAGAGACATAAGCACTCACCCTATGAGCGCGCACACACGTACGCCCTACCCCTATGAACGCCTCCGAAAAATTATATCATGCATATCTAATGTCTCATTATCTCAAAAGAAAATAAAATGTCTCACGGGCAAGATGTACATGCCAGTCACCTTCCGAATCCTATCCTGTGCATAATAATATCATCTGTAAAAAAAAGGAAGGCACAATAATGTAGGGTGTGTTCGTTGCATGGGGTCTAAACTTTAGAGGGTTCTTGCAACGAATATTCTAATTACAAATAAAGTTTAATTACAAAACTAATTTCAGGACTCCGCTCGAATTCGCGAGACGAATCTAATAAGAGTAATTAAGTTGTGATTAGAAGATAGTTACTGTAGCATCACTGTATCAAAATGTAGATTAATTAGGCTCATTAGATCCGTCTCGCGATTTAGAGGGGGGGTCGTGACATAGGTTTTGTCATTAAATGAATAAAATATTCTTAAATAGTAAGATTCTCTTTGATGTGACAGGTCTAAAATTTAGAAGGAGGTGCAACGAACGCGCCCGTAGTACATCTGTACATGTCAGTCACCTTCTGAATCCTATCCCTTGAATTCTAGATGGAAATTAAGAAGTATTTATTTTCTTTTAATTGAAAGTCAAGTAGGTCGCTTTGGGAGGCTACTTAGAGAGAGAGAGAGAGCGCGACTGGGTCTGACTACACGACAACTTGATAAATTTTGACATTCGTGCTGGCGTTTGCCGTGGCGACCTTGAGCCTTGTGGGGCGAAACGCTTAGCACTTTTTTAATTGCCTGTTTAAACATCATCTTGTTATTCAATTGGGCGTCTCAACTTTGTCAGCATTTTTCTTCCTCTAGGTTCCAGTCGAACGCCTTCTTCACGGAATAAACTTACGTCACGTAAGTCGCCATCATCGTCATCATCAAACTTAATCATCTACAGAGGTTGTACAAGATGTCGAAGTGGTATATTCGAAGATGTCATGAGGCCCGGCCAATATTCCCTTTTGTTTCTTTTGTTTCTCTCATGCCGTTTCTACGATAGTAGAAATAATTTGTCTCGGTCTTGCTCAGTGTCCTTGTATCTTGGTTTTCTGCGTTGCAGTAGTTCTAAATATATATACTTTGGCATTGATGTACATGTATGAGGAATGGCTCTTGGTACCATGTAAAATTGTGGAAGCGTTGAACCCCATAGGGCTTAAAGCCAAGGCATGATCATGATAGATATGGTCGTTCTAACCTAACTTACAAGATATGCACAACAACTCTATCTACGACTAACACGGCCACATCTGCATGCATGATCACACGTACCTCTAACAAACTCATCGTACATATCTTAACAGAGCAAAAGCGTTAAACACCACTGCTCTTAACACCACTGGGAGAGAACCGTTCTTAACGTGACATTCACACGGGCAAAAGCGTCAAACACCACTGCTCTCTGAACGGTTCATATATATAATAACCGGAAGACCATGACGCAGTTACACAATAATGTACGGTATCATTACATTACATGCACGAACGGCTGGGGCGAGCCATACATGAATCAAAGACGAAATACAGTCACAACAAATAAGCGAAAGACAGGTACACTACGCAGTAGATGAGATGATACACTGGACGGTGGGTACAATTGTGCTTGGGCGCCGCGTGGAGAGCTGTCCAGTCCCTATATATGAAAAGCTCTTGTACCTGGAGCATTATTAATCAACAAGCAAAGAAAAAGTAGTACTCCAGATGGGCATACCGGCCGGAATATACTTGACGGCAGCGGTTTGACGCTGCACACGTACAGCGGCCATGCGCGCGCTTGCCTGCGCGCCTTTATTCCTCCTGGTCCTGTGGATGCAGCATATTTTCGACGGCTATTTCCATGGAGTCGACTGCCGACGACAGGGCCCCACCCGTTACGAAATCCGCCATCTTCAAACTGGTCAAAGCTAGGGTAGCACAATTCCCGATGAGGACTGTTCTCCGTTTGCGATCCTGCTGCCCTCCACCCCGACCCCGGGGCGCCTCCTGAGGCTGAGGATGCTGCCGGGCGACCAGCAGCTTCGTGCACCTCGGGTGCACGCCGTAGTCGCAAGGCACGCAGCGGTACATGTAGCGACCCGCGTGGGAGGCCTCCTTGCAGACGTCGCAGCACCGGCTGCGTCAAGGCGTGTGAGCGTGAGCTCGTGCTGGGGGTGCTGCTCGAGGCCGTGGGACTCTGGGAGGCCCTTGAAGCACGCCTCGTGGATGCTGAAGCCGCACTCCTGGCAGCCGTAGCCTGTGCCGGTGACTCTCAGCTCGCACGCGGCGCAGGCGTAGATCGAACTCCCGGCGTACTGGGATTCAACCAGCAAGTGCTGTGGATGGTAGAAGGTGCTCTTCACGGTAGCGCTAGCAGCTTCCATTTCTCTCAGCTCTTGGTAGAATCAAGAATGGGATGGTTGGCTACTAGCATTTGTGTGGTATGTCTGTAGATTGCGGCCGCGTCTGAATAAATAGAAGATGGCTTCAACGTGCCCCCTCCCCGTCGATGTCTCACTGTACGAATGTATAACCCTAATGAAATATACAAATTAAAAACGGCAACGTATATAAGAATTTTTACAATACACGATACTAACACAGTCACTCACACGCTGATGAGAGCACTCACCCCTACGAACATACGCATGCACACCCTACTCCTATGAACAGCTACGAGAGTAAGCCGGCTCATCTTGATACTCACGAAGTCACTACAAACGTCTTGCTGTCGACGGGGATCACACCTCCCAGTGAAAGAATAAATATCCATAAATACAACATTCGTGCCAAATCAAAGACTAATTCAGATGGTTCCGTTTCATTACCAAAAACTTAACCATCTTAGGTGGTGTTTGGTTGAAGAGTTGTAACGCAAACGCAATGGGTAACGAATCAGACTGTAATCGCAATCAAAGTAACGGAATACTGACTTTGTTTGGTTCTCGCCGGTAATGGAATCAGGAGACGCTGCGAGAAGAGCTCGTCATGGCGCTGGGAGTTTATAGATTAGCGGCAGTTTGTTCAGGCCAATTGCTCCAGCCGTCGCTTCATCTGCCGCATCATCTCGTGCCAACGGCGAATCGACGAAGCCCCGAGGCGACTATGGCGGCGCTTGTTCTCCGCGGCGGCGCGGCGTCATCGGAGCCCAAAACGATTGCGGCGGCGCTCGACCTCCATGCCTCCGCCGCCGCCGGAGCCCCAAGGGACTGCAGCTGCGCTGGTCCTCCACTTCGGCGGCGGCGTCGGAACCCTAAGCCAGCGTCTTCGTCGGAGCCCCAAGCCGGCAAGCCGTGCGACAGGCGGAAGCAAGAAAACAGAAAACAGAGATGGACCGGTATCAAATTTGATACACTTCGATTTACTGCCGTATCGATTTTGCACTAGACCGTTTTCCGATTCCGTGGTATCCGATTACAGAGCTCCCTCACCAAACGATGACTAACGGTTTCCGATAACACTGCAATCGGAATACGTTACAATCGACCGAACCAAACAGCTCCTTAGCTCCATGTCAACTCAGCATAACAATGGGCACTACAGCGGTACTGAGCTAGTGAGCATTATTTAGGTTTGTGAAGCCACGTCAAGAAACACAAAAGTTCGCAAAAAATAAAAGAAAGCAACGACACGTCAGGTGTAGAACGACGACAACGACCGCGAACGTTGATCTGTTGGTGAGTCGCTGCCAAAATTCCTGCCGTGTTCATGTAAGTCGCCGCTGCAGGTCGCATGAACATCGATCGATCAAGGCCGGCCTGAATTAAATATTAAAGTGTTGCTCGAGCCTGAACTACCCAAAGCAATCGCAAAAGAAGGAGGCGAGCACGAGAAGGAGGCGACCGAGCTGCCGTCGGAACCGCTGAGAGGCAATCGGCGGCGACTATTTGTGCCGCATGCCCATCTCATTCCTGGATATGATCGAATGCCGAGCTGCGGCGTCCACCGGATCTGAGTTAAGATTTGCAGGTGCCGGCGCGGATGCAGCGGCGGCCGAGGATCACGATACTTTTTTTCTTTTTTGAGCAAAGAGGATCACGTCAGGTCAGGTCTCTGGGTTGGGCTGGGCTGGTTGGGCTAGGGGCGGATTAAAAAAATTAATTGGCATGCTTTTAGATTCGTGCTAATTTAGAAAGAAAAAAACTTCCACCGGAGCTGTTCTCTTTGAACCGATTGCACAAAAAAGGTGTGTTTTTCAGCTGACAAAGTTTGTACTCACCAAACGGTCCAATGGTGAGCACATGACAGGTTTTTTGTTTCAAGTCTGAAATTTGACCGTTGCAAGACCATGTACATGGTGGAACAATGATTTGGTCCAGTAAATAAACCGACGCGGGCAAAAAAAAAATCTGGTAAATGAAGTACATTCCACTAACATATTCTAGCTGAGTGCAATAAAAAAAATAGAAATCATGCGTTCATTATTCTGATAGTCGATCCTTGACAAAGGAGCAGTAACACACTAGTCCCCAACATAGTTTATCCATCTGTTACAAAGGAAAAGAAGCTAAAAATACATCAAGGGGCATCTTTTACGTCGAGCAAGCCATACCTAATTAATCGTAGCAGTCTTCATCAGTAACACAAAGATTTTTTTTGAAACCATTACGAATAATCATGAGTTTGATTTAGGACAAAAGAAAAAGGTACGCAACCATATTACTAGAAGTTCAAATGAAACTTACATGTTTCTTCCTCTAGGCTCTAGTCGTTTCATCATCATCAAACTAAATATTTTACAGGGTGGTCATTGGTCAAGATGTCAAAGTGGTATATTGAAGATGTCATGAGGCCCGGCCATTCCCTTTTGTTTTTCTCATGCAGTTTTAGTACTGTAGAAATATTTTGTCTTGTTCTTGTTCAGTGTTCTTGTTTCTTGGTTTTCTGCGTTGCCGTTGTCCTAAATAAAAAGTATCCCTCTCAACGAAGTGTTAGAGCCACTTCAGATTCCATATTTTCTTTTACACAAAAGAAAACCATATATAAAACAGAGTGTTGAGCATCTTTGAATTAGCTCAATTAAGTATATTTTTTCTTGCGAAGTATATACTCTCTCTAGCATGCACAAACTATTTGTTCAACAAATGCTCCAATAGATATCGAGGAAAAGCCTTTCCTAGATAAATGATGGCACTTACGACAAAAAGTCATTGTGATAATGTAGTATAGCCGCATGAATTGTATATTGTGTACCTTGATGTTTGCTAGTTTCTTTTTCTGTTAAGAACCAGTGTTACTTGATTGGTGGTTACTTATATTTAGGATGATGCTCTCTGCACGATTAAGCTGTCATGCAGTTGACTTTTAATTTTGTAAAAACAACAATACTTAAACGAATAGTAGGCTGATTCAAGGATGCTCGACAACTACAGGCAAGAATGTGTTTATCTTATTTATTTTTTTGGCAATGATGGAATGTGTTTATCTATAGGAGTTGTGATGCCCTATCATACAATGTATCTCTTGTTTTGTATGTCATATGTAAGAATTGTTGAGATTCATTTATAGTGTTGATCGTATGCCATCTATAAGACCGTACTTAAAATAATACTAATCATGAACAGCTAATGAGTATAGACTAATGTTTGTCTCTTCCTCAACTGTCGTATGCTATACATACACAGCTAATGACGAGCCCCTTTCGTACATGCCGTAATGGAAGTAAACGGCCGGAACTCTTTGACAAGGACCAATCCAACTGACTGGCACAATCGACAATTGAGGTATACAACCCATAACAACTGTTCTGTATGATGGGAAGCATTATCATCACTACATGCCATCACGAAGAACTAAAAATATCCACATGCATGCAGTGGGCTGAGCAGCTACAGTTGGTGGGGAACTCGCTTTAGGAAAAAACGTTTTAGTAGCTTATATGCCGTGGGAGGGCTACAATTTTGAAGACGCAGTACTAATTAGCGAACGTTTGGTATATGAGGATATTTATACTTCTTTCACATCCGAAAATATGAAATTCAGACGGATACGACAAGCCAAGGCTCCGCTGAAAAAATCACTAAAGAAATACCACATCTAGAAGAACATTTACTCCGCAATTTGGACAGAAATGGAGTTGTGAGGTTGGGATCCTGGGTAGAAACTGGCGATATTTTAGTAGGTATGTGTTTTCATCTTGTGCTTAATTAAGCCTTGGCCTTGTTTGTTTCCTTTCGTAGTTGTGATTCCTAGTGTCTCTCCCTGTCGTGTCTCGTGTTCTTGGTGTTTTTTTGTTAGATCGTGCCTCTGAGAGCAATGGAAACATTCAAATCAGCTCTCTCGGCCTACCGTAAAGTTTCTCAAAAGATAAATAACCATGTAGAAGCTGTCCTAACGTCCGACGCAAACACATACACACCCAGAGGCCAAGCGAGCGAGCCAACAGTGAGAGAGATGGCCCAGGACACCATTACCCACTTCTCCCACCCAGGCCACGAGCTTGTGAAGCGGCACTACCTCGGGCCGTCGTTCGGCTGCGACATGTGCTGGGAGCACCTGACCGGCGCCGCCTACGGCTGCGTCGCCGGCTGCGACTTCGCCATCCACAAGTCCTGCGCCGCCCTCCCGCAGACGCACTACTGCCCGCCCCACCCGCCGCACTCGCTCGTGCTCCTCCAGACCCCCCAAGACGTCGCCGGCCACACCTGCGACTTCTGCGCGTGGCGCTGCGCCCCGGGCTCCTTCCTCTACCGCTGCCCGCCGTGCGGGTTCGACATGCACCCGCGCTGCACGGCGCTGCCGCTCGCCGCCGTGCGCAGCTCGCGCCACCCGGAGCACGACCTCACGCTGGTCGTCGTCGCCGAGGGCGGCAGCAGCTGCGCCGCGTGCCGCCTCGGCGCCGGCCGCCCGTGGTACTCCTACCGCTGCATGACGTGCAACATCGACTTCCACGTCTCGTGCGCAGCCGGCGGCGGCGACGAAGACGACAACAACGCCGGAGTTCGCCACGACGCGAACAGCCATGTCCCGCCGGCGGCCGGTGCCGCGCATGTGCCTGCGGCGGGTGCCGTGCACAGCCATGTCCAGCAGCAGGCGGCCGATGCCGCGCAAATGCAAGCCGTCGCCGCGCGCCAACTTGAGGCTGAGCTGCTTCGGGCAAGGATCCAAGCGCAGAGCGCCATGGATTATGCGAATACCATGAGAAACGTCGGTTTGGACATGAGGAGCCTTACCGGTAAGTTCCCCTTGCATGCATGCGTAGATTGGAGTTGTTCCTTCATGGAAAATTGTCTAACATTTGCTCATACTATGGTCTAGGAACATGTTTAGAATGTTTCTAAATTTTTTTCCATTAATTGTACGGATTCTGGGCTTATTGTGCGGAGGGGCTACTTCTAGATCTGAAAATCTCGACGCGTCTGCTTGACAACAGTGTTTTAAATAGCGGCTATGGACTGATAGCGGTTTGCCTATAAAACAGCTAAATGGGGCTATAGCAGAGCTATAGCGGGCTAAAACAGCTAACTTGTACTAAAGAGAAAATAGCGGCAGTCCCTCTAAAACAGCTATAGCGGGCTATAGCGGCAGCTATAGCCGGCTATTTAAAACCTTGCTTGACAAGCCACAAGAACATCTATCATTGTCACGAAATGGTGTCACGAAATGGTGTGTACCAAATTGAGTGTGTTTATTTTCATAACTTCGTATGCTTGTTTTCTTTTTCCCAATTCATGTGGTTGGAATACTGCGTGCAGTACACGCATCTTCATTATGAAAATAAATTATTACATTTGTCGATGAAATCCAAATTAGAGAAAGTATATTTACTATGAGTATTCAGGGGTCCATGCCTTGTAACTGACCAAACTCCGCCGCAGGGATTTTGTTTGGTGGTCAGAACATGCTTTGAGTGCCTGCACACACACCATGGTTTCGGCTCCGAATGCGTCATGCACAGCCAACAGTTTCCCAGCGCTTGCCATTAGTACACAGCCTGTGCTGTCTCGCACAACAAAGCCCCAGGCACCTTGTTTCCAGGCCCGACGTTTTCTGAATTTTGCCGGATTCTGAACAGTACACTGCATTTTGACATTTGCAATCATGACGGTAGCTTTGTGAATGACTTCTTCACATGATGGTAGCTTCTTTCCTGCATTAGCTTTATTTCTAGCATCCCACCACGCCCATAAGAGAGTAATGGTTCGCAGCCTCTCCTCTTCTTTCATCTGCAGAACAGTTTGCACAACCGTTTGACTCGAAGGCAGTGCATCCAATTATGTTCTTGTGTCCTCCATGCCTGCTGTCACCCAGCATCGTTTTGATAGCTTGCACTTTAGGAAGCAGTGTCCCCCATAAGAGCAACTCCAAGAGCCTAGCCAAATCTCACTCTCCATATTTACATTTAGCTATCCATTTAGCTAAGATTCACTCTCTATATTTCGGTATAGTTCAACAGACTAGCCAAATCAGACTTCATATGCTTTTGAAATACTTTTTTTTTCTTTACCCTCCTTTATCCATTCAGCACTCGCAGCTCACTCCGCCGCCCACCTCCCTCCTCCCTCCTCCCGCCGGCCAGGCCGCTTCGCCGCCCCATCTCCCTCCTCCATCCAGCCAGCGCCGCTCCGTCGCCCCATCCCCCTCCTTCCGCTGGCCCGCGCCGCTCCGCCACCCCATCTCCCTCTTCCCGCCGCAGCAGCTCCACCTCCGCCTGGTCCGCCTCCACCTTCCACACGCCCCGGCGAGCTTCAGCAGAGCATCGCGCCACCAGCTCCCCGGCGACGCCGCCCGCCCGCCGTCCCGGCCCCGCACGCCCCGGCCGCCGCGCGCCGCCTCAGCCCCGCGCGCCCGACGACACAAGGCACCGCGCGCTCGCACAATGTTTACAACACACTAGTGCACCAGCCCCGCGCGCTCGCGACACTGTGCATCATCGATTAATACTCCAACAGAACAGGCATATGAGCAGCCATTTTGCATTCGGATGAGAGAGGGAAGCTAAAAATACCTTCCCTCTCTCCTCTCATGCATTTGCTGTGCTGGCGACGCGGCACGGCACGCAGGGCGGCGCACGGGGCGCGCGGCACGCGGGGCGGCGGGCTGGAGCGTGGGGCGACAGGGACGAGGTGCGCGACGGCGCGAGGCGGCGGCTCGAGCGTGGGGCGCGGCGGAAGGCAGCGCGGGAGGGGGTGGTGCGGCGTCGCGGTGGGGGGCGCGGAGGAAGGCGGCGGCGAGGCGGGCGTGCGCGGTGGCGGAGGGGCGAACGGAGCGGGCTGCGCGGCGGACGGCGCCCTTGTGCCTCCAGTCGAACGGAGCGGGGCTGCGCGGCGGACGGAGGACATGCCCGAATCAAGGATCCAAGCACAGAGTGCCATGCATGGGTTATGCGAATACCATGAGAAACGCCGGTTTAACATGAGGAGCCTTTTCGGTAAGTCCCCCTTGCATGAGTAGACTGGAGTTTCTGCTGCGTCCAAATTTTGTCTAACATTTTCTTGTAACATCATTACTGTGCCCGGGAACATGTTTACAATGTTTCTAATTTTTCCATTAATCGTACAGAACCCATGGAACGGAGGGACTTCTTCTAGAACGGAACTTCTGGACGCGCCTGCTTGACAAGTCACATGAATAAAGTGCATCATTTTTTCACAAAATAGCGTGTACCAAATTGAGTGTGTGTATGTTCACAGCTTCACCCAAGTGTTCGCTTTCCTTTTTCGCAATTCATATGGTTAGAATACTGCGTGCAATATGCATATTCATTATTAAAATAAATTGTTTCATTTGTGTATGAAATCCAAATGAGAGCAAGTATTTGGCAATGAGACTCTAACATCACTTAGATCAGAAAAAAAAACCATTTGGCTCATGAATAATAGAAAGTAATGCACGATCTATCACACTATGTAATATGATCGTACATGGATCACAAAAGTGAATGAGCATATGAGATTTTCAGAAATGATTGTGAATACACAAAGGCCTAGCTCGATAATTCCAACACACATATATATAATAAGGTAGATTGTTAGAAGCATTTGCGATTGTATACTACACTAGGCGTGTAACATAGTTACATACACTAGGAACATTATTGCTGTTGAATTTATCGGCCCCATGAAATGAAATACGACAATGCTTTATTATTCCATTAATAGCGTCACATGTAATGCAAGGACAGAAACAGACGTAAATAAAATAAAAAAGCCACTCGCACACTTTTTGTACTAAATTTAGAGAAATACCATCTTTGCCAACTTGCTCACCACCATTTGCTTAATCTCGTCCATCAGTGTTGTTGTCTGCAGCCCCAATGAGGGGTTTGGGAAAACGACGCACAGAGCCTGCAGAACCAGCGCATTGCCCAGCAGCAGCTTGGCTAGCATCATCTCCTCGTCGCTACCCTGGTATTGCATCAGATTGATCTCTCTCAGCCGCTGCCGCAGGCATAGCACTGTCGAGGCATCCGGGATGGTAGCTAAATTGTACTCGCGAGGGGCATTCGAGCTTTCCTTGGCAACTGGCGAATCCGGGACAGTACCTAGATAGCCTAGATCTAGATCGTAGTCATTGTACTCGGGAGAGGCATTCAGATTGTAGTCATTGTACTCGAGAGAGGCATTCGAGCTTTCGTTGGCAACTGGTGGCGTGAGAAACAGCGTCAGCACCTCCAAGTTCGGGGTCTGCTGCAAGATCCTGGGCACTGCGCCGACAGTGGCCTGCGTATCTAGGCATCCAGTGAGCTCGAGCTTCCGCAGGCTGGGAAACGCGGGGAATTCCGTGAAGAATGCGCTCTCGATGCCGCAACCAAGACGCCGGGACTGCAGTTGCAGGTGCGTGGCGGCCGTGAAGTTCGCTAGGAACTTTGGGAACGCGGCGAGCTCCTCCTCCCTCGACGGGTTCGCGCCGCACAACTCGATGGTGCCGGAGCGAATCCTCAGAGGCGAGCCACGAAACCTGAAGAGAGATTCCGCGGGCACGGCGCCTCTGTAGTCAAGGACGCGCAGCTCCGACGCGTCGAGGGTGACCCTCACGACGTCGTGGCAGCACCGGAGAGAAAACCGGTGAAGGCGCCTGTCGAGGACGGAAACCCTTTTCAGTTGTTCGGAGCACGAATCGAGCGTCAGGTCGTTGAGGCGGGGACAGCCAGCGATCAGCCGGTGGATGGTTTCGCCCGAATCGCCGACGGCCGTCAGGTGCAGCGTCTCGAGGGACGGCAGGGCGATCGCTTCCGGCGGGTTCAGCTTGCAGTGACTGGCGCGCAGCGACCGCAGCGCGGCGCAGGAGAAAAGCTTTCTCGGAAAGCTGAGAGACCACCCCGCCGTGGCCCGTTGCTCTCTTTCGCCGTATCCGTATCTGGGCGGCCCACCGCCGCCGCGCTGGCAGAGCTCGTGGTCATGGTCCTCGTGGAGGCGCAGGTCGAGGTGGAACTCGTGCGCGCAGGTCTGCTGCAGCGCGGAAGAGATCCACCTGTGCACCATGTCCTCGTCCCAGTCGTAGAAGTAGTTGAAGGCGAGGCGGAAGGCTCGCAGCGACGCGTTGTGGGAGAGGGCGATGCACCGGCGGCGGCACAGGAGCGCGTCGTTGACCATGTCGATGAAGCAGCCGTTGACGCTGCGCCGCTCCACGGAGTCGGAGTAGAAGGTGTAGGTGTCGCCCCAGAAATTGTAGGGCTGGGTGTCCTGGAACGACAGGGTGTGGACGTTGGCGAACATGTAGCGCCACCGGGTGGAGAGCAGGGCCGCGCGGCCGGCCTCCTTGACGGGAAGGAAGGAGAGGATGTGGCCGAGGATGTCGTCGGGGAGGTCACTCAAGCGGTCCCTGCCGCCGCCACGCTTATGCGCCATTGATCCCTAGCTTTCTTTTGTTTCGCCAGGAGATCGAGAAGGTAGATTGGTTATGTTTTGGCTGGTTGACGAATGGCAAGAGGCGGCGGAGATATTTATCATCGGTTTTTTTTTAGGGCATGTTAGATGATGCGATCTTGTAGGCGGTTTGTTACCTGCACCGACTATAGCATACGAGCATCATGTCCCTGCTGCACGACGTGCAACATCGACTTCCACGTCTCATATGCAGCGGGTGGCGCCGACAACGATGACGCCGGAGTTCGCCACGACACGAATTGCCATGTCCCTGCGGCGGGTGCCGCGCACGGCCATGTCCCGCCAGGGTGCCGTGCACAACCATATGTCCCTGCGGTGCGGGTGCCATGCACAGCCATGTGCAGCAGCAGGCGGATGCCGCGCGCCAACTTCGGCTGAGCTTCTTCGAGCAAGGATCGAAACACAGGGCGGCGCCATGGCTTATGCGAATACAATGAGAAACGTCGGTTTGGACATGAGGAGCCCTTTCGGTAAGGCCCCCTTGCATGAGTAGACTGGAGATTCTGCTGTGTCCAAATTTTGTCTAACATTTTCTTGTAACATTACTAGTACCAATGCACGTGCGCCACGCACGTGTTCAAGAAAAATGCACCACTTGCAAGTCTTTTGTAACGTAAATTGGAATTTCAATGCATCTTAAATGAAAGATAAAGAGGAAGGGAAAGGACACAGTAGAATTGTGAAACTACACATGGCTTTCTCACTCACATAATAAATTTACTATATGTAAAAAATGCAATGTAGGTTTATCGAATCAAAGGAATCATGAAAATTTAAAGTAGCAAATCATGAAAAAAATAGAATATACTTAGCTGCGTAAATACGTGATCGATGTGCTATTTGTTTTATTGAAAAAGATGAATGCCCATGCGTTCTAACGAGAGAAAAGAATCACCAGATAATTAATATAGCCTATTTGATTAAGTTAATAACACATGAAAAATTCGAGAATCAACTACCTTCAATTTCAATCAAGAAAGAGGATATTATTTGTTAGTCATGCCCATGCGCAACGGACGGTGTTGGGAGGGGAAAGTGCTTGGTGCCAAACAGAGGGAAAGGAACAGAGGGGCCCTGGCTGCTTATCACTCCAAACAGCGAGTTGACGATCCGGTTCCTGCTCTCAATCTGTGCCTGAGGAGATGGAAGAAGAAGCAATGCAAATACACATCACTTAAACTGCTCTCTATCTTGGGGATTGAATCAGATGTTTGACTACCAAGCACTGATTTTTTAAGATCATTTTTAATATTGTTCCCACTAGCCTTTTCTTTGCATTTAACACACACAAAAAACCTGCTCATGTTTTGGGCACCTCATCTCGGCATGAAATTCAAAGATTTAGATGAGGTTGGAAGTTTTGGATAACGTTGTAGGCTTTGTAGTTTCAAAAGGATATAAAAATGAGAGTAAGTCAGGCTGCAGAATTACATCGTGCAGATATGTCTGTTCAAATGGAGGCCATCGAACGCAACATAAAAGCGATCATCTAACAAAGTGTCTTCGAGCTGAAACTAGAACTAACTGTGAAGTTCGCACGGGAAATTGCAAAATGTGCGAGCTAGTTTTTTCACACAATGACCCTCTTCACTTGCCAAAAACCCACCACTTGATGATATCACAAAGAAAGTTTTCAGACTTACAAGCTTTTGTTTTTTTAGAATAATAGGGAGAGACCCCCGGTCCATTATGCAAAGCAACAAGACCATGTTCAGTTTACAGCACAGTTTCTCACACATCATCACACACTCAACCCAGACACACTCTCCAGCCTCCAGCACCTACAGGCAAAATATTACAGACAGCTTTCTGGGAACTTCTCCTCCTACTCAGTGATCACCTTGCCCATCTCCCATTTGACTTCTGGTGTCTTTGTGTGCCACGACTCCATTTTCAAAGCCTTTCTGGTCTTCCTGATAGGTCCTCCAACTCCTTCACTTTCAGCTGGTAAATCTCCAGATTTTTCACCGGGCATAGGACCTCCCAGTTCTTCAGCATAACGAGGATCTGCTTCCACAGAAACCTCATATCCTTCCAACTCCCATTCTGAAAACAAAAGTTATTCCTTAATTTCCAGAGACCCCACATAGATGCAGCTGTGAACATATTCCAAACTACAAACTTTTTACAGCTTAACCAACAGGTTGCCATTTGTTCGAAATTTCTAACAGTACTCATCTTAAAGATTGTACCTAAATCCATCCACACTCTATGAGCTACCACACAATCAAAAAATAAATGTGATATACTTTCCTGATCACAGCAAAACAGACAGGAAGGATCATCTACTTTTCTTCTTTTCTCTAGGTTATCTCTAGTGAGCAGTTTATTCTTAGACAAGAGCCACAGAAAGATGTGGACTCTTGGAGGAATTTGCAGGTTCCAAATAGCTGGACACTTACAAGCTTTTGAATTGAAGCAACCGATGATTTGGGAACTAATTGTTATAGGACAAATATTTGATGATGAGAGTATCTTAAGCTGATGCCAAAAGCAGGTCAGCAGAGCTTGATATAATGATATTTCAGAAGAGAATTCGCTGGTCGCTGCTGATGAGAGTATCTCGAGCTCCATTACCTGACAGCATATACTGGAACTAACCCATTTATTTTGCTGGAGAAGATAGTAAAAGAAAAAGGGGAACAAGAAACAAGATTATTCCTTACCAAATAAACATACTAATGCTTCACTACAGTGGTAACTGACTGAGCTTAACCATAACTTGATAATAACAACATTCACATTCTGTCAAGATATCCGCTCTGCGGTTATTACTGACTTTCTATGGAACATTTGGAAGTGTCGAAAGATATTCAGACATGAAGATGAAGCAAACTCCATTGTTGTTGCTAGATGCAAGGAAGATCTGGCTTTATGGTCTCACAGGTGCAACAACCAATCTGATCGTGATCTCATGCTTCAGTGGAGAAATAGTTTCTGACGTAGGCTAGCTAGTTTTGTTTTTTTTGTCCCTTTTCTCTTCCTTTTTCTCATCAACTTTTAGTTGGATGTAATCCTTTTCAAACCTTGTATTGTACGTGTGTATATGGTTTCTATGCAATAAAATGTTCAGGCATCTCCAAAGGAGTTTTTTTTCTAGACATTTTTTTAAGACAGGCATCTCCAAAGGAGTTGCTGTAGTTCTCTTCACACACAATAAATAAATAAATAAAATAAAATCTGTCAAGAGTGTCCAAGTTCCCTATGATCTGGGAAAGCAGATACTTTGCAAATCCAAAAAGGTAGAGAAACAGTGACATAAGAGAGAAACTCGACGAAACATTGATTTTACAAAATGATTTTAGTTTACAAATACCAAGCCATGCACCGGGAAAGTTGTGTATACGGATAAGCTGTGCAGTTCTACTAGATCACATTTACAAAGTTGCCATCTAATTACACATTAATAGCAGTAGACGAAATTGCCGCGTTCACACTGAGTTCTAGCTTCTGGGATTTTCCCATGTTTCTTTCATACGGAGAGTCTTGCAATGAAATCCCGCAGCTCGAACTCACTGGGGAACCTACGCTCAGTCAATTTCCAGAAAACCTGAAAAACGGGAGTGATAGTTCAGAAAGAAACAACAAAGAGGTAAAGAAGCATGACTTGAATTTACCTCTTAAATCCGAAGAGTGGACATTCTAACCTGAACGCTATGTTCATAAACTAAAACTGATGTACTGAAGTGTACCGACAGACATTGAAAATTTGGTACAAACAGCCCGAATTCTGAAGAACACACGGCATAAATTTGTAGGCTGGAAAGTTCAGAGTATTCAGAGCTGAACCAATTCAAAGTTTTTAAGTGACTGTATTGTTGTATGTTCCGCATGAAAACAATCCACACGAGACAGATATATAAAAGAACATTTTGAGGAAATAAACACAAGAGGAGGGTTGAAAATCAATACTTTCTGGCTTCTCCTGACAGACTACTTCCTTACTGAAAACTTTGCAGAAGCAACTTTCAGATATCACAGTGGTAGGCACCCACCACTGACAGTACGTTTTTCGATGAAATTGAACATAACACAAGTGCCTTTCATTGTTTGAACAGAACTACTCCAGGGAAGCAGAAGAGTGGCCCGTTCTCCTTACCAAGAACAAAGGGCACACACATATATCAGATACAAACCTCAACAATACTAGCATAAATTCATTGCATGTTAGGACATGGAGGAGAAGCAACGCGAATTAAAATCTTAGGATAGTGAAAATAAACCATCAGGGAAGCAGAAGAGTGGCCCGTTCTCCTTACCAAGAACAAAGGGCACACACATATATCAGATACAAACCTCAACAATACTAGCATAAATTCATTGCATGTTAGGACATGGAGGAGAAGCAACGCGAATTAAAATCTTAGGATAGTTCTGATGGTGAAAATAAACCATCAGGGAAGCAGAAGAGTGGCCCGTTCTCCTTATCAAGAACAAAGGGCGCACACATATATCAGATACAAACCTCAACAATACTAGCATAAATTCATTGCATGTTAGGACATGGAGGAGAAGCAACGCGAATTAAAATCTTAGGATAGTTCTGATCATGCAGGTATTGCAACAGTATTGTGTGAAGCCTGCCAAACCACTAATGGAGCCAAAAAATCTTCTTGAACCCAGGAAACAATGTAACAAAAATAAAGGCCCATCTACTTACTCAATTTGGTCATATAGAGATCTACTTGGTATTACAAACTTGTTAAATTTCCTGTTCAAAGAGACTAGTTTGTAATCACATTTCATCCAAACAAAGCTGCAAAATTATTCAATTTTCAAGTAACCAATGTTCAATGACTAGAACAACTAAATGTTTCTTGAATATCTAGCAAACTGCAGGGCTAGGATTACAACAACTATTATTTTTTCTTATTCACGAAGTCATCATCGATATCATTCTGACTGTGTGTCCTCATGTCGTTTATGTCTTGACGCTAATGTAGCCGTACATTTACACTGTCTACTCTGTCCATGTCATTGGTTGTGTATATGCAGCTTCATTGCTTTAGGTCATCGGCATGTCCATTTGTAGATTGTCGTTGATCACTAATTTGGGCACCCACTCATAGATTTTTGTCATTGTCATATGCATCAGCCACAGGTCATGATAGATCTCCTTGCGGAAAACAATTTACTACTCACCAACGCTATTTTCATCTAGCAACATTCATCTATGAGGTAAGTAGAGCTACACTACATAATGCACTTAGATGATGGCTCTACACTGGCCTTTATTTTTGTGCTCTAATGGTTCCTATATGTACATATTTGTTATTGGCCCCTGTTATAGCTCCACAACAGTTGGTCATTTTATCTGTAAACATATGCTCTTTTTTCATGCATTTCGACCATGTATGGAGTTTGAATTAAATTTAAATTCGAAGTTAGAAATTTGAACCTAAGTTTGAATTTGATATGTGTGTGGTGAAATCATGAAGGCTCGAATTGTTTTCATAGATTCAGTATTGTTTGAATCCTTCATGCGCAATGGGAGAAGAGAAAAAAAAGAAGTGGGTATTGGAGATGAGGTTATTGAGGAATTGCCAAATCTGTTGTCCCCTAAATTCTAAAAATGATATTGAAGCTTTCCCAGTAGCTCCATATTAATGATGGGTTTTTGCAAAACTCCTGAAGTTGCTCTAAGTAGCTGCTGCACACACCCTTTTGAGACTCTCCGTTACGGCCTTGCCTACCAGAGAGGAGATCCTGATCCCGACCATCTCTTATTGCCGATTGATGAAGCGTGAAGGCAGTGGTCATTGACGCGTGGAGGCAGGGTCCGCATGTCAGTGACCACGTCTTACAACAGTGGAACCCTATCCTAAGCCATCACTCTCATGACTGCTGACATAAGAAAAAAAGACAAACGATCATCACCTGTGTACCTAGTGTTGTGCAGCTGCAGCACACCCAACTGCTGCCCACTACAAGGACAACGAGCTACGGAGTAGTGATCAAATAACCGGAAGCCGCGATGCACACGAATTCCCAGCTAAACGAGCACAGATTCGGTGATTTCTGCAGCTGGCGCGTTTCGTCCGAGTCCGACGGCGTTGTCTTGGATTGTTGTCACGACTCGCGAGCGTGCGCGTGCGGTTCCGGCGTGGTGCAGTCTCGTACGTATGTTTTTATATTTATACGGCTTCAAATACATACTGTACTGCTAATTTTGAGGCCACGCCGCCGCAAATTCGAATTTGCTTTCCAACCACCGGCCACCGCACCTTCCTTTCCAAACAAGCTGGGAGCCGAACCGACCCGACCGCACCAAGCCTTCCCGCTCTCTCCGTTTCAGCCGCCGCCCGCCCCCAAAGTCCCAAACCATTTCCGCGGTCGCGCGGCCCGCTCCTCCAAACCCTACCCGAAAGGGTCATCTCCACGGGGGAGGGCGAGCCCGCGAGAGCAGTCGCGGTTGGGAGCTCCGTCGCCTCCATCACGAATGGACGGGAGGCGCACGGGCGCACGCATTGCTCCTCCTCGGCGACCGCTTCGGCGTCCAAGGTGACGCCCTGGTGAACTGGGATTACGGGTGGGGTTTGGTATGCGATTTCCATCTAGATCATGTGCTGGATCGTTCGCTGCTGTGTGATGTCCGCGGTTGGGGGGGATTAAAGCTGGCGCGGGCCGTGGGGGTGTGGATTTTATCCGATACTTGCAGTCTGCACTGTTTCGATCATTCGACGCGGAATTGCCGACGGATTTTGGTTCAGGATTAGTGCTGGCGCGGGCCGTGGGGGCGTGAATTGGGACATTTTGATTGTGGTTGGGTTTACAGATTCGTTTCTTTAGCAGCAGCACAGCACCATGTCCTTACATAATTTTTGAGCTTCCATTCCATTTTTACTACTTGCCTCAAGAGCATGTAGCGAGATAACGCAGATCAGATGCACCACCAGCCTCACCATCTGCCCCCCAAACCCCAATGTATCAGACCATTTTTGAGTACTTATTTATGCTGCTAAACCTAGACAGAAACCATTTATATCGGAATGGCTTTGATTCGTGCACATTATCATGACCGCGAATTAGCTTGTCATCGTCTCCCTAGATTCCAAGGCACTTGCCAGGGTTCTAAAACTGAGGGTGACTTTATTTTATAGTTTGTACTTGATATTGCAATCACTATTAGGACTTGTATCTTTTTTCATATTGATCAAAATGCAACGGATCTTATTCTTCTGGTAGGAGTGAATGAGAATCTGACCTTTCATTTCAGGCTTGCAACGCGCAGGAAATATTTATCCTGCTAAACCTAGATAGAAAACATTTATGTTGGAATGGCTTTGATTCATGGACATTATCATGACCACAAATTAGCTTGTCATGGTCTCCCTAGGCTTCAAGGCATTTGCCATGGTTCTGATACTAGAATGGAAGGTTAATATTCTACTTTTTTTTTTCAGACTGGATCACAATGCCTATTCCGAACACCTGGTTGGTTTCAGTTCGATGTTTTTTGGTGACACAAGCACGTACTGTGAGCACAGCTGCTATCTATCTGTCAGGAGGAAGTGCAATGGTTCGCGACCTTCACGCATTTATGGCGACAACTCTGGGGACTGAAGTGCCATACATCAATTTTATTGCTCAAAGGGTTCAGCATGTTGGTGATTTCTGTGCACGCCTATCTGTACTTCTGAATCGCTGGAACACAGAGGTACGGGCATTGAGGATGATGTTGCAGCTGGTGCTCAACACATGTTGACTGATTCTCACGCTATCGAAGGAGAGTCTGCTGATGTAGTGACCGAAGATGCTCAAAACAGGTTGATTGATTCTCACACTAGCGAAGGCCAGTCTGCTGCTGTAGTAATCCATGATCCTTTAAATGATTCTCCCGCTGTGGATGATTCAAGCAATGATGACCAACAGACTTCTATGGCTCCTGCTGCTGCCCAAGATCAATCAAGTGATGGTCAAAAGATGCCCGCTCTCAACCTAGATGTCCCTGATCTCCTTGAATCTTCCGTGCAGAGAAGCTCTTCTTCTGGTGAATTGAACAATTGTGAGTTGGTGCAGCTGGAGTGTGCAGCGGACGGAGAACATGGTAGGATTATAGCAAATGACAGTGATGTTGATTCAGTCCTAGCTGAGGTGAGAGAAAATCCGGACATTGCATACACCATTGATGTGTCAGCGGAAGTTTCAGTGGCAACAACTCTCTCACTCCTAAAGTACTTCACCACCAATCAATGCAAAGCCATACAGTATGGGAAGAATTTCAGAGACAAGCTTGCACAAGCAGATGAAATTAAGAAGAAGATGGACAAGGCTAAAGATCTCTATGCTGAGTTAATGGCTGCTGCAGTGGAGCAACTGAATTTGGTTGTCAACTATGAAGCAATGCTGGATAATCAGCAGATATCACCAGGTTAGTGTTAGCTAATTCTCTCGCATAGCCTGTACATAGTTTACTTTTAGCACTTTCAGTTCCAGCAGTTAGCAGTAGGAGCCGTGCACAATTCTGTTAGAGAGCCGAGCTTAGTTTCAGTTAAGTTAGTTGGCAGTTACTTTTGTTTTTAGATGGCGAGGGGGGATGAGCCCCCACCCCCACCCCCACACGTTCGATTTTCATTAATGAAAACCAAAGTACTACAGAGTTTGATGTGCAAAAGAAAGAAAAGATCAGGTCATCCAGATGATTACTCGGGTGCACTTGCCACGTGGCCTGTCAAAGAATAGAAACTACCAAGTTGCTACTGAAACAATAAGCATGCTGGAACACTCCAGACAGCAGCCTCCATACTTTATGTTGCACGATTATCCCCATCAGAAACTTTCAAGTAAGTGTCTTTTGCGTAGTACTCTTATCACAACGCCTTTTGGCCTCCTTCTTTTTTTCGTCTCTTTGGCTTCATGTAATCCTTCTCCTTAATGGATCCCATCCTTTCTTCGGTCCAAACGTCTCACTTGCGATTCTGCTTAGCATATCTGCCCCCCGCACCAGTTCCTCTTTGCTTCACTCCTTTTTCTGCAAAATAGACCATGCTTCCAACCAATTACAAATGGCAAAAATTACTGTATTAGGATTATCAGGAATTTTATTTTTCAAAACAAGCACTGTTTCTAGTTTTCCATAACGTCCATGGCACTACTGCCACTCCATCTATGACCAGTCACTTGGTTCTTCCTCTGATGTGTTTATACACACATCACAGAGGTCTGTTAGTGACACTGGTTGTTTAGAGCAGCCAAAAGACACACCAGTTATATCCCATAAATAATGAGCTAGCACACATTGAAAGAAAAGGTGGTCAAATGGTTTCTTTCTGCCCACAAAAGGGGCAGTTTTCCTTTCCTTTCCACCCTCTCCCCGTTAGATCATATTTTGCTAGAATGCTTCTTTTACTCAGAAGCCACAGGAACACTTTGATCTTGAGTGGAATTTTAATTTTCCACAGAAACTTGTATGGGAATTGAGTCTCTTGTACTTTTAACGCCTGGTAGAAAGATTTCACTGAAAATTTCCCGTTGGCTGATAACTTGCAGAAGAGCTTCATCTCTTTCTGAAAGCTTAATGTTCAGACAACTGTTTTTATCCTTTCCCGCTGTTTCATTTTATTACCATGCAGTGTTCTTCTGAAGGTCATATGCTCTACCCCTGTCAGGTATTGCTCAGCCAAGGCCAACTGTTTTAGTTGGCAGTTAGCTGTTGACCCGGCCCATGCTTAGTGGTGCTCATGGTCACTGAATTGTGCGGCCATTGAGGCCAGAATCCCCGGCCACTATCTCCATCACCAAGGAGTTAGCATGTCCTTAGGCTATTTATATTCTAACTCAGAAAAGCTGCCGCTCGCGCAGCCCAAAACCAACATTTGGTGCCTGTGTTATGATCTTGGCGAGAGTGCCATCGTGACTCCGCTGCTCGTCGGAGCGACCAACGATGAGCCGATCTTCGGACTGTAGCCCCTACCGGTGCAGTCCAAGCGCACGCACGAGGACATCCTCACAAAGGCACTAGCGCGAGTTCGTTTTTAGGAGCTTCAAGCTAGGATTGGAGTGGTCCAAATCAATTAGGCGCACAAGGTTTACGGGGAGATATGTTAGCTAATCCTCGTGCATAGTCCTTACATAGTCTGCTTTGAGCACTTCCTGTGTGCAAAATTCTCTTAAGAGAGCCGAGCTTATTTTCAGTTCAGTTAGTGGATAGTTAGTTGTTGACCTGGGCCATGTTTAGTAGTGCTCATGGTCACCAAATTGTGCGGCCATTGAGGCCAGGATCCCCGGTCACTATCTCCATCACCGGGGAGTTATCATGTATTTATTTGTATTATGCAAAGTAGCAGAAAAGCTGCCGCTAACTAAACTAGTCGTTATTGTGTGTTTTCAATTGAGATCAAAACCAATAGTTAGTAGGATAAAGAGTGCATTTCAGAATCAGTTTGATTCTTGTACTGCATTTTTATTTCTTTCAAATATGCTGAAACAAATTCTATCTTACAATTCAGGAAGTGGAAGAGTACGAAAGAAGCGTCGCCTGATCTGACCGCCGCGAGTCCATTATGTACATTACCTAAAGGTGACCACATTATACAGATAATTTCATGTTTGCCTAGTTTTAGGTACCAAATTGCATGTTTAGTGGTGCTCATGGTCACCAAATTGTGCGGCCATTGAGGCCAGGATCCCCGGCCACTATCTCCATCACTGGGGAGTTTGCATGTACTTATTTATATTGTGCAAAGTAGCAGAAAAGCCTTGCAGCACCAAACTAGTTGTTCTTGAGTGTGTTTTCGATTGAGATCGAAGCTAAAAGTTAGTAATACAAAGTGCATTTCGGAATCAATTTGATTCTTGTACTGCCTTTCTATTTCTTTTAACTATGCTGAAACAAATTATATGTACATTGCAGGGAGTGGAAGAGAATGCAAGAAGGCACCAACTGATGTGCCCGCTACGAGTCCACTATGTACATTACCTGAAGGTGACCACGCTATACAGATTTCATGATTGCTTTGTTTTACAGTAACAAATTGCTAATATAAATTATTCTGTTTATCGATCATCATGCTAAACCGCAACCTTTTATCATTTCTCGCGATGTGCAGTATGCCAAATAAATGCATTATTTAGATTCTGCTGTCATGTTCTATTGCCATTGGGCTTTATTTTCTAGTAATGACAGAGGAAGGTGATAGCGAGCATGTATTTGAGTATTTCAATTATTTCGTATCCTGTTGACAATGGTGGATAGTTTATAAATAGTTTAGTGCTATTTGAGTTTTTTTTTTTTGGCATGGCAGCAGTAGTGGCTAAAATTACTAGTTTATACAAAGGTATAATGGTACTGAAAATGGTTGTTAGCTTATAACAAAGTATTGGAAAACTTGCTTTCTTTTTTCTTTTTTGTTTCTACAATTATCATGGTAACCTATAGGCCCTGGACGAGATCGTGAGAGGGTATTTTCTTGTAAGTTAATTGGTAGCTTTTGTGTATTATGTGACTGACTAAATTTTTCCTTAATGTGCAGATATGTGGAAATCTTGATGCTCTCCAATGGAGATCAAGCATTGTCGACACATAGTTCAATGAAGTAGGACCAAGTGACTATCCGTCGTTGAAACATTGTTGTACCATAGTTTCGTGATCAGAAAGTTGGCTCCACCTAATCCATGGTTGTACAGTACATAGTTGGTATTTCACTACAGTTTCTTACAATCGCTTAAAGTTGGGATGCTGGTAGTTAACAACACTTAGATACTGGGAAGTTGAAGGTACTTGTAGCTATACCGTAGATATTGGGATATGCCTCTCTGACACGTCTTTGCTCTGTACTAGTTATAGCCAAGTAACATGGAGCTGCAAGCACAAACCTCTACTGCATATAAGTGAATTTGGGATTATTTTGCCATGAATGTTTGTTGGAAGATTATTGTGCATTATCCATTGGATATATAACTCAGCAACCCAAGGTCATATGGAGGGATTGCCGTTGTCTTTGTCGTCTATTTGAAGCTGCGTCTAGGTGTGTTACATGTGGCGGAAGTGTTCAAATGGCAGCAAGGTGCTACTTGCGCCGTGGGATTCTGGCACCAGTTATTCTGTTGCCATGCGTTTCCCAAGATCGTTAACACTCCTTTGGATTCGAGGATTTTAGGAGGGAAAATGGAAGAACCCAATTCCTATAGGAAAGAGTACTGTTCGTGCCGCAGGAAAAATGGAGTAAACTTTCTTATGATGCCGTTTTCACATGAAAAGTAGAGGAAATCCAACATACACTGACATCTTTTTTTCTCTTTCCATCGCGTAGGATTGAGGCAAAACGGACTTCGCTGTGGCTAAGCAAAGAGTCGGCACCAGAGAGACCAAGCTCGATCCGAAAGGCATGGAGCTTCCGTCCCCAATACCGGCGTCGGCACCAAGAAGCGGATGGCGAGGAGAGCAGTGGCCGAACCTCCAGCCCCGACCTCGCGATACCATCCAGATGGCCGCTCGAGCTCACCGCACAAGGCTCGCACGTCGTGGCTCAAGCTTTCTTGCGCACCCCGCCCATGCTATCGACTGAGCTCACTTTATGTTCCGATGATGGAGAGGGTGAGATTGGATGAAGTGAAGAGATAAGTCCTGACCGACTGAGGATAAGAACTGATGGATTTTTTTGATGGGGGGAAATTAGAGACTGGTTGGTATTTTTTTGGAAATTAGAGACTATTGGTTGTGAGCCCATCCACGTTTACATGCATGATTTTGTTCTAAGAAATTAACTAGTTTACGTAAATACATTGTTACCCTATATCTTGTCTCTAAAATTCTTACTGTGCTCATCCAAGCGTCAACTTGGGAAAAATTTCATCTGTTTTGCAATTCTCTATTTTGCACATACATTCCTATTCTATTTTTATATTTTTTTCATGTTCCTACAGTTTTGCAATCCAGCATTCCAAGCCTCCGAGTCAAAAGTAACATCCAACATGCTGATGTACGGATAAAATTATAACATAAACGAGCAGACAGGCAGCCTTAACGAGATCACTCTGTTCTCAGTTACACGACTCTTGCTCGCGTGTTTGAGCTTTCAGCACGAGAGTTCCACGCCCACCTCCACCATCCGCCGGCACGACACGGCGGCCACTTGCCAAGCGCCTACTCGTACCTGTAGATGAACTCGGAGTTGCCGACCATGGCGTTGAGCACCTGCGAGACGAAGAAGCCGGTGCCGGCGAGGAAGGCGACGATGAGCAGCGCCGTGATGGGGTTCTTGAGCAGCTCCACGATGGGCTGCAGCACCGTGTACGCCACCCCCGTGCTCACCGTCAGCGCGTACAGCGCGTACCGCCGCATGTTGTCCCAGAACTCCTCCACCAGCGGGCCCTCCGGCCCCAGCGCATGGGCCGGGCCGGCCAGCGCGAGCGCCGCCGCCACGCCCGCCGTGATGCCGCCGATGAGCGCCCACGTCGGCAGCGCGCACGTCCTGCCGCTGTCCTCCTCCGCCGCCGCCGCAGGCTCCTGCAGTTGCAGCAGCTGTTGGGTCTCGGCCGCCGCTGTTGCTGCTGCTGCTGCCTCGACGCCTTCTTGAGGCCGTGCTACGGCGAGGCGCCCTGCTGCTTGCCGTTGTGGCTCGGGAACAGGGGAGGAGAGGCGAGCTCGGACGGTGGTGGCGGTGAAGCCATCGCGGCGTCCGGGAGGCGGGCCAGGCAGGTGGAGGGCGCGGTGGAGAAGAGAGAGCTGGTTCATCCCGTGCCGCCGGCGCTGCTTCTTGGCCGGTGGTGACTGGTGTTGTCCTGTGGGGAGTGAGAACCGGGGACGAGCGGGGAAGGCTCTGTCTGTGGTGCTGAATCGGTTTGTGCTGCGGTTCTTCGTGATAGGCTTCTGGCTAACCTTTTCTCTTCAAGTTTTTATTTGGTCGCTTTTGAATCTTTTTCGTGGCTTTTGCAGATACCACGTCATAATATCTTTCCGGCTCCCCCCTTTTCCAATACTGCACAAGGGAATATTTAGGAAACGTTTTTATTGTCAAAGAGGTCACACCTTTTTTTTTGAGCAATAAAGATTAAAGAGGTCACACCTACAAGTAGATAGTCCAAACCTCCAAGAATTTAAACTTTTAATAAATTTTCTCTTGTGCAGTATTGGAAAGGGAGCCGGAAAGAGTCTTTGAAAATAGAAATTAAAGAAAAAATTTCAAAAAATTCAACCAAGACATGACTTTTAGTACTTTGCAATTAAGAGATTCCATAAAAATATTTTTTATCAGGACAGTTGATTTTACCTCTTTCGGTTTTTTTTTCCTCTCTGTCACTACTTGGTTCGATTTCAAACTCTGTACGGCTTATATAAAAACACTTGATGAGGCAGTTTCATGTAAAAATACTATACGAGAGAGATTAATAATAAGCTACAATAACTTGCGATATATATATATATTTTAAAAAAGTAAGCAGCATACTTAGAAAAGATGTGTTATTTCATACGACACTCTTTGCATATAAATGAGATATGTAAAATTTGCCGTACATTTGAGCCATGCTATCACCATCACAACACTGAAATTTGCTCACTCATCGTCCAATGAGTGATCTTTGTCCTTAATTAAGCCCTCGCAGCGGAAACATATGTATGCAACTCATGCTGAATAGAACAAGAAAACCATGTTTTCACAGCTCGCCTCTGTTTTTGACTTTGTTGCATCCGTATCCCAAAGCGAAATGCGCCCAAATTATTTACGCTGACCCCAGCCGAAAACCACCACCAACTCCGGCGCGGCCGCAAGCCCGAAACAGAGAGAGGGAAACACAGCAGATTCCCTTCCCTTCCGTTCCCAGGGCTTCAACCCTCTCTCTCTCTCCTCGCCTCCTCGCCTTCCCACCTGTCCGTCTCCCTCCTCTCCGGCGCCGCGCTCTCCTCCTCTCCCGGCCTGCGCGGCGAGGGAGCCCTGCTGGTTCGCGCCCCCGCTCGGGGAGAAATATTCCGCCCGCGCCTGCCGTTCGCGCGCTACTTCCCCGTACGCCGCCGCCGCCTCTTCCCGCCGCCGAGTCTTCTTCTTGGAGAAACCCTTGAAGAAATTTTCCTGGGTTTCCATTGAGAGGACCAGTGGGAGGACCCGCTTGCCGCTGTCCCCGGTTCCATGGGGGGATTCTTGCTCAGCCTGAATCCCTTCCGGTTCAAGCCGCGCTGGCCGGCGAGGACTTCCCCCAAATCGCTCTGAAGCCCTAGGAATCCTCCTACCGTCCGGGGATTCCGAGAAATCCCCGGCCGCCGCTTCCCCTTCCCTTCCTTTTCTTGGTTAATCTGGAGGTCCCCGTGATATTCTTGTGGTCGGTGAGGTTCCCTTCCTTCCTTGGGAACCAGCCCTAAAGCCTTCTTCGTCCTTTCCAAGACCTCGTTGACAAGGACATGAGCTTGTTTCTGAAGCCCTCTTCTTGGTCCGTGTAGTGCTCCGGTCTGGGCGTCCTCGTTCGCGGCAGCTTTGCAAACTAGGATGGCGAGGGAGGACGGCCCGGAGTTCGTTAGGTGGAGGGAGGAGTTCATCTCCCAAGAGAGGGGCAGCCGCGTCGTGCATTACTACCTCGAGGACGCAGCCGGCGGGTCCCACCTCGCCGTCGTCGGCACGGAGAGGAGCCTGCGCCACATGCTCTACGTGGTCTCTGATGACTTCCTCGCCACGCTAGGGTGCGACGATGTTGATGGAGGGCAGGCGGTGCTTGCGCGCAAGTGGCGCTCACGCCGTGAGGTGGTGGACTGGCTTGCCTCTTTCTTTCCCGTGAAGACACTTGCCTCAAGTAATTCTTTTACCACCCACTGCATGAATTCTTCCAAGCTGATTACATAATTTTGTCTCTTAATTATTTAGCATCTTTTGTCCTGCACAGTTTTGGAACTTAATCGATGCTAGAAAGCCTTGAATGTTGCCTAGTGATAACAGTTTGAGTTCTATTAAATTCTGTCGAGTTAGCTTGCTAGCCTAGTTCTTGTTGTTGTATAATCGTTTGATTGTAAGGGAAATTCCTTATCAACCACTGAAAAAAGTTGGTTTTACAAATTAGCGCTGAAAATTTTGAATTTCCTTATCAACCATCGGTGTAAAATTTTGTTCCTTAAATGCCACTGCGTCCATTTGATGGCTTTAACGGCGTTAAATGGAATGAGAAAGACTAAGTTGCCCCTGGTAGTAAGTTTTGCCTAAACTTCGTTATAACCCATTGTACATCCAAACTTTCTGCAAAATCTTCCTATGTTCGACACAAGTCTAAACAGCATGAATATATACTTTTTTGCAAACAGAGAAATATGGCAAAAAATAATATGTATTTTCAACCAGAGTTAAACAAGGAGACATCAATTGATGAGAAATATGACCATACGGTTGACATTTACAAGGTTTATGTACAAGGCAAAACATACTGCAGCATTCACATCGTAATCATAAACTGAGGCATCAGGAAGCCAAGGCGGACCTGCTGCCCCGGATGTCTTGTTCTATGCTTGTTATTCCCGACCTGCTTCCCTTGGCCGCCATTCAAATCAAATCCAGCCACAAGTCGGTCCGCCTGCCCGCATGTAGCACAACGCAACGCTCGCCCGCGCCCCATGCGCAGCACACGCCTGTCCACAGCAAAACCTTCCGCGGCTCGTGCCTTCCTGTGAAGCAGCGCACGCCCGTCCTCCAGCCTTCGCGCAGCACACAGCCCGCTCAGGAGATGCCAGCCATGACCGTTAGGGTTAGGAGCAGCTGAGTGGGTCTGATTTGGGGAAATTTTAGGATCATTCTGTTAGGCCACCGGTTGGAGGAGACAAAGGCAATACGGTCGGGCCAAATCCACTCACATAATAGAAGGAAACCAAACAGGATGGCAGTGGCTATTGAGGAACGAAATTCACACTGAAAGTTCACCCTGATAAGGAAATTCAAACTTTTCAGTGGCTATAATAAGGAAGCCTAACTTTTTCCAGTGGTTGATAAGGAATTTCCCCTTGATTGGAAGGACACAATGCGACAATTCACTATCTGACATTCATTGTACAGTGCGGAAGTTTGATATGTTAAATTCCTGTCTTGCCAACCCTATTTGTGCTTAATTTGTGATTCAGAGCTTTATTTTTATTTAATTGTAATATTATTTGTTGTTTCAGAATATTCCAAATATGGACCATTTGTGGATAACGACATTGGACTAGATGGATATGGTGAAACTGATAGCTTTGTGCACCAAAACCTGGTAAATGCATACTTGTAAAGTTGTGTCGTTCACCTGCATGTTCATGATTTTACTAATTTACCATTGTTGTTCTTAGGGGAAAACCTGTGACTCAGACATTGCATGGTCTGGTTCGTTCTGGACTTGTGGCAAGCAGCGTCACTATCAAGCTTTTTGTCGCAATGGGACCACGATATCTGTAAGTTTTATCATGACATTGTGTATATACCTTGGGTCATTTCACGACTGATTCTAGAATGTCATATGAAATATCGTCTTCCAGATCCACTCTTTTGTGTTTGTCTTGTCAGAGGACGAAAGTCGATATCTTGCATACTTGGAAGACATGTATGAAGATAAGAAGGGGCAGAAAAAGGTTAGAGTGCGATGGTTTCATCAAAACAAGGAATTTGCCTGTGCTATACCTCCTCCTTCCCCTCATCCTTGTGAAGTTTTCATCACTCCTTTTACGCAAGTAATCAGTGTGGAGTGTGTTGATGATATTGCAACTGTTTTAACCCCGGATCATTACGCAAAGTGCTCCAATGCATTGCCAAGTTCTTTGTTGGTTGGGATCCGATTCTGCTTTCGCCAGTATAGTAAAAAAAAGTTCAAGAATTTTGATCTGAGAACATTGCGTGGATATTTTAGTCAAGCTACTGTTATGTCCATGAAAATTTCGTCCGAGCAAGATATGGATGGTGAATATGGTACACCTGGGAAAACTAAGTCCGCAAAGCAGTTTGAGAGGCTTTACTCAAAATGTTTGGGTACTAAAATCTGTCAAGGCCTGCAAGCAGATGCCATACCTTATCAGAAATCATGTAATGAGCAATCACCCGGCAAGCATTTCTCGATCAAGTTTATAGGGCCCCAGAATCAGCAAGTGCAAACATACAGTGCTGGTGACAAAATAGAGGTCCTGTCTCAGGATAGCGGCATTATTGGCTGCTGGTTCCAGTGTACTGTTCTGAAGTTGTGCACTAATCATAACAAATTGAAGGTTCAATATGATGATCTCGAAAATGCTGATGATTGTGGAAGATTGGAGGTATGACTATCGACCTCTGTTTGAAATTTAATCTGCGTTATATGTATTTAAGGAAGATGAAATTCATTGCCACTCTTTAGTACCCCAATGCCATGATTTATGATTGAAAAAAGGATGAATCGTTTTGCAATGTATCAATAAAAAAATCATATGCCTATTTGCAGGAAATGATACCTGCCTCTACATTGGCTCGTCCTGATATACTGGGAATGAGATGCCCAGACCGGTTAAGAGTCAGGCCGCGTCCTCAACAAAATAATTATGTTGATGGTGATGCTCTTTTACCTGGAACTGCTGTTGATGTCTGGCAATTTAGTGGCTGGTGGGAAGGAGTTGTTGTCAGTTATGACAACACTGCGGCCGATAGCGTGCAAGTATATTTTCCAGGTAAAAACTTGTTCTTCTATTTAGTATTCACTGCAAGGGACAATGCTAGTCTTTACAAAATTATTGCCTACTGCTCTAGTTAGGAGCCCAAAATGTAGGACGTTCCTTTTAGACCTTTCCAAGTATGCTTTTGACTTATGCTGAATTTGTACTAAAACTTTCTGTTAAATATGTGTAATCTTGTGTGTGTTGTACTCTCTCCTGCGCGTTCAAGAAAAAAATATGTGTAATCTTATTGCATCAAAGATGAAATGTTTCTAACAAATAATAAATTATCGTCATTAACCACCCATGCATGAAAATGATTACATTTCTGTTGTTCCATTCCAGGAGAGAACTTTTTTGGGGTATGCCAACTAAAGAATGTAAGAATCTCAAAAGACTGGGTTAAGGATCAGTGGATTGATATTGAAACGAAGACAGATGTGTTATCAAGAATACCTCCAGATGGTCTCCAAACAAAGCAACGTGAAAACATGTCATCCGTTGGGGTGCTGGACTCTAGCAGTTCTGCAGTGCCTGACCAAGAGGTTGCAGCTATCCAAGCAAACTACAGAGAAGATAAACAGACAGAAGCTAGTAAGCAAACCGAGGTTAATTTGACTGATAAGACCTCTGCTTTTGCGGAAGATGAGAAACAAATAATTCTAGGGAAGCGTTCCAGGGAGGAGGACGCTGAACAGGACTGCAATGGGGAAGTAGGTTTAGATGTTGGCAAGACATGAAGCTTGGGACATGTCCAACGTTAGACTTGTGTACATAGCTATAGATATGGTTATTGGAACCCCAATGGATGGGTTTTACTAGGTTGCTGCTGATATCAGAGCATTCTCTTCTCATATACAAACCTTTCCTAGTTCTTATTTTGGTGGTAGCATTGCAACTTATGTCACCATATAAGCTAATTGCGAACAATAAATTCCTAATGTATAGTAGCCTGATTTTATCTTTGCCTCAGTTATGCCTTCCCCTTGACTAAAGTTTATGTTTTGAGAAAAAAAATTATTTTCCTGGTTTGCTCGTGTTGTTATTTTGTGAAATTTATTCTTGTTCAACTGATAGGTATGCATCTAAGCATTGCAATGATAATGCTTGTTAACTGTCATGATCCATTCTGATTGCGATGGTGAGGGTCCGATGGACTGCAGTTGCGCATGTTGATCTGAAGAAGGTGCCAACTGAGTGCCATCTTTGAGTCTTCAAGTACTGCACCATCTATTTGTGGCATCCTGGATCTGAAGTTATCTGTACTCGAGACCATTCCGTTATCTCATCATTTGATTTTTCTGTTATGTTAGGCCTGAGGTCACTGACACGAGCCATGCGACATGATTCCCTCCCCCCTGTTCCTTCACACATGAAAACTCTATTTCTCGCCATCATTCACAGGGCTAAGAAATCTCATATCTACACATATATGGGCGTATCAGGTTTTTTACATGGTATAGTATGGTACACCGAACATGTCATCTGATTAGCTGCTGTGTACATTATCTGCAATGACCATGGAAGAAGCGCCGCCGCCGCCGCCACCGGTCTGATCCAGGAACGGCGGCCGGAGCTAGAGCCTGAGCCACTGCTCGCCGTTGATGAAGCTCGGGCCGAGGAACGGCCGCGCCTCCTCGTAGGAGAGCGTACGGGACCAAGGTACCCTCTGCCCCGTGCTCGCCCCTGGGCCCTTGCAGCTGTATTCCCCGAACATCACCGTCCTGTCCAAAAATGAATTCAGAAATGTCACTGTCTGACGAATGCTGCCCCGTATCGTTTTGTCAGCTGACAGGCTCTCGTCACGTGTGGGTAACTAACTACATTTCCTTGTCAAGACCGTTTGGTGAAGCTGCAACTGCCTACCGATCGACTTCCTGTCGATTTGATCTCCAGTGACTGTAATTTGTAATTGTGATTCTATCTAGCAGTGATAAACAAAATGGGAGAAAAAAAATATATGGACTCACTTTGTTCTTGACCGGTCGCCCCAGTCGCTCCAGCCCTGGGGCACGACGATGCCGCTGAGGTCGCAGTAGGAGTAGACCACCCTGGCGTACCTGCCCCACGCCCTGCCCAGGTACAGCATGCCGGAGCCGGTGAGCCTGCACCCCACGAAGGAGAAGCCCGAGTCCTCCGCCGGCGAGCTCCGCTGCGACGCCGCGATGGCGCCGTAGCTCGTCGCCACCGCGTGCAGCGTGCAACCCTGCATCGAACGAGGAGCGTGTCTGTCACACCTCATGCCGTGGTGGTCAGGTTTGAGCCTGTTTCAGAGCACGATATGATTCCAGCCGGAATGGGGTAATAAAGTGAAATTCCCAGACATGGCGTCTGCGTGACTGCGTCGTGCTCATTGCCGTTGTGGCATGGAGGACTGACAGTTGTGCCATGGGCGGGGTGCGAAGGGAATGTGCCCACTGAAACTGATAAGGTTTTGAACACGGATTTGTGTAAGAGCATTGGAGCATAGTGCAGGTCTATAAGTGCCTAACTATCTGATTCCACTGAGACGGCTAGGTAAGCTAAGTGCTGAACCTGCGTGCCCAAGTCGAGCATGTCAAGCTAGACGCATCGAAAGTGAGACTAAAAAGTCAGAGATCTCTTGCTGTGAGGAACCGGGATGGCTGGGTTGGTGAGTGCCTGAATTGTGATTTTGTGACAGCAACCCAACAGCGCGCTCTGATCAGAGGAATGGAATGGAGGGGATGAAGATGGCAAGCTAATGATGCCAACATAAAAACCACAGGTCTAGGCAGATGTAGGACAGGGGACCGATCGAGTGTCTGAATTTGAATCAAGTAAGTACTACTGAAAATCATCACAAAAAATGCAGTAAACGAGGACATGGTAAATCAATGGGATGTTCGTTCCTCCTACCCGGAACAAGGACCGCGCGTTCCCGAATATGAAATCAATGGAGCCCTGGATGTCGCAGTTGTAGAAGTAGTGCCTCCCCATGTTGTCGAACAGCGTGTCCTGCGTCCCAAGGATCCTGCACCTGTACAGCATGGCCTTGTCGCCGGACAGCCGCAGCGCCACCGCCTGCTGCCCCACCGCCCCCGGCGGCGCCGCCGGCGCTGCGTTCTGCGGGATCGCAACGCGAACAGCCAGCCATCAGCGCAAGTCGCAGGAGAGGAGAAAGAGGACACGGACGAACGGACGATGGCGTACGTAACGTACCTCGAAGGTGATGTGGCTGGCGCAGAAGTAGTCGGCCTCGATGGCGACGGAGGCGGAGTTCAAGGTGCCGACCTGGTGCCCCGACGGGTCGAGGTCCGACGCCCTGGAGTTCCACGTGATCACCGTCCGCCCGGTGCCCATGCCGATGAGCGACACGAAGGGCTTCGTGATCGGCACCCGCACCTTCTCCCTGCACTCGCACACCGTGTTGTGTTAATTTCTTGCACTTTACAAGCAAAGAATTTCCAGCTGTGCGGAACGGAATGTGTTGCCCGATTAGAGGTGGCAGTGCACAAATTTGGTAGTACCTAGTTGTTAAGCCTACAGATTGTACTGGTGCAGAAGCTAGAAGACACCACCACACTACGTTGCTTTCAAGCTTTAAGCAGTGAGAAAAATCGGGAAACTGCCGCTTGTAGTAGAAAACTGGATGAACTGACTGTCCAAAAAAGAGCAAGACGGAACAAAAAAAAGAAGTTTGGGAAGGCTTGCAAGCATCAAGACATATGCGTAGTAGTTAGTTGCATTACAGGACCATGATCAAAAATCAATGATGCAGAGCTAGCGAAGAGTCCAAGAGCCAAGAGGGAGACGAACACACGTCGTGATCAGTTAATACCCCCATTAACACCGAGGCAGTTACTACAGGAGAAGAAGAGGCTGTCGTGGTGGGGAGTAGCGCATAGCAACAACCATCGCCGCCGCCGCGGCGGCGGCGGGCGTTCAGTTGACGCACGCACCTGTAGATGCCCGGGCGGACGAGGATCTTGACGCGGCGGCGGTTGCCGTCGGGCACCATGTCGACGGCGCCCTGCACCGTCCGCGAGTGCCCCGTCCCGTCCTGCGACACCACGATCGTCGTCAGGCCCCCGGCGGCGCGCGCCGCCTTGCCGAGCCCGACGCCGCCCCCGTCGCCGCCGCCGCCGCCCGACGCGGCCTCGGCCGACGGTATGCTGAGGTCGTCCCACGTGATGAACCCGTCGTCACCGGCGGCGGCCGCGACGAGCGCGATGAGCAGAACGGCAACCGCGCAGAGGCAGCAGCAGCTCCTGGCCCACGCCGTGGCGACGGCCATGGCAAGTTGGCGACACGGCCACCACAGCCTAGCTCGATCGCGTAGCCTCAGGTTCGGTACCGGCTGTCAAGTAGAGGTGGAGAACTAGTCAGCTAGCTTGGCTGCGCTGCGCACGTGATGATCTAGCAGAGCGCGCCGCTAACAACTCTGGTTAATTAGCTAGATCGGGAGACGGATGAGCTGATCAGATTCAGAATATATAGGTGGGATGGGTCGGTGGCTGTGATTGTGTTGCACCGCACGCTGCCTGCTGCTGCGTTGTATGACACGAGAGGAGGGTGGTGACGACGACGACGCCAGAGATGATGATATGATATGGCCGCGCGGGGAGAAGGAGAAGACAAGGGAGTGGGTTGTTCGATCGGCCACGGAATGCGAGACGTTGCGGGCGTGATCGAGGAAGCGGTGACGCCATTCAATACGGGGCCGCGCCGACCGCCCCCTCGACCGCGCTAGCTAGCCTCGCGCCGCTCGAGTTCGCCCCGCGCGGCGCACGCCAAAACCACGTCGATTCGGTGCGTTTTTTGGCGACGGGATCACGGCGAAACGCCGGCCGCCGTGTCATGCGATTGTGTTGTGTGCACGTCTCCGTTCGCGAAAGGCTTTTCGTTCGCTGATTACAGGATCATTTTCCGTTCTTGACAACATATATCGTTGGCAACTGACGCGTGAAGCGCGCGTACATGGCGGCGGTTCGCGATGGTTTCGTGCGGTGGATCGATCGCGCGCGCTGGCGCTGGCGCTGCGTGCACTGTCACGCATAGCACTGCTACCTGTTCATCATCTCGATCGTCAGCATGGAATGCGTAAGGGCTTTCTACTCCACGGATTAAGTGCATGCCGTGATTAATCATCGGAACAACATGGATTTTTAACACGCAAGAGTTGGTGCGTAAATTCTTTTCCAAGTGGTGTGGTAAGACGGAAAGGTTGGTCATGACTTGTGCACGTAAGAGCAAGACGAGCGTTTGTTTACAATCTTGGGAATTTTTGCTGCTGAATGAACGAAGCGGCCGGGTAGTTAGTGAGTAGTTTGCGAAGAACAACGGTTCGTTCCAACACGTTCGCCACGGACTTCTGCTCTTTTTTTTTTTCACCTGCGGTTCTTGCGATGGGCAGAGCAGGGTAACTGCTGTTCTTGACCACGCGAAATGTTCGGGACCAGGACGCCACTACGGTTCAGCAAGGTTGGTTGGTCTAGGCCGGCATGAGGCGAACGAATGCGCCAGTGTCAGATATCTCTAGAAACGAAACAGGTTAGGCAGACGAGCATTGTGCTAGTCTTATGTAATATTTTTTCCCCCTGGTGTTGATTAATCACTCAAATCATTTGCTTTCCTATGTTGGTCGGAGATGATCTGATGCCGGCGTCAAAGTTTCGCAAACTGACCAGCTCTGTAAAGTGCGCGTCCGAGCTCAGGTCAACATACAGCTGCGTCGTCGTCCAGGAGAACTGAAATTCAAGCGGAGGAACGAGTGGGCGTAGTTTCCGAACAACGGTTGGGTCCAAACATGCTCGCCTCGGACTTATCCATTTTCACATACGAAGACGTAAATGTTCACATACCTGACGCTGCTTCAGATAGGCAAGGTTGGACACGTAAAGGTTGGGACAGGCAGGCTATGAGTCAGGTTCGCTCTCGAAATGGATTAGGCGGAGTATCATTATGTCCCGGACCTAACAGCGTTGAACCGTGTCAGATGGTCAGTGCGTTAGTGCCCTGTTCACGATTAGGTTTGATTACCCGTCTCTGGGTTGGAATTGCCACGCAAAGCTTTCGTTAATGGCGCTGTTCGGCTGGAGGAAAAGCAGCCGGCTGCTGCTGCTGCTTTCCTCCTTCTACTGCTACGATGCTGCTTTCCTTCGCTACAGTGTTCTCTCTCACAAAAACTGCAACTGCAACTGCAACCTCTAACCGAATAGGCTGAATGTCTCAACGTCTTAAGACAGCGACACACAATGGTCAGACTGTACCGCCAATGGTGGAGTCAGTTAAATCTCGCTCCGTGATATACAATTAGCAGTCTGGTGATCTGATATCGCAATATGGACCGATAGCCCTGATTTGGTATAGAACAGGGCAGAATGGAACAAGTTTGCTCCTATGGAGCTTTCTAACAGCTGACATTGCTTTAGCGAATCGAATGGTTGGAGATTCTTTCATAAACATGCAACTAGTGACCATATTCTGCTGTGCAGACAGTTTATGAAATGATCCTTCTGAATATGTTCGGATTATACAGACACGAGAGTTTTCCCAATTGAGTTGCTATTAACACCGGAACGCCTGACATGGGAGAGAGCCAGTTACAGAAAAATACTTAACTTTGGGATCCCCTGACAAACACAGTGCAGCTTGAAAGCTCAAATTGCTGCAGAGTTGCTCAATAGGAACGCCAATATTCACATAGGACCTGACATTCTTCAACTTCGACCCATCATGTCCTGTAGATGTCCCTCATGTTTCATCACTCCTGCAAGAGAGGACCATAAACAAAGAATTTCAAACATATTCCCCCCAGTGCACAAAGTCCAACCAGTCCAATGGTTCAAATGTCTGCAGTGACGCCAGCACTACATGGCAGCCTAGCTAAAAGTTACAATGATGATTTGATGGGTCATGACCACATGTTTCATGCATACTCAGTGTGCCCTAATATTGGTTACATAATCAAACAAGAAATTAGTACATTAGCTCCAGCATTTAGAAATTTCTGGCACTAAAAATTTCCTCTTGAATCGGACTACCACCTATAGTTAACTAATCATCCCTTATATGCCATTGTGATAAACTTGAATATCTGATCCTCCATTGTAAAATCTGATAGCCCTTTAATCCCACAGAGTTAAATTCTCAGTCCCCACAATGCCATTATCGAAGTCATATAAGTGAAAAAAATTGAGATTCTTAATCCATTACATGACACTGAAAATGTCACTGAAGGGATTGGAAATTTAACACGGTGGTGTTGAAGTGATACCCAGTTTAACAACAGCAGATCCGGGATAGAAGTTTATCCCAATGGCATATAAAGAATTTGCCTAAAGTGTACCATCCCTTCTCATCTGAAATTGGAAATGGTAATACATTTCGACAAAAATGCACTAGATTGAATAGATCTGTGTTAAGTTGCCAATTAACAGTGTATAGGTGTGTATATATCTCGGTGTTTTCCTCTATCTAATGCACGATCAATCCTCCACACTGAACAATTTCAGGTTGGAAGCAAAAGGAGTCGTACCTCAAACAGAAATTGGGTGATACATAATTTAAGCTCTGATTGTATTGAAGCCTAAATATTGGATTGCTGGCAGCACTGAGATCTGACAAATTAAAAAGAGTTGCAGAAAAATACTGCTAATTTACTTCATCACCATACCATAGTAATGCTACAGCACGACGTTACTTTGTAGCTGGTAATCAGAATAAATGACATAATGATCACAGGGCGAAACAAGCATAAAATTTTGATAGCACATTTCAATATAAAGGCAAGGCAATATTCACATGCAGCTACAGAGTTAGAAAAAGGATCAATTAGTCCATACCTAATTCTTATTCCATGAATTCTCAATCTCAGGCCTGTGAACTGACATGCGCGCAATCTCAGAGACAGCCGCATCGCTCGCTTGCATATCATCACCAACAAGCTCCTCGTATGCAGCCTCAAATGCTTCCTGCCAGAACCGCGGAAGGCGTACGTGGTCTCCTGTGCGCGTGTACACGTCCCACATCCGACGCACTAGCTTCTCCCTCTCCTCCATCTCCTGCTCAATTCATAATTAGGCAATTTTCAGCCTTTCCTTCGCAGTCTAGAATCACAACAATGCAGTGTTGTTTCGAACAATGTAACCAACTTCCATACAAAAGGGACTTCAGTCCAATCAAAATTGGTTAGCACTATATTCGAGCAGATTGGTAACAGCAATCGTATGGCAAGACAAACAAGCATTCGTTTCATCCCAATCTACAACAACATGTAAATAGCGCGTCACATTTCCTGCTTCCTTTTTCCAATGTCGGGTCTTTCTTGGCAAGATGGAAGTTAGAAAAGGATCAAGGACAGAAGTAACGACAATATCTGAGAGCTGTAGCGGTAGCGGGAGGGGATTGATAAGCCGTACGAGGGGGTCGAGGTCGTCGATGAGCGGATCAGTCGCGTCGCTGAACGTGGCGGCGAGGTCCCCGGAGGACCAGCGGAGGGTGACGGAGGCGGCGAACATGGACCAGAGCGCGAGGAGCGCGATGGCGGCGAGGGCCCACGTCTTGTGCCTCCCCTTCCCGAAAAGCGCCGCCTCGCCGGCCGAGAATGGGATGGAGATCTTGGTCGCGGATGTCGGCGTGGAGGAGTGGAGGCCGTGGTGGTGCTCGCCGACGGGCTTCATGGCGCCCAGCCGCCGACGCCGCCGAGAACGCGGTCGGCTAGGGTGGCAGGCAGCAGACAGTGGAGCGGGGGGAGTGGGGAAGGCGGACTGGAGGAGTGAAGCGTGTCGATTACATTGCGACGGAGAGGATGAAAATGGGCCCAATTTTGAGCTTCAGTTTTGGAGTGGGCTAGAGTGGCATTTTGCTGGCGGTTAGGTTTGGGATCGAAGGATTTTTTTAATACAAAGGCTGAATGGGGTCACTTTGCCCGTGTCGGACTCAGGCAGACGATTGAGTAGCTCGTGAGACTTTTGAGCCCAACCGCCGAGAAAACAAACTTCCCGTTAGAATGCGGTTATCTTGATGCATATATTCTGAACCAGAGAAGGTTACTGAGCTGCGCCCTATAAGTCTTTGTAATGTGTTATACTAGGTTTTTCCCCGCGCGTTGCTGCGGGAATTAGAGATAATTTCATAAGAAATAAAAAATGAAAGTAAAATAACTCATCAACTGCACTTTACTGTAATGGTGCCATATGTGCCGTCTTTTTATGTCAAAAATAGATACAAAAATAAGATTTATTGAAAAACTTACAGGGATGCTGTTTTCATTCTTCCGTTTAGGATCAACAACAACATGAATGTATAAGAGGAAGGAGAATCACTTGTAAAGCGTACTTGCAGCTGTTGGGGGACTGCAATGCGTCTCCATGGTTTAAATGGATGTGGAAAGCTAGTTGCCAAAGCAGGATTAAATTTTTCTTTTGGTTAGTGCTCAGAGACAGAATAAACACAAGAAACCTACTCCGGAGAAAAAACATGCACTTGCCGAGCTACAACAACTGTGTTCTATGCAGCTCCAATGTGGAAGAGACATTGATTCATCTGTTCTTTTCCTGTCCTTTTAGCCAGTGGTGCTGGAGATTCATCAATGTGGTTTGGGATACCACTCTACAGCCAAATGATATGTTCCAGCAAGCAAGAGACGCATTCAGATCCTGCATTTTCAGAGAAGTGGTAATGGTGGCATGCTGGACTATATGGTGCCACAGGAATGGCATCATCTTTGATAACAAAACTCTCTCGCTTAATGACTGGAAGCGTTGCTTCAAAGCTGAAATGGAAAAGGTTTCGCTTAGAGCAAAGCCATCTCTGAAATCTGCTGTAGAAAATTGGTTGAGTAGTACTCTGTAGCTTTTCTTGTAGGGTCTTTTTTTTGGGTCTACGGCCCGTGTAAAACACCTTGTAAATATTTTTTTAATTAATGAAAAAAAAAAAGGTAGGGGGCTCCCCTGCCGTTCCGGTCAAAAAGAATCACTTGTAAGTTTGTTGAGATATATATATATATATATATGATGCTTTATTTAAAATATAAGGAACTAACAACAAAAAAGTTGGAAACCGATTTGATCGTGATTCTGTCAGAATGAAAGAAGTAAAGAAGTGACCTATTTTGAGCTATTATGTACAGAGAACCAAGGGAAAATTCAGCATGGCAAAGTATCGTTTTTCTATATAAAATTCAGTATGAACAAATAACAAATCAAAGGTTCTACAATGTGTAAGGAACAACGTGGCTATTCATGACATACAAATGCATTAATTCAATCCAGATTTATTCTGAACTCCATCAAAGGCATTAATCAAGTCATGATATCTGTCTATGGTAACCAATTCCCTGAGTACAATTTCAAGCACACATTACATTTCTGATTGTGCACGCAAGCAAATGAGAAATTGGTAGTGTTATGTTTGATGTGCAAAAACATTTCAGGTTCGAACAGAAACTGGCAGTCAATACAAAGTTGGATCAGAATTAAAATAGAGGTAGTAATGAAACAACTAATCACACTACAATTAGATGGAATTGTGCTAACTAAAATACCTGTACCTGAAAGTAGTGACTCCAAAACAAAAGGTTTCTTGGTTAGCTCTGGAATCAAAATTGATCAAAATTCAGTATTCTTCTCTTCAATGGAAATGGTAAATCGAATTTCAGTTCATTTCGTTCCAGGGAAAATTTGAAATCAAATGAGAGGGTGCATGTTAACTTGGTAAATGATAAAATCGTGATAATGAGTAGAAAACTGAGCAAGCGACATACCTGGTTTTCAGCTTGAAAATAATTTGCATAATTTGCTAAAAGCACACAGAATGATTTATCTTTATATCCCTAATATGCAGATGCCGAACAACTGAAAGATTGAGAGAAGATAAAATACAGTGGAAACCTAGTTGTAATATTCCATGGAGGTAAATTATGATAGTGCAAAAGTATTTACTGTATTTGCTAGAACAAATTCTTAAGAGGAAACCAGTATTTTTAATTTGATTTCAAGCATTCGCCTTTTTCATAATAAATAATAGAGGTATTACTGATAGATAAGAAACAAATCAATCATGTAACAAAAGAGAACAATCGTTAATCTTACCAGTAAAGTAATAGCTCTAGAACTGACAGAGCAGACCAAACTAGGATTATGATCGAAGCACTAAAGCCTAGAAAAATTGATCCAACTATTGCAGCAGATTGAATCGTGAAACAATGGGCTGGGAGCCTG